>WPDF01000148.1:0-179232 GCA_019137265.1 Neonectria coccinea | reverse complement strand
AGAACCCACCACCACCGCCGCCACGAGAGAAACCACCGCCGCCACGGCCACCACCGCCGCGACCTCCTCCGAAACCGCTGCCACCACGGGAAAACCCACCGCCGCCGCGGGGACCGCCGCGACCACCACCGCGAGCGCCAAAGCCACCTCGGCCGCCGCCACGGGGACCGCCGCGGCTGCCGCCGGCGCGCTTGAGCTTGGGGGCACCAGGCGGGGGCTTCGGCTTGGGCAGGAACTTGTCGAGGGGCAGGAGCTTCTCGGAGCCGATGAAGAACTTGTCGCCCTCCTTGAAGGAGGTGGCCTGGATGCCCTCGGTGGGCTTGATGGTGAAGAATACCTGGTTGATGGGGCCGAGGACCTCGTCGACCTTGCCGACGGCCGTCTTGTTCTCGAGGAAGATCTGGGCGTTGAAGTGGGGGATCTTTGGGTTGATGGACTCGCAGACCATCTCGCCCTCGCACGCGTGCATGAACTTGCCCAGCTCTGTGGACCCGGGCGGTTAGAAGGCGTGTCCTGCTTGAGGCTGCAGTCCCCCAGAGAGAGATAGGAGAAGGGAGACATACCAAGAATCTGAGCAGGCGGGCCCAAGTCTCGCTGCTGGAAACCTCCTCCACGGCCTGGAACACGCATCAAATCAGCAACCCAATTCCCGCAATACACACGTCGCAAGCAAGCCAATTGGCGCTCATAGCCTCGGTAACCCCGCGGAGCTGCCCATCACCTACGCCGTCGCGAGGCAGGAAAAGAGGACAGAGAGAGAGAGAGAGAGAGAGAGAGGAAGAAACCTACCACCGCCTCGACCGCCAAAGCCGCCACGGCCACGGGGAGCGCCTCGGAAAGACATGGTTTTCTAAGGGGGGAAAGAGAGAGAGCGAGTGCGCTTTTCTCGAGTCCGAAGGGATCTTGGACTTTTGCGACTTCGGGTTCCTTTGGCCAATTGCTGGAAGTCTTGAGGGGGGTTAGTCGCGGCAAAAGTGAAGGCCCGTCGTTCGTTCGTTCGTTCCGGGTGTCGAACTTTTTTGTGTGAAATTTTCGGAGGCTGCTCGACCCAGAGGCAAGGTGAGCTTCTGCGGGCTCCGATTGGCCGGCGGAGCTTGGGAGCGGAAGAACTATTTGGCGGTGTGGGAGGGTGGGGGCTACGGGAGGCAGGTGGCTGGTCCGCTGGTGGGGCAGCTGTCAGTACGTACCTGCTTACATAATACAGGACCAACCTTGTTGGGTGCCGCTGCTGTGTCTTAACTCAACTTCACCAAACCATCACCAGGAGACATGAGATCCTTCATACACTAAGTCAATTCGCTAGATATCCGAACGAACCATGTCTGTTCATACCTAACTGCTACACAACTAAAACAGCTCTCACAAAACATTAAAAACACCACGAAATTCACTCCACCTCGTTCCACATAGTCTGTAGCTGCGCCATCCGCACCCATTCGTCTGCTCGGTTCGCATCCGCCATGCCCGACTGCATGTTGTTCAACATCTGCGCGCCCGTGGCCCCGTTCTCCGTCTCGTACCAGCCCAGTGAACTGTTGCCGTGCAAGTTACCGTCCGTCGTGCCCGCCACTGACGCGAAGCTGTTCATGCCCGAATACATGACACTCAGCATGCCCTGGTGCATGGCGTTCATCATCTTCAACTCCCTCATCCCCTGGATGAACTCTATCTGCGGCACCGTCGCGTTGTATACTTGCATCCGCCGTGTGCCGAACTCCCGGAACTCCTTCAGTGCCGCTTCGGACTCGGCATCCCCGGGCTTGCCCGCCGCGCAGACCTCGAGCCACCGGTTGCGCATCCGGGGCGACCACAGCTGACAGCACATGGCACGCTCGTCGTACTCCTCCTTCACAGGAACCAAATCGCCGAGAGACGTGTCCTTCACGAAGGTCATGTAGCAGTCCTGACAGCACAGCGCCTCTGGATACCCCCACCACTTCGACTTCGCACGGGACTTGATGCCCGGGCAAGTCGACACTCCCGCCAACTCCTTGACGCAGTCCGTGTAATAGCTGAAAACACTTCGGTCGATCGCCTCGGCATACTTGCTGATGAACTGGCCGAATCGCGGGCTCGCTGTGCAGAAGCTGCACACAATCGTCGCCTCGCGATCCCGCTGTACCGGCTCGAAGAACTGGACAATCCCCGTCGTCTGCAGGATGCCTGCGTGGCACGCCTCGCACACGCTCAAACCATCGCAGCCACCGCGTACTGTCCACCAGTTACCGCGAATGATACCTTTCTCCGTGCAGGGAACGATGCCGGTTATGACCTCGGCGGCCTGCCAAAAGACATTGAAGTCCCTCTGGTAAATGGCCGCGTCCAGAGCAACCATCATCGAGATCACCCCGTTTGCCAGATTGCAGGTCCACCGCTGCCCGAGCCGTTCCAAAAAGGCGTCGAAGCCCGTCGCCGGTACGTGTTGCTCAAACTCATCCCCAAACCGGATCAGAGCCAACTTGTCGAGGTAACAGGCCTCGCAAACATGCATCTTTTCCATTTTGCGGCGAGCCAGGTACCAACTGCGCGAGTTGGATTCCACGTCCTTGCCGTCGCACTGTGGCAACTGAAGCCGATGGAGGGATGCGGCTACAAATCCCGACCAGTCATTCTGCTCTGACATCTTGACCACGGCAAGTGACACGTACGGTATTGCCAGGTCGCACACCCACTTGTCATCCGGGCCTTGCTCTCGGTAAGGTATAAAGCGAGACTCAAAGGCAGTGCCCACCACGCGGTGTTCGTAGCAGGCCTCGCATCCTAAGAAACCATCGATTTCGTTTTCCTTCATGCCGTACCACTTAATGCCCTCGCTGGCCGTCCTGGTGGCCCTGTCCTTACATGGAGGAATGTCTAAGAGTCTTTCCAAAACCGTACTCATCGCATCCACGTTGCTACTCCGGAGGGCCTGTGGCCAGAGAATCTCTTTCACGCGCGGATACCAAAAGCCGCAGGCAGATACAACGCCATCAGGTTGCTTCACCCGGTCAAAGTGACCTGCAAGAGCTGTGCCTTGGATGTGATCGGCATGGCATCTGGTGCAAATTAAATACTCCGGGACCTCCGCGAGACGGTACCAGTAGAGCGAATAGTCTACTCCCCTCCTCTCGGAACAGTATGGTATAACATCACAGGGTGCCCCGGTGGCTTGAATCGGCGCTGGTTCTCGCGGTCTATCATCCTTTGCTAACCCTTGACTTGGTGGAGAGGACTTGTTTTGCTCCTCAACTCGCACATTAAGGGAATTCATCTGGGCGGAGAGTGACATGAGGGGATCCAGTAGAACGCCATGCTTGGTTTGTGATGATCCACCTGTTTCCGTCGCAGGTTCAGAGCTATGCTCGAAATTGACGGTTGTCCCAGGGTGCTGAACATTCAACTCTTGCTGTGATGGCGGCTCAGGTATAGGCAGATTGTGAGCCTGAGGATCTACAACCGTCGCAGGATTGAAGCCTTGCTCGAGATTGATAGTTGTCTTGGGGTGTTGAACGTTCAACTCCTGCTGTGGTGGCGGCTTAGGTGCAGGCAAATTGTAAGCCTGGGAACCTACAGCCGTCGCCGTAGTTGCTGGGCCTGATATATACCCAACATACCCAGGGTTTGTGCTCTGATGTTGACTCTGGATCTGATGCGACGGTGACGGTCCCGGTGGAGGCGGAGGTGGAGGTGAGTAAGAATACTGGTTACTTGAAGCTGTTGCTGTGGTGCCCTGATCACCCTGAGCGCTCTGCGCCTGTGTTGGTGGCGGGTAATGGTAGTGATTGTTTGGTGATGCCGTGTTGTTTTGAGTTACGTGCCCGTTCTGTGCCTGTACCGGCGGCTCTGACAAACGTGGAGGGGGGTAATAGTGACCGGTAGATGCTGTTTGCTTCTGTTCTGGCACCTCTTGCGGATGAGAGGCCGGCGTGGGCCCGGGATGGCTTGGGGCGTATGAAGCCTGCTGAGGATGGTACCAGGCAGGAACTTGGCCTTGCTGCGGGGCAAGAGCAGCAGCCGGTGCGCCGGAGTAAGTTGCCGCCGAAGATGTCGGCGGAGGAGGTCTGTAGTGCGCTGGAGTGGCCGACGACCGGCCTGCTGCCGTTGGTGGTGGAGGGAAGTACGGGATGCTCTGTGGGGCCGCTGGCGGAGGTGGAGCCGAAGGGGACGGCGCTTGGTATCCGTATGGCGATGTCTGGTATGAATTCGCGGGCCCGCTCGCATAAGCTGGGCCTGGATGCTGTGTCGATCGAAGTGGTGGATCGTTCTGTCCGCCCCCATCTCTCAGCGGTAGATATGGAGGCGGAGGCGGAGGCGGAGGCGGGAAGTAGTCTCCATGCATGGCACCAAGCACTTCTAAAACCACAACCACAAGATAGCTTCGTTATTCTCCAGTGCGGTCAATCTCTCAAGTCAGGCTCAACCACAGGATGGCAGAGTGGTCGGGATGAGTACATCGCCGAGCAAGCCACACAGGCGCCGGGCGCGTATTTAAGTGTTTCCAAATCCGGCCTTCGCAACGAGGGTGTGCCTCAAGGCTGAATCAAGGGCTGGAGAGCTGAAGGTCTAGGCTTTTCTGTTGCCCCGACTCGCAGGCCGCTAAACTGTAGTTGTCGTGTTAGTACCACCATGTGTCCCTACTCCGCGAATAAGCATTGCCTTCACGGCCCTCCTTGACCCATTCTGACCCGCGGCTGCATTTCGATATCCGTGAGCCCCGCGAGCAGGCCGACCAGATCAAGGCGAAGAGCCAAGCAGACCGTTGTAGTCATCCCCCACAAGAGTCATGTGACATCAGATAGCTATCAGTCACGAGTGCCAAGAAGGTAGGTAGGTAGGTAGGTAGGTAGGTAGGTACGCAAGATAGTCAAAGTGATACACGGAAGCGGGGGAAAATTGGTATCCAAATGAAAACTTAACGAGGGATATTTATCGCACCACTGTCTCATAACAAACGCCCTGCTGACTCCTGGCAGTCTCCTGAACCTGGTTTTGAGTCACCACTCCTCCGCCGAATATACATGGGAATGAGAAGAAGAAAAAAAAGGGAATAACGGGATGTTGGATGTACAAAGGAGAACACATTGCCCGTCAAGGTATCTTAAATAGGAGTGCCTTTAGGATACCCGCCGGGGACATGTAGGTTGGATATGGTTTGAACACTCTCTGTTCTGGCGTTCTGGGATATCGGTCGTACCGGCATGATGTCCTCCTCTTCAGTATCGTCCATCAACGAATCGCGCTCGGAGACAGACACAGCCTCAGGTGCCTGAAAGGGACCACCGAGGTTGGGGAAACCCTCGCCATCGACCGCTAGCACGTTCACAGCCTTTCCCCCGACGTCGCCGTTGGCCTGGTGGTTATCGTAGGGTCTGTTGTTGGATTGCTCCGCAGCAATCACATCATCGTATCGATGGGACGTCTGAGTATCCTGCACCGTGTTGTGCGAAAGATCCTGCTGGCCCTGGGGGTTGGTAAAATCGGTATAGGGCTCCTGCCTGTCCTGTGGCGCAACCACGGGGACGAAATACTGGTTGCTCTGGTATTGTTGGATAGGGTCTTGCTGTTGAATAGGCTCCCGTGGTTGGACAGGCTCCCGCGGCTGGATGGGCTCCATCTGCTGGATGGGTTCGCTCGTGTACGGGTTCACGCCGTCGTAGTGCGCCTTCTGGTTGGCAATGGCGGCGTGCGAAGGGACCTCGTCCATGGGCGTTCTATCGGTACTTCCGTATCCCAGGTGGTTGTCCTGGTCCTGTCCGTTACCTCCGGCGGGCGACATGGGCAGAGTGCCCGTGGCAGTCGGTGCCACGGGGTCCGTCCGATGGTCCTGGAAACCGGAGCTTACACTAGAAGGCGAGTGAGAGGCCTGTAAGCCACGTTGCGCATTGACTTGGATATCAGATGGGAACCGCCCACCTGCTTGGGATGATCGCCGGGGTGTCGTGTCCTGCGGCCTAAATCCCGGGTTGACGTTGACCTGGCTCTCGGCCGAGAAGGGTTCGTCGTCCTCGTCGTCGAGCAGTCCGTCGCCGTCGCTGCTAACGGATCGTCGCGATGACCTGCTCAAGCTCCGCGAATGGCTGCGCACGAACTGGTTGCGCTCCTCGGGGGTCTTCTCGGTTAGGGCCTTGATATCCTCGTACCACGCCATCATGGTGTCGTGGCTTTCGGCGCGGAATACCCAAGTGTGTCCGCGGTGCATGGAGCCTGTCTGTCGGCCCTTGAGAATGAACTTGTTTGACGAGCCCCCTTCGTTCGAGTGAGATCCTAGCTTTTGCTCCGGCAAATACAGCGACATGACAGGTGCTTGCACCTTGTCCGCTGACTTGAATTCGTGTAGATGGGTGGCGGAGAGAACGTACCTAGTGAGAAAAGATCAGCAAAGACGCGCGACAGCGAACCAGGAACGACTTACCAGCCAGCCGTGTAGCTCTTTAGGTATTTGCTCTTGCGCTCCAGCAACCCTGCGCGAATCTCTTGCGAGGCTTCGTGGTCCTGGCCGGGGTAATGAATCTGATTGGCAGATCTGAGAGGGATGGTAGGGTCTACAAATTGGTTGTCGTGGGTCACAAAATGAATCCATTCTTGATCCTTGGGCATTGAAATGGGCCCCTCTCGGAGGTCTCCAATGACATTATAAGCATTGTCGGCCTCGCGCTTGAGAATTCCAGCGTAGGCATTGTATGCCTTCTGGATTTCCCCGACGACAATAGATTCCAGCTCTCGCCCCGAGTTTTCCAAATTCAGATAAGCCTAAGTTGAGTTAGAGGTAGACTGTTCCCTAGACTTGGAATAGATGGAAGTGTGTACCTGGTGAAGATAGTTCTCCTCGTCAATTTGGCGCTCGACCTGTCGGTCGACGGCTAATCGAAGCAGGTAAGGATCTTGCTTGCCGGTGGTCAGGGATTCGTCAAGCTCATTCCTGCCCAGGACGTCGCCTAGAGTTCTGACTGATTTTCGGGTGTTCTCCATCTCCTTGTCGACCGAGTTCTTGAAATCGCCTGAGAGGTTCTTGATTTCCTTGATCTTTTGCTGCAAGTCGCTTCTCAGACCAGTGAGAGCGAGAATGACATCCTCCTCAATTTCCTTAGCTTTGTTGGCCTCGAGAATGGCATTCTTGTTGTAGGTGCGGAGAAACTGGAGCGCGTCATCGATGCCGGCAGTGGTGAGGAAGCCGGGCGGGGCGGATATGTTGTTTGAGACGTTGGCGAGCTTGAGGAGAGACTTGGAGCGGTGCTCGTAGTGAGATTGGATCTCCCGGAAGTAAGCGATGAGGTCCTTGAGAACCTTTCTCCAGCCTAAATAGACACGGGAGTGTTAGCGAGTCAAATCAGCAGGTAGGGGCAGCGCAACTATGGTATTTAGGGGGGAGAGATCGTACCCTGAAAACGGGTGGTGAGGACTTCTGTCGGGTTTCCAGAAGTCGGGACAGGGCAGTGGAAAGCGCTGTGCGCTTCGTCGGGGTCTGAGGTGGACTGCAGAGCGAGACTCTTGACGCTGCCAGCCCTCATACTACGACGGCTGTTGCTGCGCTTGAGACTTCCATTGCGACGCAGGGAATTCTTCTTTTTGAGCGTGTTGCTGCGGGCGGGCAGCTGTTGGTCGTCGCCCGCGCTGAAGCTGTGGACCGAGGCGGAGCGCTGCATGTTGGCGCCGGAGCTGTGGTGGCCTTCAACAATGGAGGAGCCGCGTTGAGAGGCGCCCCATTCCTCGGTGAAGCGACCGAGCGGCTGGGGATATTGCGGCTGGGGCACGGCGATGGAGCTGTGGTAGCTATTGGCGATGTTGGTGTCGTCGTCGTAGCGGGCGCGGGAGTTGGAGTTGGAGTTGGAGTTGGCGGCAGTGTTGGCGGCGGTAGTTGCGGCGGTGTTGCGCTGGTAGTCGATGGCGGAGGACGAGGCGGGGGAGGGAGTGCGAGCGGGATAGGAGTAGGGGTAGTAGGAGTTTTGAGGAGCGGACGAAGGGTGGTGAAGAGGGAGCGATTGGTGAGGGAGAGATTGAGCCTGCGCCGGAGCCTGGGACTGGGACTGTGACTGGGCTTGTGACTGTGACGGAGGAAGATCCATGGCGGAGGTGGCGCTACAACTTATGCCTTCCCGCTGGCAGCTAGCGGGCGAGTAGGAGAAAGGAGGGTTCCGGCAGAGTCGGTGATGGGCGACGAGGATGTACCGTACGTATGCTGAATGGATGTACAGAGTTGTAGCTTGTTAGTGGACTTGGGAGCGAGAGGGGTGGAAGAAGGAGGTGGGGGGGAAGGGCGTCGTCTTTGGAGTTGGTTGCTGGGCGAGCCAGACGTGCGCAACCAAGATTCAGTCGGAGGTGGGAGGGTAAACTTGCAGGTTACGGGGCGATGGTGTTGACGCAATGGGCGCACCCAAACGTACGTCGCTGCTTGTAGGGAGGTGTACGGGGGTCGAACAGCGCTAAGGTGGAGGGAGCTCCACTGCTAGAGCTAGCGCGAAAGCCCCCCAAGAGGACTTGGGGAATGGAATCTTTAGGTAATTGCCCAGTGCAGGGTGTAGGTTTGTCTGGCCCGAGACGCAGTTTTCCGTTGCCTTGCAGGTCTGTCTCTCTGGACGAACGGGACAAGATGGATGGGATGCTATGGCGTTTGCTCTGAGTGGAAGCAGAGAGAAGGGAGGTATCTGGGGTAGTGATGACGATGATGAAGTGGGAGGAATCATGACTGAAAAGCATTGCGCACGCTAGAGCCCAGTTTGCCATTTCAGTCTGTCAGTCGGTCAGCCAGTCTATCTGTCTGTCAATCAAAGCACCGGCCCTTGGAGGTCTCACTTCCACTTACACCAAAATGGGCTCATCGTCACAGCTTCAGTGAGGTCAAGAAGTGGCCCGGTACCTGCAGGTACTTTGCCTATACCTTGACATTTCTCCAAGCTCAGCTTCCAAGCTCCCACAGTCCTCGCATCCCTAGCCCAAGACGAAACTGTCCCAAGTCCCGTCCCAAGTCCAACTGCGTACCTGCTCCCCACCCACCAACTGCAGCCGCCCATTGTTCCCCACCACACTCCATCCCAACCGATGACGTCGACATTGGACGCCACCCACACGTTCGTCTCTCTCTCCCCCGCCCTCGGCGCTTCTCGCTCCCGTGCCCTCTGGCGATGGCTTCATCTCCCTGTTGCCGACGATCGTCATCCGCCGGCAGAGCCAAAAAAAAAAATATGGCTTGCTCCGCCACGATGTGCACAGGGTCTGTCAGGCGTTCAGGGTCTCGGCATCGCCGCCTCCCCCAGATCTGCGCCGCGAAAGTGGGCTTGTTGTTTTGAAGCATGTTTTAGCTCGCTGCGCGTTCTGTGTCTCCATTTCACACACGCAGCGTCATTTGCTTCCTCTCTGTGTCCACTTCTGGTACGTAGATTAACTTATTAGTCGTCACCTGGGCGAGCCGGATCCGGCTGGGCGGGCGTTCTCCGAGTCATCAGTGGTCTGCCAATTTGGGCGCCGAGGACCCATCTGCGTATCTTTGCAACTGCCAAGGGATGCTGTGACTTCATCATTTTGCTCCCATGTCTTGGATCAGAGGAAAATCGGCCACGATCGACCTTCAATCCAGTTTAACACTGCCTGAGGCCCGACTTTTATTCACCCACTCAAAACAGTTGATTCCACTCCATCGAGCCGTTGCTATCTGCGCTGCCTTGCCCAGAACAATAGACTACATAAGTTACCTAGTTACCTAATCAACCCCCCAAACGTCAGACTCATAAAGAACGTAACGCCTGTGCTACCGCGTAACAAGCTGTGCCCTCCACCGTGATGCTATCATTACACGCATGCTGCATATGCTGCACATGCTGTCGAACATCAGATGCGTACCCATTCCACCCAACCGCCCCATACGGAAAATTGTATACATGGCTATCCTGTTGACACGCGATACTTGACAACAATGATGAGGCCTCCCGTCGCTCTGCAATCTCCCAAACCACTTTGAACGCCTGCCCAATGCTCTGTGCCCAACTGAAAGCTCCACAACGCCTGTGAAACCATATCTCGTTAGCGATGACAATGGTGCTCAGCACTATTACATCTCTTCGCTTGTCCGTCGTCTCAATCCGGCCTCTGTCAGTTTGTGATCCCAATCTGAAATTACCGAAGTCCCCTTCCACCCTATGTCTTTGTCTTGGGGTATATAATGATAATCGTAGCAATAACTTCCCGAATCAAGCTTCCTGCTCTGGTACTGTATCCCTGATTGGGTCCGTGGGAGGGTGTTCGACCGTCTTCATTCTGCCAAACCGTCTCGGTGGCGGTGCTTTGGGAGGCGTCTTCTTCGGTCCCCCATTCATGTGCAGCCTGGCGGCCGGCGCAATGGCAACTCCGTGACGGTGCTTGGGCACTGCAGGTAAAGGCTTCTTAGCCCTGACGGCAATGGTTACGCCCTCCTCCGATGCTTCGGTGTCATCGCCGTCTGCGTCCGCCTCTCCGGCCCGGCTCGGCGTCTGCACCCCGGGCTTCTCCATCACAGCCGCGACGTCCCCGACGCTGATACTACTCGAGCTCTCGGAGTGCGACAGGCTGATGCCTAGGATTTTGCGCGCCACCTCGGCCTCGCCTGATCTGGGACTGCTGGGGCTGCCCTGGCCTGCCTCCTCCACCCACTTCACCTTGGCCACCCGCTCAACTAGACGTAGCGTCGTCTCATCGGCAGGGGCAAAGTGCGCGTTTTGCGAGCCTCGGTAGACATTAAGTACTCGAAAAATCTCGTCTTGCTTGTAGTATGGCGGTTGGCTGAGCTGTGTGTGTGCGAGTAACGGGTATAGCACTCGGAGGTAGGTGTGTCTGAGGGACATTTTCTCGTCGGGGAGGTCCATCAAATTGCGGATTATGACATCCAAAAGGACCCTCAGATCGTTTGTGTAGAAGTATTCATATGTCGCCCTGTTCGTGAAGAGCAAATACAGCAGCTTAAGAATGAGCAGCTGGAGAGACGTCTCAGTCTCACGATTCAACAGTAAGATAATGTTCTCCCCAAACGTCCGAAACGAGGGCCCATGGATACTGAGGCACTTGACAATTCTATTTGTTAGGGGCGAGTTTGGGGGCGAGTTGGGAGATGAGGGGTCGGGAACGGAGTCAGTTGACGCGAGCATGTACTGCTCATTAAGGACGAGCTGTCAGTGACGTTAGCATCAACAGCGCGTCCACGCGGAACGAGATTCTCACCAAGACCCTGATGGTTGGATAGTGGTACGGGTCATGCGCGTCGTCGGATAGCTCTTCGATAAGACAGAACAGGTAATAGACAAAGCCATCATCGACCTGCATCAGGTCCTCCACCCGCAGCCGCTCGATACGTGACATCTCGTACATGAGGTGCAGCAGGTGACGATGAAGGCGCGGATCAATGTGCTGACGACCGTTGATCAGCTCCAGCAGCCGGGGGAAGCAAGCCTCGCGGACCATGCGGGGAAACGTGGCCTCATCCTGGAAGCCGTCGAGCAACAGTAAGCAGGTGATGGCGTGTAGCGGCCCCGTCTCGTCCTCTTGGAGCAGGCTGTATATGATCTGGGTGCGGACGTATTCCTTGTTGGAGCAGAAGATGTCGCTGGCGAGGAGCATGCGGGCGCAGGCGGCAATGTCGTCTTCGGAGTCGGGTAGGCGATCGCGGAGCTGCGTGGCGAGGTCGAGCCAGCAGCGGAGGGCATCGTCGATGGTCTCGTGGCTGTCGCAATGGGTCGAGACGCATCGGTCAAGCTCTATCGGCCTGTCGTGTTAGTCCTCGCCGACGTTGTAGAGTTGTGCGACTGCGGCGTCGCCGAGCCAACCCACCAGCCCACAGCTGCTCCTCGTCCTCGGGAGAGAGGGCAGCGTCGTCGAAATCCGCCATGATGCTCGGTTCTATGGCTGCGAGGCCGCGACGGCATCGAGTCGTGAGTGGGCCTCGACGAAATATGCTCTAGAGATGATCGAGGAGATGACGAGCCGGCTGACAGTGGTTGGCAGAGGCAGAGGTCATCTCCAACAGTGGAGCGGGAGTTGGAGAGTTTTGGAGGAGTCGAACTTGCAGGTGCCAGGTTGCAAGGTTGTTTGTTGCAAGTTGCGAGTGGTTAGTGGAGTGAGCGAGCGAGCGTGTGGAGTGGCGGGGTCGTCGAGATTGTGGCCAACTGGTACTTACTTCGTACTGACTTGAGGTGAAAGTGGCCGTGCCGTGACTTCATCCGGTGGGCGGTTTATTAACATGGGCTTGGCATTCCACCAAGACCAGGCCGATCAGCCGCGACATCGGTCACCACTCAAGCTGAGACTAGGAGGAATTGGAACGGAAGGGAACATAGTCTACGCATTGAACCTAGAAATTACAGATTGCAGACTCCAGATTACAGCAGCCGGGGCAGTCAGTAGTCACAGGCACCTACACGGCCACATGTCCGGACATGTAAGTCATCAGGTCGGGTCATCCATCCATCTTTCATTATCATCTAATGTTTGCAGCCAAAAAGAGCTGCGCTAAACAACCAGTCGTGGAAAGCACGCAAACCAGAACTCAGTCCTCGAGAACTCTCTCATATTCTATCTCTGCTCTCAACGCATACGAGGGTATCGCGCCACAAACCACAAATTCCGGCCCTTTCTTCTTGATGCGCATGCCCAAACGCCAAACCCCGTTCCCTAATAAGCCCAGCCCAATGCACCCGAACAAGCCTCCGAGCAGGACCTCACTCTATGAATCCCCCTCTTCCTCGTCGTATATCTTGACCTTGTCCGCGTAGTCGTTGATGTTGCTGACGACGTAGTCCATGATGGTGTCCCCCTTGCCGGCCGCCACTCTGAGCAGGAGCTCATTGAGGTTGTGACGCCCTAGAATATCAACGTGGTCGGCCGTTCGGGGTCCTCCTCGAGGGTTGAACCTGTCCGGTTCATGCGGCATCTCCACAACCGTCACTTTGACGCCGGCCGGGTTGTATCGCTTCATATTCCAACCGCGATTGCACATGTAGCCCGTGCTGATGAGATTCACGGTGCCGTCGCCCTCGCCCAGGATAACGCCGTGGTCGACTGCCCCCTCGACGTAGCCTGTGTCGATGGTGATGTTGAGGTTTGATGCCGTTGGCGAGTCAGGCGAGCGATAGTAGTACGCTCGTTCTGTTGGCTTTCCAACTCCGTAGAAGCAGAGAATCTTCAGGCTTGGTGCGAGGGGCAGCCTGGTCTCGAGAGGATTGATCCACTTCCTGGGGTCCTTCCTGTTGGCCTCGACCTCGGCCGCAGTGTGCGCGACGCCGCGGGAGTAGCTACCCCTGAGCATGTCTTGGTACCAGTCCTCAGTGGTGTTGAAGAGATACTCCATCGAGTCATCGACGGTCAGGTTGCGGTCGGGGGTCGTCCAGTTTGCGCCAACCCTGAAGTTCAAAAGGGACCCATAGGTGAAGTTCTGGCCGGGCTGGTCATCCGGGGCCGACTTCAGATCACCCCAAACAGCATTGCCTCCGATGGGAAGCATGGACGATAGGCCGGGCATAGCGCGGAAGATTTCGGTTCTCTCTTCCTTTCCGAGAAACTTCTCGAGTCCGTAGATGGCAAAGGGATTCAGCTGAGCCGTATCGCGCATCTCGCCAGACAGAACCGCCGTAAGATCCTTGACCGCGCCAAGCATGCAGCCACTAATATTGATCCATGAATCGACGTGACGCTCGACCCAGTCGGAGCCACCACGGCCACCTTGGTCAGACTCTACCCATTGGAAGAAGTAGTAAAGGACCTGGCTACCCATGCTGTGCGATGCTAAAACTGCTTTCTTACCACTGGTAGAAACGCCAGTCTCGATGTATGACTTGAGTCGGCTGAAATACTGATCCCGGACCTCGAGATTTGAGTATGATAGCCGCCAGTCGTAGGCGGCGGTGAACGAGTTGGTGGGGTCGTAGCCGATGGATGCCAAGTTCTCAAAGATTTTGTTCCAAATCCAGTATCCTGTGACGAAGAAGTCGGTCGCATCAAACCCCTGGGCAGCCCTCAGCTTGAGCATGGGAGGATCGAGGCCGGTCCGTTTGTCCAGCATGACGTGCCTCTTCCAAACCTCCTTGTCCAAAACCAGGGCCCTCATCATGGTCCAGCTTCCCCAAAGCCTCTTTCTGAAGTACGCTCGGGAGATGTTGGCGGTGCCCCAAGATTCGAGACCGGTGGAGATGACGCCGGGGATCATGATCATGGGGTGGTGAGCCTCGAGGCCCTCGGCGCGAGCTTTGATTCCGACAGCAAATGACTCGGAGGCTTCCGAAACTTCCCGCTCGCCTTGGATCAGATCGCGCATATCTTTGACAAGACCGGCGGGCAAGACGTCTAGAACCTTGTCCATGGAGAGATCGGAAAACTCGGGAAGATCGATCAAGTCGTTGCTCGAGGCGAAGAAGCCGGCGGCGATGAGGCCAAAGAGAATACCTAGTAGAAAAATCAAAGTATTCCGGCGTTTCCGGGTTTTGTGGGTGTGCTCGACGACATGGACGTGAGTGACGGTCTCGTCGCCAGGGCTCTCCTCGATTGAGGCTTCATCTGGGTCGACAACCGTGGTCTCGGTCGTGGTCTCGGATCTGGTCTCCGGGACATTGCGGCGTCGAACCGTGGTTTCCATGGCGTAGAATTACGGGAGCGGGCCTCGAGGGGGGCGCGCTGGAAGCCTTTAGGGACGGCGATGGGAGGCAGAAGATTGTTATAGGAATGTTGGGACAGGACCGAGCGAGGTGGGAGAAACACCCTAGAGGCTGGATGTGAGCTGCAGCTAGGACCACCTATGACGCCGAAACGCAACAGAAAACCGGGTCCCGCGGAGCGGCCAGGCGGGATATGCGGCAGATAAATATCCTCCGTGATTAGTTGGACGTTTACCGGGACGGGAAAGCAAAGGATTTCGGGGGGTTCGGGCTATAGAGGCCAGACCGAAGAGTGAGGAAACGGGTACGTGTGTGTTGTTTATTAGCAGTGCGTGGTTGAGACGTCGGCGCTTTCCAAGGTCCCGAAACGACCGAAGCTCACAAGCTATGGGCGCAGCAGCATGAGGACCAGGGTGCACGAGGCACCGAAGCAATCTTGCAGCTGAACGAACTCGGACGCTTTTTTCTTCCGCCTCAGCCCAGCCAGAGACATGCTACTCGTGCCTGATAGGCAGGCACCTAACGTCAAAGGCTCAAGCACGGGCTCGTGCGGCTTGGCTTGCTTGGGTGTGGAAGCGTGGAGGCGTGGCAGCGTTAAAGTGAGTGTGGAAGTGGATGCGGCCTGACGTCCGTCCAGGGATCCGTCAATGCCACAACCGGGTCGTTCAGAATGAATGGGTGTCACATGTCCAGCTTCAGCCCACTCTTCGTTTCCCACAAGAGCCCTGGAATGCAACGCAACCCTGAAGCCTCAAGCCCACGCACGTCACTAATAAAACGCCCTATCTGCCCCATTGGCTCCAGCCTACCGGATAGCTGAGAGCTGGCGACCCCCACACCCGCCGCAATCGCTGGTAACCCCGCCACTGAGAGCGCCAGCCCTCTCCACGCTGCCCGAGTGTCCGTCCTGCGTCCCGACTCCTCCAGCTTTTTAGGCTGCGGGCTCGTCCGCCCATCATCCGGCTCCGGCAACCTGTCCGGCCCTAACCTCAAGGCACAGCAACGGTAGAGTAGGCGCCACTGCATCCTCCTGCCCTTCCTGGTGCCAGAGCAGTGGACGCGACCGGCCGCATCCTGCAGGTGAGAAAGAAGGAATCGCCACCACACCTCCCGGCCGTCAGTCATACCGGTCTACCAAACACCAACACATCGCCCTCCGCAATATATCAACCCCAACTTCTTTCCTTGGAAACCCTCTCCGTTGGTCCCGGTCCGGATCAACTGCCTCTTCCCCACGCATCTGCCTGTCTCCCCCACCGTCTCACTCTCACCAGGAAACTCCCAGGCCTCAACCACTTCGTCCCCAACCTCAACCTCAAAAAGAACGACAACGGCCAAAACTCGCACCCCACACTGTTCAGCTCGCTAAACCTTCAGCTCTGGCCAGATCCCACCTGCCATGGACGTTACCAAAAGCGACAACCTGCCCGGCGACCTGCGCTACGTTCAGTACGAACACGCCCTCGAGGCCGAGTATCTGCCTGCCATCCGCGCCCTGATCTCCAAGGACCTGAGCGAGCCGTACAGCATCTATGTCTATCGCTACTTTCTGTGCCAATGGGCACACCTTTGCTTCATGGTTCGTTTCCTTCTGCGGCCTTCCCTCTCACTCACTCACCCGCTCGCTCGCTCGCTCACGCTGCATCAGGCCCTGAACCCGGCAGACTCTTCCCTCATTGGCGTCATCATCTGTAAGCTGGAAGTCCATGCATCGCATTCCAATCCTACCCGCCGAGGTTACATAGCCATGTTGGCCGTCGCCTCCGATTTTCGTGGCCACGGCATCGCTACCGCTCTCGTCAAGAAGGCCCTCGATGCAATGGCAAAACGCAACGCCGACGAGATTGTCCTCGAGACCGAGGAGACCAATCTCCCCGCCATGCGCCTGTATGAGCAGCTTGGTTTCCTCCGCTCTAAGAAGCTGCACCGATACTACCTCAACGGAAACAGTGCCTATCGCTTGGTTCTGCCTCTCAAGGTCCTTGACCTGGACGCCGACCCGGGTGCCTTTGACGGGCAGGTGGCCTAGTTTTGCGGTGCGAATGCGGGTTTTTTTTTCTTTTAGACCACAATGGGTTTGGAGCTGGCGAATTATGGATATGGATTGGGTTATGGGCCGAATCACAAGCGTGCGACATGATGAGTGACGACTAGAGAGCGAAACGTCGACCACCAGGCCTATATTACTGGGGTTGGTGCTGTCTGTATATTATCTTCATATTTTACAGCTGTTTGTATACCCTTCCATATTTTTTGCGGGCTTACTTGAGATTCGCAGTGGCAAACAGGAGGTAGCAAGCAAGTTCTATGCGCGAGGGGAAGCACTGGGCGTTGGCGAGGGAGTTTTGCTGAGTGTTTTATGATAATCGAAGGCATAAACCTTGACCTTGAGTATGGTAGGAGAAGTCCTATCTCTGGTTCCGAGTCTACGTCTATGTTGAACCTCGGAGATTGGGGTTGAAACCAAACCAACTGTTAGTTCATTTAACCAATACCATGAACATCACCTCGTAGCAAAACCTCCGAGCCTCTTATCGGAGCGCACATGTTGGAGCAGGCTCAAACCAGATCGTAGTCTAGTCTAGCCTCGATGCTAACGAAGCCCGTCCTATGATGTACCTGGGCCTGCATTGAACCCAACGGTAAAGCCAAAAACGGAACACGTGGTTGTGTTACTATTTGAGTTCATGTGATACCCACGCCGTTATATGCCACTCGTGGATATACTGTGCTGATTCCGTCATTGCTTATTGTTAACAAGAACGGAGAGTTACGAATCAGATCATTTTGTCTTGAAACATGTAGTGTTCTCTTGGACATCTCATCAGTACGATAATGCGCCATGTCCCCTTCGGCAAGCCTCCTAGTCACCCTGTTGTCCAACTACTACAAATGACTTTGTTGCGTCATCTCGTCTTCAACTTTGAAGGATTTCATGGGAACTATATATGGACGCTTTCAAACCCCAAGGGTTTCCGTACGCAATCCCCAGGTATGTGAACACATCTGCGGCTGTCAGCCGAGCCTACTGAGGACGACACTCTGGTCAACTTACCTGGCTTGTAATAGATCGGTCGTCCTCGGGCCTCGACCAGCCTGAGCTCTCGGAGCTTTTGGAGAACCCGTCCCACGTCGGCTTTGTCCCCAAAGTCGCTGGTATACACGCAGACGATGCGGTCCTTCCGTGGATCGTCGTTGGCCGGTCGAGGAGCGACCTTTGCCGCGATGCCGAGTTCGTTTTTGGCTGTGGCCTTGGCCACAATCTCCCATACATCGTCGACCTCGGCGGGAGGGCAAAACAACATCCACTGGATTGGTCAGTCAACTGTCGATGTCTTGTCTTGTAGCCCAGAGCCACCATACCTTGCCTGCTCGGACTTTACCGCCGTGGGCCAGCGTCAATATGTCTTGGGTGGCCCTCTTTTTCTCCTTGGCGATCTCGCGCTCTTGCGTGGACATCGGTTTTGGTGCCTTTTTCATACCCTCAATAAAGCTGGTGACGAGCGAGAGCCGCTCCATTCCACCCTCGATGACAAGTTTGGTTTGGCTGCCCGATTCTTCTGGGGCCTCGTCCTCATTTCCCTTACTGGCCTGGCTCTCGGCTGAGGACTTCTCTACTCGCGGAATGAACGGGTTGCATATGAAGATCCAGGGAATCTCTTCGGTCTGGTCCGTTGTTTTGGGGGGCAGGCGACTGAGGAATTCATCCACCGTCTCGGTCAGCTGCCAGGCGTATTGGACTCCCGCATAGGGGTTGTGTAGGTGGGACATGTCGACGACGGTGCTTTTATGAGGCAACGGTCGACCTGGGGTTTCTTGGTGCTGGAGGATCCAGGCTTCGGCGTCGAAGTCATCGACGCGGCGATGAAGTCCGAGAACAGTCTCGTCGTCGCCTGCTGGAACGTTAGGGGACTATTGCTTAGCTCTTTTCGGTCTGGATGGGTGTACCGTAGAAATCAGAGTCATCTGAGAGTTCCATTTTTGGTGATATAGCGCGGTCTCGGGGTGTTCTACTAGCACATATCCGAGACAAGGGTTGGTAACAGTCGACTGTTTTGACCAAGAGTATGTATCTGCTAGGCTGCCTCACAGACACAGAGTCCTGTCGCTGTGACAATGGCTGGCACACCGGAGAGGGATGTTCGCGGTAGAGAGTGCGAGAAATCCAACGGAGATGACAACTTGACAGGTCTGAGTTTGAAGCCTCTCCAGCGTGATCAGGTACATGTCAAGTTCTGGAAAAGACGTAAAGGAGAGGCGGTACTAGGAATGACAGAAGCAAGTTCAGCGCCTCCTGAAGCCGGTGACGTCGGGTGCTCTGAATTGCCAGCTCACGCAGCGGCGGCTTCTGGGAATTGCGACGGGGCAATCGTGGAAGGAAAAAAAACCGATGAAACTGAGAAATCACACGGCAGCCTGCTTGGAAAACTACTGATACGATCCCTTGTGCCTTTGCCTCTGCTTTTGCAACTCCGATTGCTAAGCTGCTGGGGGCGCGTTTCCCGGACGCGATCCCGCCTTGTTTAGCTCTGGCCCGAGCCCCCGGCAGACGGCAAGCCACCCGTTTGCCCCGCCTGCACGGTGTCAAGTGCCGCTGCTGGGATTTAAATCCTGACTGGACATGGCCGGGAAGAAAAAACGAAACAAAAAGACATCTTGGAGGTTGACATAGCACACGAGACATGGGCTCACCGAACGTAGTGTCGTCCAAGGTTTCGCTGACCCTGGACCTCCCTCCCAGCTGCATTCAGTTTTGTCCAGCGCATCCGGACCTGTTCGTCGTGGGAACGTACAATCTCCAAAGAGATGAGAGCGCGGGGCAAATAGATGTCGCGGATGGGGGAGATACCTCCGCTACAAAAACACCCCAGAACCGCAATGGAAGCCTGATGATCTTCAGGATCAAGGGAACCGAACTGTGAGTTTTCTTTGTTCTGTCTGACTGCCTGCCTACCTACCTAGCTCCAGCCTTGCCGCAGCTTGCTTACGAGTTTGTCATCCTTCTGTTATAGAACCCTGGTCCAGACAGTCGCACAACCATCAGCCATCTTGGACCTCCGTTTTCATCCCACCCCCGGCAAACAGGACATCCTTGCCGTGGTTTCAAGTACCAGCACACTTGCCGTCTTCAAGCTGGACCCAGAGGAAGACGCCGCCTCTCCCCTGAAGCACGTGGCGACTAGTAGATGCGATGACATCCCAGAGGATGTATTGTTCCTGCAATGCAACTGGCATCCTCTAGATGCACGTGTGATTGGAGTTACAACCTCAACGGGAGCTGCGAGGCTGCTACGCTTGAACGGTGAGTACCGGATTACAGACTCCTCGATCGATTTGGCCGTTGCGAACTCGCTTGAAGCTTGGTGCATCAACTTCTCTCCCGCTTCGCCCGATGCCAGCGGAGTTGACACTCAGGTGACGGCCTACTGCGGTGGAGATGATTCGATGCTTCGATATGTGTCCTTCAACTCGGACAGCGCCGATGAGGAGTCACAATGTGAAAGTCCCTATCCGCCCGTCACAATCAAGGGCACGCACACTGCCGGCGTCACGGCGATATTGCCACTCCCGCTGTTTATCAAAGACAAGGGACGGGTGGTTGTGACTGGAAGCTACGATGACCACCTACGCGTCTTCATTATCCACGATCTACACGAAACCTACGGGCTCAGGCGAGTCGAGCTCGTGCTGGAGGAAAACCTCGACGGTGGCGTTTGGCGATTGGACCTGGTTGGCACTCACCAGCGGGACGGGAGTCTCAGGATACGGATACTGGCGTCTTGCATGCATGCTGGAGCCCGGCTGGTCGAATTGGAAGCCCAGGAAGGACAGAGCTGGGCATGTAATGTCCTGGCGCAGTTTGAGGAACACAAAAGTATGAACTATGGGAGTGACTATGTCCGGGGAGGAGATGGCGAGGGGCTGCGGTGTGTATCGACCAGCTTTTACGACAAGTTGCTGTGCGTATGGGAGTATGAGCCGTTGGCATAAAAGAGCACAGGGAGTGGATGGCAAACATCCTTAGTGAAGAGGCTTTGCAGGGCGGTGGTTGGTTTTCTTTGACGAAGTACACAGACGTCGAAGCGTGCAAAGCTGATAGGAGAGCTGAAGCCCCCAAGCCTTTTGTTTGCTACTGTTTGCTACTGTTATCGCTGGTGGCTGACTCTTGGACCAATAAATGGCCGGCCTACTCGTTGCTTGAGCTAATACAAAGGGCTGGCTCTGAAAGAGATTTGGCATGGCAGGATGGGGGGGTCCCAAAGCGAGTTCCCAGCTGATTGATCTCATCAATACGAACAGATGACTAGGTTCCATGTTTGCTCCCTTGGCAAACCTGGTTAAAGCTGCTCATGGGTGCCACGTTGAGGCCGGCTGTCGTCGGTGGATTTGACTCATCCGGGCAGCCGTCTTGACGATCCTTGAGTGATGCCTCTACTGTACTGAGCCGCAGAACCAATCCAAGTGATCGTAGCTTCAAGCCATTCCCAGCTTGAGTGGCCAGTTCCAGACCCCTCCATCCCGTCCCTCCCCATTGGATCCATCTAATCCACGCCGCGGGGTTGGGCGCTGCTCACTAAAGGCCACTGAAGCCAGGGCGCTAATCGGGCCATTTCATCGATGGTCGATGGCTGGATGCAGTTCCCCAAACCCTTGCCTCCACTCAGCCTTGCAGCGCCCCCATCCCCCGAAACACACCTGGACGCCCCGCCCAAGTCCCCTAAGTCTCCCTCCATCGCAGCCCCCTGTGCCACAAGCCCCAGTGCCACAGCGCGCCAGGGCCGCCCCGCGACAAAGCGACCTGAACCTTTCTTTCAGTTGTCCCATCGCTTCGGCTCTGCATTGAGGCGCGCCCCCCCCCCCNNTCCCCCCCCCCCCCCCCCCCCCGACCTAATTTTTGCCCAGCACGGCCAGCCGCAGCCCAAAACACCTACTTCTACATCCACTCCGGCGCCTTCAACGCATCTCGTCAGCTTCTCTACTCCAATTCTTCTGCCGCAATCACTGCACGCACTACATAAGGCTTGCTTGCCGTCGCTGCTTCCAGTGCTCCTGACCCCTTTCCTGCAGCTTTCGTCTTTTTTTCCCTGCTGCCTGTGCTTAATCTCTGCCGCACCTCCTCCAGCCTTGATTTGTCCACCTACTGGACTGCCGTCGCAAGCCTACGTTTTCCTCCATCGAACAAACAACTCCGTCGACCTCCCCCTCCATGGTTCTGGTGTCCCTCGCCGCCACGTGAAACCACCCCGAGGGCTTGCGCGGAACGAGAGGCCCCCTCGGTTTGCGCTTTGCTGTCGCCCTTCGATTCTGCCAACTCGCACAGCGTTTACCAATCTCAAGCACGACGTTGATCATGGCGGCAAACGGCAACTCGGTGCCGTCGACCACCGCAGGAAACGGCGGTGACTCTGAGGTCCTGGCCAAGATACACCAGGCACTCGAGGTCGTCCACAGCCCTTTCTCGACCAACGATGCCCGACGCCAGGCCCAGTCTTTCCTCGAGGAAGTCAAAGACTTCGCCGAGGCCCCGATGCAAGGCTACAGCCTCGCCTCCGACAAGGCCCAGTCTCCCGTTGTCCGCCACTACGCCCTCTCCCTCCTCGAACACGCAATCAGATACCGATGGTCCGCCTACAGTCTAGAGCAAGCCGATGCCGTGCGCCGTTGGGTACTGGAGCTCGGCCAGACCGTCTCCAGGGACGACCCATCGTACCTCAGGAACAAGACGGCCCAGCTTTGGGTCGAGGTTGCCAAACGAAGCTGGGGCGCCGAATGGATGGATATGGACTCCATGCTATACCAATTGTGGCAGATCCCCGACTCGGCCGTCCACAAGGAGCTTGTCATGTTTGTGCTGGAGAATCTATCAGATGAAGTCTTCACTGGCGATGACTCTGTCGTCGCCATGCGAGAAGGGGTGCTTAGCAAGGCCTGCGTCGAAATCTTCACGCCAACGTCGGTGCTCATCGAGGCCTTTCCCAACCGACGCTCCGGTCCAGATGTGCGTCATGGCGACGAGGGATGGCTGAGTCGTTTATCTGAATTCCTGGACTACTGCCTCAACTCGGCCCCGAAGGACAACGACGAGGTCAAGTCGTGCACCCTCAAGGGCATGTCTGTTTTCCTCTCACTAATGCCATGGGCCATCCCCAAGGCAGTATCGGCAGCTCACTGCGTCAACGTCATGTGTGCTGGCCTGGCGTCTCCCCACATTGCTATTCAAAAAGTAAGTCACCATGTGTTAGTCCTACACAGATCGACGACGAGGCACTAACCAACCTATACAGGCATCTCTAGAGTCACTACATGCTCTCTATTGCCGAACCAACTTTACTGACGATGACTTCCGAGACTTGGTCGCCCCCATGTACACGCGCACCTCTGTCGAGCTTTGCAAGGGTCTTCTTGAGTGGTCGGCGGTTGACCCTGAAGACATTGACGAGGACAAGTACCAGACCCTGAAGAAGCTGTCCGAGGTATGACCAGATACGTTTCAACAGCTCAACTCAACACTAATGGATATCATAGATGCTATCATGCCTCGGAGACTACTTTGACCGGAAATTCGCCAAGCTCCCCCCGGATGCAGCACGGGAGGACTTTCTCAATCTTCTAGTTCAGGTGGTACAGAACGAGAGCTTGATGATTTCCATTCCCGTTCTCGTCACCTGGACGCGACTCCTCAGCAATAGGACAATCGGCCCCAGCGAGCTCGTCTCACCCATGATCGGACCCCTGCTGGAGATCTGCAGTTCCCGACTAGTACGATATGAGAACTTACCTGAAGACACCCAGGAGCCCACGTTTCTGTTCCTTCTCGAGGATACAGATACGATACCAGAGCGACACGCATTTCTAGGAAACTACCGGCGCTATAGCTCCCAAGTCATCGAGGCCATTGTGCAACTGAAACTTGTTGATGCAGTATCACACATCCTCGGTCGGACAGAAGACATTCTGCTGCATCTTTATGATGGGCAGCCACCGCTGGATAGTACGAAGATCACATTCCACCTAAAGAGAATACCAACTAACCTACTCGAGCAGAACAAACCTACTCAAAACATTCAATGCCGGTGTTGCGAGTCGACTCTCAGTTTACCGTCATCGAGGCCACGCTCAAGGGTTACATGAAGTGGAGAAGAAATCGCACTGCAGAATACGTGTGTAAGACCGCAAATGTGCGATCGAACTAAGCTAACATCCCACAGGAGCAGCAAAAGGCAGAGTTGGAGGCAAACTTGGAGTCCTGGTGCAACAGGTTGCTGGAGATGAGCTTTGAGGTTAGTCGAAGCCATGTGTGTAGCAAGACCGGTGATGTTCTAATCGTGATGTTCGCAGGATCCCATGATAAGGAAACGGACCTTGCAGCTGCTCGTCTACTTCTCAACGACAGCCCTCAACAAGAACGCATCCTTCATGCTGAAGGTCTTGGAGCACATTCTCCTGACCTGGCCTGCTCTCCAGCCAGATTACCGTGCCTTCAACGATGCTATCAAGGACTTGCAGGGTGAGAGCATGGTTGAGTTACAGCGGCTTGCATCGGAAATGCCGGACCATCTCTTGGTACGATCAACCTCTCAGGGGTCTTTTTCCTGTCCTGTTCTAACGTGATGTCTAGGGTGTCTACGAACAAATTGAAAATAGAGTGAATGAGATGATGTCTTCAGGAACACTAGATGAGAAGCGATCTATCGCATACAAGAGCTTCCTCTTCATCATCATGTGAGTTTTTCAAGACTTCTAGCGTCAGTGAAACAGCCTGCTAACCAGTTCAAGTCATCGAGCAACAAGCGTTGATGCGCAGGCGAAGATCCAAAAACTGCGTGAGTTTATTGACCCTGTGAAGGCTCAATGGCAAACCGACACCGTTCGTACTGCCCTCAAGTCATACTCAAACTTCTGCGAGATGCTTGGGTTGGACAAGGCGCAAGCCTATCTCTCAAATCGGCGGACGCACGAGATTCAGGATTGGGGTTCACACGAACTTGACGCCGAAGGTCTCACCCTCCAGGCTGAACTCGAGGAGCGACTGAAGGTATGGACGAAAGGGTTATCGACTGCGTTATAGGGCTGTACTAACTTGATGTAGCTTCTGCCTCTGCGTTCCACAAAGTCCTTCCTGGCATTTTCTGTCGAGAGGCTGGATAAGTCGTCTGATGCGTTCAAGGCCTCTTACGCCCTCTGGCAGGATGGCTTCTCGAATATCCTTGCAGATCTGCTGGAGTTCCTAAGGTACACACTATCGAGTGCTGCTCACCATCGTAGAATGAGACTAATATATTTCTTTAGCTTCGCACATGCCTCGCACAACCCAGATAACTGGGTTGGCCTCCCGTCCGAAATGCGACCAGTGGTCAACCGGGTTCTGAGCGACCGCTTCTGGCAGGCAGGGATCTCGGAAGGAAGCAAGGACGACTTCTACGCTCGGGTCATGGACAAGAAGAACACCATCGAGGGTCTCGCCTCGACCATTCGTGGGTCTGTTCGATTTGTGCGAGAGACCGCCTACGCCATCATCTACTGCATGAGCAGGTTAGATATGCAGTTCTACGGGTTCGAAGGTCTCTCTGCGCCATTGTCCAAGGCGCTGTTCGCCGACTCGATTTGGCTATCGACCCATCAACAGAGCAACCTCTTGAACCTAGTCAGATATCTTGTCGACGACTGCCCTGTGGACCACCGGGAACACTTCCTCCCGCAGTTGCTGGCATCGTGCTTCCAGCAGATGGATGCCAAGGTGAATGGCGAGTGGGCCAAGATGGAGCAGCAACAGACGGTCGCGGCAGACGGCGAGGCAGGGCTCAAGGAAGAGATGAAAGCCGAGAGCATCCTGCGTCAAGTGACATACACAGCGGTGCTGATGGTGGCGGATTTCCTTGATCCGACCAAGCCCAGTGAGTCAACAACTCGCATCTCGATGGAAGCCAAGACTAACAGAGGGCGCAGACCCACCAACGCTCAAGGCACGAGCGTTCCAGGGCGCCCCGGAGGATGCCCCTACCGAGAGTTATCCGACGCTGCGACGGTTCTGTCTGATTCATCAGGAGGTTGTGGAACCTCTGCTGGTCTTCTGCACGCACGGAATCCGCATGCGAGATACGCGATGCTGCAGCATGATCCTGCGACTCTTCATCTCGCTTGTCCCTGAATTCCACCTCGTGGACGGCCAGGCGCCGAAGCCGATGTCGCAGAATCCCAATGACGGACAGGAGCGGACTGCGCCCGCCGACCACTTCCCCGTGCCGTCGACAATTTCCTCTGCCATCCGGGAGTACATCTCGCTTGATGTGCTCAAGGCCTGCATCACGTCGTTCCACGAGCCCTACTTTGTGGATCTGCAAAAGGAGCTTGCGGCCTTGATCGCGGCCATCATCGTCTACTACAGCCCGATCACAACGACGCCCAGAGACGTGCTCCTCTCGCTTCCAAACGTGAACCTCGCGGACCTGGACCGGCTCACGGCCTACATGAGCAAGCCCGGATCGCACACCCGACAACAGCGGGCGCTAGTCCTGGATCTGCTCAAGGATCTCAAGGGCGTCAGCGTGTCGGAGATGGGGAAGTTGCCCAAGAGCAGCGGGTTCGGCGGCCCAGGCCGATCTAAAAGAAGCAACCGCAGCAAGATGGCGCAGGGTTTTATGAACGAGCCGGAGTCCGGACCTGGGGAAACCAGGTCGGGCGGCATGGCTGGGGTCAGGAGGGCGACGCCCGATGGCCTAGAGGGAGTGTCCAATCTGTTTGAGGGTTAAAGGGGGGGGGGGAGGGCGCAACAGTCGCTTTTGTAGTAATGGTCAACGGGGAGTCGATGTTGACAAGCGACCAAGTGTCCGCGGCCAGGGGGGACGAGAGACGGATATTCTTGTCTCAGAACGACGCATGCAATATACCGGGACATATGGTATTAAGTAGCGATCTAGCCTCTCGCCTGGAAGAGGGCAGGGCCAGATGAGAGCTTTGGGGGGAGGCGCTGCGAAGGACCGGGAACCAGGGAAACGGGATGGATCTTTGGGATGATTAGAGCGAGCATAGGTATGTTTACTTGGCATGTAAGCTGGGCATTGGCTAAAGAAGACGGTGTCGATATTGTTGTCCAACGTGTGTCTGCGGCATGGTGTCCTTGTTTTATGCCCGGAGTTAAGGTGGATTTTGCTAGGCCTACAGGCAGGTAGATTGCGTGCATGATGGAGCGATCATGAGGCCTGTTTTCTGCCATGTAAGCCGTCGATGTTCGTCATTCTGGAACGACGGTCTTCGGGACATGGGGCGGCTATGCACGGTGAGTTTCGACATCTGCAAGACGAACGAATGAAGGCGAGATTGATGAATTGGCTTCTGTGTTTCCTTCTACCTTGGCCATCTAGGGGCGATAATCAGACGCATGTCTTGGGCTGAGACAAGTGCACGCGCCAGGTGAGGAGGGGGGAGGGAGGACGCACGTCTCGACGCGGACGCGGGCGCAACCGACTCGGAGTCTTGGAAGATGTTAAGGAGCTCCTTATTAGCATCACGTAGTCGGATGCGCGAGTATCCGAGTGGCCAGGCCTGGGCTGCGCTGCGAACTGCGGCGCAGGCTGTGCAGCGAGCGAGCGGCCGTTGACTCTGCATGGGCGGATCTGAATCTCGAGTAACGGTGACGGTGCCCTGTCCCGTCCGGTTGCCCTATTAGATAGTGACGAGGGGACGAGGGGGGAGGAAGACGCTCTGGAAAATGTGAGACATCTGAAACCTTCAACGGCGCAGAGGCGTCAGCTGACCCGAGACAAACACCTTCGGCCAGCCATCTTTTGTCATGTCGAGTTTCCCATGCCTCTGGTTTAGGTACCTAGGTAAGGTAGGTATGTAACTAAATAAATGCCTAGCCCTACGAGAAAGTCTAATGCACTCTGGCTTGGACAACACCAGCTACTGAGGACCTATGTAGATAAGGTAAACATGTACCATGTAGTAGACAAAGAGCCCGTAATTTAGTCCCCCGGGGCGACATTCCGGCATGCAGTCTGCCCTCCGGAGACGCAACTATGTGATGACAACGCCGCCGCCGCCGCCGCCGCCGCCACAGCTCCGCAACTTAAGCTGGACCGAGGGAAGCGCCTCGCACTGTACCAGTATCAGGTAGGTACCTAGGCAGGCCTCTCTCTTCTTCCATCTCTTCTCGATGCTGCCCCGCCAGGATTCAATTCAATCCGAGTCTGTCTCTGCTTTCGCAACGCACCACTCGATTGAGACTTAGCTCGTGCCTCGGCCCCGGCCAACTTGTTTCCTCGGTGTTAACCCCAGCTGCTGTCGTCACAGGGTTCCATTCGGAATTGACCTGACATCTTCCAGAGACCCGCTCCTGATTGCTTGTTCTAGCCCAAGGCCCCAAAGTGACCCGGGGAGACCCCTCGATCTCTCCGGTGATGCATCGGCAGTCTGATGGCCCATGGGTCCCTCCCCTTGCAAGTACATACAGCGAGTCAACTTGACCCCCGTCCCGCCAGTGCCGTCGAGCGATCTGCACATCTACCGGTACGTTCCGCGTGATTGCAGATGGTGATTATATGCCGTGTCGAAGTGCCAGAAAGTCGGAGTTGCAAGGGGAGTAATAGTGTATACGTAGGTACCCAGGGGATGAACTTTAGGAGCAAGACGCTTGTGGGTACAACAAGTAGAATCCAATGGACAAAAGAAACAATGTAGAATCTCAGGGACATACTTGTGTTGGCCGCAAGATTCAACTTCTAACCATTGTTCCTTTTCAGCAAGGTCAAGTTATCTACTCCATTACCTCACCTGAAAGGTAGTAGCAGCCTGCTAGGTCCAGGTTGGTACATACATACATAGGATTCCTCAGGCTCTAGGTACAGTGCAGTTCGGAGGTGAAACACTGTCTCGAAACCTCCCCCACCTCCACCACCCAAAACGTCCATCTCCCCTCCCCTCCAAGCCCAGTCCTCGCCAAGTTCCCCTGATCTGAATGGCACCAGCTCCAACTAGCACGGGCGCCTCCAACAGCCGTGGCTTGCCTCTCACAGCATCACTCACCATCACAAGTTGACAGTTTGAAAAATCGGCCAAAAACCCCCAGTTGCCAAGTTCCTTTTCTTTGCTGTTTTCCCTCCCCCATCCGGTTCCTCAGAAATCCATCCCCGAAACCTCAACGGTCGAGGGCGTCCCATCAAAAGAAAGCAGCCGCAGTAAAAAGCAACTTCTGACGCCCCATCCCGGTTCGGAATTCCTTACGAACAAGAAGAAAAAGCAGATTCGTCTCGTCTCTTCTCTTCTCGCTTTCGCGGGTCCTTGCCTTGCTCTCGCCTGCTGCGCCAGAGGTCCCCCGTGTCCCCTTGTCCTCCCCCATCTCAGGTTCCACCGCCACCCGTCGTCGCCTGTTTTGGCCCGTCCGTGTAAGGCGAAGCGAAGCAAACATCGATACCTACCTCACTCGTCTTTCGACTTGACGCTGCCATTCTCAACCATTGTCCCTCTTTCTCCTCTCGCTACCTAGCTTGCAACCAGTTTGTTTGGTTGTTTATTCGCCTCAGAACGGACTCTCAGGCAAATTACCCTTGACGCCTAGTTCATCAAGAGCCCGGACCCCTTCGTCGTCCATCACCACCAATCCACCAACCTCCTCCATTCTGGCTAATCATCAGCTTTATCCATTGCTTCTTCTGCTACAACTACAATACTCACAGACGCAGCCACGGGTTCCACCGGCCATTCTCCGCTTTCCGTGGTGTCAACATCACGCTTGTTGAACAGACTCTCCGATTCAATCCACGTCAGGCTGTCTTCCTTCGTGGGGCTTCATCCTACCCCCCCGTATGCAACCTCGCGTCTTCGTACGCCCACTATTTTGCTCTGCTGTCCTCCCTGGAGGCCGTTAGACACCCAGTCACCCCTCTGTCACTCATCCCCCGCCTCCAATTCTCCTTGTCCCTTGCAACTTGCAAGATCCTTTTCATCGCCCACCATGGTCTACTGCGGCAAGCCCTCGCGGGGCTGCCAGATGTGCAGAGCTCGCAGAATCAAGGTACGTGTATCTTGGAACGCCGCCATGTCCCTCGGACTCTCAGTCTGTCGTCGTCGGAGCTGGGAGAGGCCAACTCGACTCGAAAGCTCACTCTGAACAGTGCGACGAGACCAAGCCCACCTGCAACCAGTGCGCCAAATCACGGAGGCAATGCCCAGGCTACAAGGACGAGTTTGATCTAGTCTTCCGCAATGAGACCCAGGCTACCGAGAGACGAGCTCAAAAGGCCAACAAGAAGGCTCTCGCACAGAAACAGGGCAAGACGGCCGCTCGAGACCTCACCAAGACTGCTGCTTCGGCCAAGCGAGCCCATGACCCGTCTATCCTAGCGACGCTCAATCTCCCGGTTGATGAACAAGCAACTTGCCACTTCATCTCCAACTTCGTCCTGCTGCCTCGCTACGACAACACCCGTGGCTACTTGGAATTTGTTGTTCCATTGCTCCAGTCCGAAACGCCAGCGCCTCACTTCAAGCTCGCCTTTGATGCTTGCGCCATCGCTTCTCTTGGAAACCGGGTGGGCACTGGAAACAGCTTTGAGAAGCAAGCTTTGGGCCATTACACCAAGGCACTCGCGTCCACCTTTGCCGCCTTGAAAGATCCAAACCTAACCACAGCAGATTCCACACTGGCCGCGATCCTCATGCTGGGCTTGTTCGAGAATATCAGTGCCAAGAAGTTGGGGATGCTAGCCTGGGGTTCTCACGTTGAGGGCGCGATCCAGCTGGTGAAAGCCAGGGGCAAAGGTCAATCACGCACCAAGATGGGTCTGGCCTTGTTTGTGGCTGTTCGGACTCAAATGGTATGCAGCCGACAACTACGGATTTCCCAAGTCAGCAGAGAGGTCTAACATTCAGTCACAGATCATCCACACTCTGACATCTGGCAAGGCCCCCATTATGGGAGTTGAGTGGTGGCTCGGCGATGCTGTCAAGAACCACTACGGTGCCGAGTGCCAAAGACTCAATATCCGCACCGCAGAGCTCAGATCCGAGGTCAATCGCTTGATGTCAACACTTGCCCGAAGCCCTGAAAATATCGAGTTGTTGCTCGCCATGATCCGACGCTGCCAGACTGTCGATCAGCAGCATGTCAACTGGGCGAGAGAGCTTCCCGAATACTTCCGCTTCAAGGCTGCGGCCTGGGAGGACAATGTTCCCAATGGCAACTACGGCGCCGCCGAGGTCTTTCCTGGTCGCGTTGATGTGTACCAGGATCTCTGGGTTGCCAGCGTTTACAACATGATGCGGTGCTCGCGCATCATCCTGGCGTCGTTGATTGTGCGTTGCGCGGCCTGGGTCTGCTCCCCCGTGGATTACCGAACGACACCCGAGTATGCGACATCTGCGCGGATATGCGTCGACATGATCACAGACATCATCGCTTCAGTCCCCTACCAGTTGGGCTGGTTCTCCAAACGCAAGGAACTCCTGGAAACCCACAACCTCTCGGCTTTCGGGTGCGGCGAAGAGGACGCGCTCAAGGGTTTGCCCGGGTATTTCCTCACCTGGCCTCTCACATGCATCCAAGGGCAGGACTATACCACCGATGCGCAGAGGGCATGGGCCAAGGGTCGACTCCTATTCATTGGCAATGACCTGGGCATCAGGTATGCCAATATGTTGCATCAGGTAAGCGCGAACCCGCCTTGGATCCTCGGTTTCCGTCCATGTCCCCGGTTTTCTTTCGTTTGCTTGTTCCTCCTTTCATTTTCTACGTTTGGGCTTCAGGGCTAATGCATCCTTCAGCTCAACCTACGGGTCCCTTCGATGCTCATCCGGCGGGATGGCCTGATGGCGAATCCGTATCCAATGGCCCACAACTTCGAGAAGCTACTCTCGGCAAGAGCCGCTCCGCCAAGCGCAGGATACACCATGAACCCGATCCAACAGCGAGAGGCGATGCAGAAGGCACAGTTTGACAAAGATAAGACAGACCTGCTCATCAAAGCTATGGGCACTTCTGGGCAGCTCGACGAGAAGACGGTGGACAACTGGCTGCAAGTACGAAATGTGAACATGGGACCCTGAAGTCTTGGCGCTTGATGCCCGGTTGCAACTATCACTGGGTGCTTGACGAGATGGGGAAATGCATATGCCGCCCGTCCAGTTTTGCCGTTATTGGACTTGACAACTAATCAGGCAGGGCGATGAACCTGCTATGTTGTCTTGGATGGATCACACTCAATCTTGCTTCCCCCCTACAGTCGGGGAACTTGCTATTTTCGGCTTGTTGCTTGGATTGTCAGAATCCTGGCCAAAATGAGTCAGCTTATATTATCGCTCAGAGTGAGGCACAATATTTCTTTGGGAAAACAGGATCAATCTAGAGGTGATTGAATGCCGCAGCAAGTCTGATGGATTTGATCGCACCCGCATTTAGCTGGATATCTGGGTTGAATATTTCAAAATTACGCCAGAAAAAGACGTGGGATTACATATAGACATATGGAGTTAAGAACCTGCCTTTTAGGGCAGAGGGTCTTTGATCACATCATTGCTGCAATTCCGACGTCATTGAGCTGGGGGGCTTGCTTGTTTGGAGTCATGAGGTTGAGACATGGCGGTATTTCCTCGCACTATGTCATGAAAGGTCGTGAATACCAGGTCTCGGTGGTGCTAGGCCATCCAGCACACACAGCAAAAGAAGCTGAAACCCGGGCTCAAGTTCAAACTCGACGCCCAACGTGCCTAAGAAAAGACGCCCATGAATCTAGTTCGTGTCGTGGTCTTGGGTATTGACCAGCTACCGCTCGTTCTTCCATCCCAGGGTATGGGTTGTCCCAGACCTTTCTGGGAGCCATTCCTTCAAGTGCATCCATCTCCCAACAGTGATATAAAAAATATGGTCGGGTCGCGTTTATTTTCCTTCCCAGGTCGTGCCGTCGTCGGGCCGGGCGGCTGCGGAGACTGTCGACTGATTCACTTCTTCTTCTTACTATAGTGAGGCGTTAGCTACTTGGTGATCCTCACGCGGTTTACAAGGATGAGAAGAAAGGCGGGGAGCGAACCTGTCCTTCTTGGGGCCCGGCGCATCATCTTTGTTGGTACCGAGATTCCAGGCCTTGACCACCCAGCTCTGAGTGGCGTCAACGTAGTTCTCGTTCTTCATCTGCTTGACGCCGACGCGCATGCCGTCCTTGGTGAAAACAACGTTCTTCTTGCCCATGCGCTCAGAGGCCGTCTCCTGGATCTTGGCGACGCTGAGGTAGACCTGGTAGCCCACCCAACCGCCGACGGCGAGGATAGCGAAAACGATGAGGAGGGGAAGGACCTGGCTGTTGGGAGAAAGGTCAGCTGGGCTGGTTCTTGTAACGGCCGAGGAGTGCCTATCGAGAAAAGCAGAGGGGAGCGACGTACCTGATAGTCGAGGCCATGGTTGCGACGTTGCGAAGATCGCGAGTGTGAAGTTGGCGGTCGCTTTTTTTTAATTTTATGTTGTCGGGGGAGTTTAGAAGTAGCACGTGGGGGGGTCCCGGCAAGCGAGAGAAGCAGAGTAGTTAAGAGTAAGTAGGTAGGAGAAAGAAAAGATAGAAGGAACCGGGAGATGGTTGGTAAAGGAAGACGGAGTGTCCGTCACGACGGTCGACGCGAACGAGGGAAGAAGAGGAGACGACTGACTAGTACTACTTTATTAATGTAGGCGCAATACGTCGACGACGGACGCACGACGAAGGGGCCCTGCTTGCTTGCTTGCAAGCACTGTAGATTGGATGGATTTTGTTTGGCCGGGCCAGATGTGCCCTGTACCTACTTCGTACCTCATTATAGACTTTGCAGTCATGTACCACCAAAGTACTGTACTTTCGGCTGGAGAAAAGGTAAGCCAACCACCCCATTTATCGGCCACCCCCCATCTTCGGCCACTTTTTTGAGACATCTTCAGAGTCACCCACATTAGGGATGTATTAATTAAATAACAACGCAACACTAGAATTGAGCCATTTCTTCGCCATTTGGAAGGTCTAGTTGCCAAACATAACACATATCTTTAAATCCAATTTTCTTGGATTTTTTTAACGTTCCTTCTGGGTCCAACATTTTGAATATTGCTTTCCGGGCGGCATATACGTCTAGGACCTTTGCAAATCGCACATTTGCATCGAATGTAATCTTCTTCCTCTTTTTAGGTCTCAATTCCTCCATCTCAAGCCTCATAATGCTTATTTCTTTATCCTGGGCTACTATTGTGAAGTTATGATCGTTGAAACCTCTAGCGATCCTTATCATGAGGTGACGCATCGGCCGATCGAGGTTTGCTGATGAGGGGATGGCTTAGAGCGAGGCTTGGAGCTATCTTGAAGACTTAGGCGTTGTAAGGGGATCTTCTGATGCTTGCGATGTAATCCTAGGTGGTGTTTTGGGCCGGTTCTCGAGTGTGCTAGTCATCGGGTTCATGAGCGGCTTCGCTAGGCTCACAGGCCACAACCCTAATGCTTTCCAACCTACTGTGATATTCAGGAAGGTCAGCCCAGCTTCCCTTGCCTTTGCGTAACATCGTGTGAATGTTATCTTGCCGTGGAGTGTGTTGTTGCTGAACCCTACTAACTTAGAAAGCTCGCGCCAGTACGCGCTTTTGACCGGGCTAAAGACAGCCACATCGAGAGGTTAAAGAACATGAGAAGAATGGGGGATAAGGAATAAGAGGAAGATATCGTTAATAAAGCATTCAAACATAAAATCCTCTGTTGTGTGGCTCCCGTAGCCGTCGATAATAAGAAGTCTCTTCTGCCCTGCCTTTTTCGGCATTATCTTAGGAATAAAGACAGTCTTAAGCCACACAAGAGCAATATGATCACTAGTCCAACCCTTCTATGATAATGTAAAGTCCTAAGTACTCAGAAAGTCAAGATCTTCAGGAAACCATTGCTATTAAACAGTCATGCCTTTGAAGATAACCAGAGGGGTTAGGGCCCGGCTAGCTGCTGAGATACACTCGATGATTGTGATCTAAGACCGCGAGCCAGGGTTCTTAATCATAGTAGCCTTATGCTCTAAGCTTCCAAGCATAAGCCCGTTATGTCCTTACCCTTCCATCACGCCGGCTTCATCCATATTGTGGCGATTTTCCGGTAGTATCGCTTTGATCTCAGGGACAGACAGATATTTGAAGAAAGCCTTAATCTTCTCAGTCGTAGCACCATTAAAACGAGTAGAATCAAGCTTCTAACCTTTAAGGGTCTTGATCCTAGGATGCCGGCGTAAGAACGCATCAATCCAATGAATTCCAAGAGGATCAAGATGACCGTTGAGAATAGCAATCCGACTAGCGAAGTCTTAGAGCTGGCTGTGTGTCGGAGGGAAGCCGAGCTGTTCCTAGACTAGGATCCATTGTTCCAGGTTAGCTTCCTGTTTAGGAGAGACCTTTTGGCGATGCTTGTGAGCAATTTTGGAATTTCTGCGGCCATTGATGCGTTCAGACAGTGTTGAACGTGGAATGCCATTGCGTAGGGCAGCTTGACGCTAAGACAACCCGCTTTCCACGTCCAGAATCGCAAGTTCGATATCTCCTTCGATGTATCTTGGCATGATGAATCGAATGATGTAGATTGAATTAAAATTGCTCCATTGTGGCGCGAAAGATCGCGGATAGAAAGTTAAAGGGTATGGATGAAGGTGTCAAAAAGTGGCGGAAAAAAGTGGCCGAAGATGGGGGGTGGCCGATAAATGGGGTGGTTGGCTTACCTCTCTGTTCAGCTGGAGCTGGTTCAGGGCACCCGACCCCATCCACTGACTTGCAGCAAGCCCCCTCCATTCAAGCACAGCGGCCGCGCCCAAGTGGTCCAGCGGGTGGTTTAGTGGGAAGGGATGCTGGGCTGATACCAACCTGTAACTTAGCGGCGGAGGGCCTGTGCAAGGCCTGTGAAGGGGACGGGATTGGCGGGTTGGTGCGATCCCCAGGGTCGTGGTGGGTGGACTGGGCGATCTCTAGACCCGTGGATAGCAGCCGTTCATTATCTCGGCGGACGCTGCGAATAATACGAATTGGAGTACCCGACTGGATAAACAGGTGCGTACACTAAGGTACCTACCTACCTTAGGTACCTAGGTACGTACCTTATGTAGGTACTAAGGTAAGTTGGTGCTTACTGCTAATCCATCCCCGCGCGCGGTACGTGGGTGCTTGGCGGCGGGAGATGAAGGGACCATACCGGTGGCATAACTAAATGTCTGAGTGCTAGTCTATGTGTGGCATGCGATGGCATCGGACGAAGCTCGCCTTTCACGGGGCGTCATGCTCTACTTTTATGTAGCTTGATGGGTCATTACTGTGCGCATAGGGAGCACGTGTGTAGTCTCTGTGTTGCCCGTCATTGAATAGGTACCTAAGGTAGGTACTAACTGACACGATAACACCTTGCTTCTCTGCCACGAACGAGATACTTACTTATATGTATTCGCATGGTAGCCTACAACGAAGCTTTGCCATAAAATGCATAGGTACCTACCTTACATACCTAGGTAGGTACCTACACAAACGGGACTTTGGTAGTATCGCAGCTTCGTAGGTTGCGCGCACTATACCCTGTAATTATGCCCTAACGTGCCGGGCCGCGCTGACATGGTCGGCAGAGAGAGATCCTCCCGTTTCGACTCCTGCCATCTCCCTTGCCCGTGCTTTTTGTGCAGTACTGCTCTCAGTGCTTTGTGGGATACGTTAGTACTCTGTATTTCGTACTTTACTTTGTACCAGCAAGTCCAATTGCTGGTAGTGGGGTTGTCGTCAGTGACACCGCAGTCGGGGGGGATTCAGCTGATGGTCGGGGGCGGAGTTTGTTTGCGTTGCGTTCACAGCCCTGCAGCGCAGCTCGACAGCTTTTATTGGCGAGGCCAGCCCATCAATCGACCTACACTTTGTCGTCCTTTACTTGTCAACTTGTTAAGGTGAGCTGTCCTCTCCATGACACCTACAAGACAGATTCGATGTTCTAGGCAACGAGGTTCGGGATCAATGGTACTCCCGTTGCCGGGTTGATCTGAGCTGCCCACTCTGGATGAAAGCCAGTGGAACTCCCGCTGAAATGGAGCACAGTCCACCAGCTCCCACTGGCATGTGCGAAGCCCGCAGTCGGCACCAGCCACTGGACCTCTCTCCCCCAAAATCAATTGCCCCCCCCCCCCGCCAACACGTGCTCTTCGCCCAAGATACGAGCATCGTTTGGTGCGATTGCCAATGTTTCCGCATACTCTATTCGTTTCGAGCCCTGGCATACTGCTTTGATAACTAGCAATCGATTTCCTCTTCATCAATACATCATTCCTCCCCATTGACCCGTCTTGCATTTGTGGGACTGACGACACCAAGCTCCCATTGTCTCCCTTGGGTTGTTATCAGTACTCAGGCTTTGGTGGCAAAGACCTCCACTGTCTGTCCCACTACACCGACAGCAGAGCACCCCTCCTTTTCTGTGGCGGTAATATCCAAGTGTGGCGGTGCGCGCTTGGAAAAGGCCAGACTGCAACCAAGCCAGCCGGACGCTGAGTCGAGCGAGCCGCCTCTGAGCTCACCACCACCGACCACCGACCGCCAACCATCTCCATCCCATCTCATCCCGGTCCAACACCCGCAGCGACCTCGACCTGGGATTCGGACTCGGTGCAACGCTTCTCCTCCTCTCCTCTCCGCTCCTCCCCTCCGTCTTCCTCCAACTCTCGCATCCACGCCTGCATCCGCTGCAGCGCCGTCGCCGGACCCCCGACCGAACAACTGTCCGCCTCCTAGAGCCTTGACCGTCCCTTGCCTCGGGTGCGCCGAAGCTCCCTGATCTTTCCATCATGGCATCCCCTCCTCCGCCCGGCGATAACTACGGCGGGCATCCGGGCCAGAGCTACGACGGGTTTGCCACCGACGAACAACAGGCCCAGCAATCCTACGAAGACCAGGCCCAGCACGTCGCTGCGCACAAGAAGAAGAAGCGAGGCTATGCCGCCCAGGCCTTCGAGGTCGGCAGCGGTGCCAATGCCGTTGTAGGCGGTCAGCCCGTCGGTAACCCTCAAGCTTTCGGTGCTCCCGCCGAGCAGGCTCCCGTCTACGGAGGCTATGCTCAAGCCGACGCTCAACAACCCGCTGGCCAGGGCTTCCAGTATCCCCAGGCAGGATACGACGCGCAACAGCCCGCCGCCGCCCAGGCTCCTGCCTATGGCGGCTACCAAGCTCCCGCTCAGGGCTACCAAGCTCCGGGTGCCCCTCAGGTCGGGCCCGGCGCTCCGGCGGTTGGCGGCATCACCCAAGGCATGGGCGGCATGAACTTGGGTGGTCAGAATCAGCAGCCCCAAGCCGCCGGGCAGGCTCGTCCTGTGGCTCTCAACCAGCTCTATCCCACAGACCTCCTGGGCCAGCCCTTCAACGTCGCCGAGCTGGATCTCCCCCCGCCTCCCATCATCCTCCCTCCCAACGTAAGTTAGCGACGTCATTTTACCTTGATCGTAGCTACTTACTGACCTACCATCTCCAGACCAGCGTGACCCCGTCTCCCGACGCCAACTGCCCCCCGCGATACTTCCGCTCCACGCTCAATGCGGTCCCCACCACCAACTCCCTCCTGAAGAAGTCCAAGCTGCCGCTTGCGCTCGTCATCCAGCCCTACGGTTCGCTCCACGACGACGAGGATCCCATTCCGGTTGTCCAGGATCAGGTCATCTCCCGTTGCCGACGATGCAGGACATATATCAACCCTTACGTCACCTTTTTGGATCAGGGACACCGTTGGAGGTGTAACATGTGCAACCTCACCAACGATGTTCCTCAGGCCTTTGATTGGGATGCTGCCGCTCAGCAGAGCGTCAACAGGTGGGAACGCCCCGAGCTGAACCACTCAGTCGTCGAATTCGTTGCGCCCCAAGAGTACATGGTCCGCCCTCCTCAGCCCCTGATTTACCTGTTCTGCTTCGATGTGAGCTACGCTGCCGTCTCGACTGGCCTGCTTGCCACCACAGCCCGAACCATTCTGGATAGCCTTAACAGGATACCTAATGCCGATCGGCGCACGCGCCTCGGCTTCATGGCCGTCGATTCCAGCCTCCACTACTTCTCCGTTCCCAAGGACTCGGATGAAAACGGCGAGACCAACATGCTTGTTGTCAGCGACCTCGATGAGCCCTTCCTCCCTATTCCCAACGATCTCCTGGTCCCCTTGTCTGAGAGTCGCCAGAGCGTCGAAACCTTCCTCCAGAAACTCCCCGATATGTTCCAGAACAACCAGAGCAATGGATCGGCCATGGGGTCGGCTCTCCGCGCCTCTCACAAGCTCATCTCCTCGCTCGGCGGAAAGATTGTGGTTCTAACTGCGTCGTTGCCCAACATGGGCGTCGGCAAGCTCGAGATGCGAGAAGACAAGAAGCTTCTAGGTACCTCCAAGGAGGGCGGCCTCCTTCAGACAGCCAACAGCTTCTACAAGAGCTTTGCTGTGGAGTGCTCTAAGAGCCAGGTCTCCATCGACATGTTCCTCTTCTCCGCGCAATACCAGGACGTGGCCTCGCTCAGCAACCTCCCCAGGTACACTGGAGGTCAAACGTGGTTCTACCCCGGCTGGCACGCATCTCGGCCGGAGGACGCTCTCAAGTTCGCCTCCGAGTTTAGCGACTACCTATCGGCGGAGATTGGCCTCGAAGCGGTCCTTCGAGTCCGCGCGACCAGTGGCCTGCGCATGAATACCTTCTACGGCAACTTCTTCAACCGCAGCTCCGATCTCTGTGCCTTCCCTGCCTTCCCTCGTGACCAGTGCTACGTGGTTGAGGTGGCGATCGACGAGAACCTCAGCAAGAACGTTGTCTGCCTCCAGGCCGCTGTCCTGCACACGACCTGCAATGGCGAGCGCCGCATCCGAGTCATGACGCTGGCCCTGCCGACGACGACGAACCTATCTGACATGTACGCTTCGGCGGACCAGTGCGCAATCACCACCTACTTCAGTCACAAGGCTGTCGAGCGCGCTCTATCTAACGGACTGGACGCTGCCCGCGATGCCTTGCAGAGCAAGCTTACTGAGCTCCTTCAGACCTTTAAGAAGGAGTTGGCCGGAGGAAGTATGGGCGGTGGCCTGCAGTTCCCAGCCAACCTTCGTGGCCTCCCTCTCCTCTTTCTGGGTCTGATTAAGAACGTCGGTCTCCGCAAATCGGCCCAGATCCCCTCGGACATTCGATCGGCTGCCCTCTGTCTCCTGTCAACGCTTCCCGTGCCGCTCCTGATGCGATACATCTACCCTCGACTCTACTCGCTTCACGACATGCCCGACACTGCCGGAACCCCCGATCCGGAGACTGGCCATATCGTGCTGCCACCGGCCATGAACCTGTCGTCTGAGAAGTTTGCGCCATACGGACTGTACCTGATCGACGACGGCCAGACGCAATTCCTCTGGGTCGGTCGCGAGGCGATCCCACAGCTCATCATGGATGTGTTTGGAGTGGAGGATCGATCCCAGCTCGCAGTGGGCAAGGGCCGCGTACCGGAGCTGGAGACCGACTTCAACGAGCGCATTAGGGCTGTGGTCCAGAAGAGCAGGGACTACAAGTCACTAGGTGTGGGAAGCATCACTGTGCCGCACTTGTACATTGTTCGGGAAGATGGCGAGCCCAGCCTGAAGCTGTGGGCGCAGACGCTGCTGGTGGAGGACCGCGCGGACCAGGGCGTCAGCGCGGGTCAATGGCTGGGTATGCTGCGAGAAAAGGTTGGTTAACCCATGATCCCGGATGATTCACATGATCTTGCCGGCTAACGTGTGCGCGCGCCTGTGTAGGTTGTTCAGTAGTGCGAATCGGACGACGATTTCATACCTATGTAGACGCAAAAGGATCAATGATCGTGGCCGTAATTGGGAGTGGTTCAAGGAAGCGGGAGTCGGTGTGCGGGTGGAGGATTTGAGCAACCTGAGAAGGGAAGAGAGGAGGAAGGGAAAGGAAAGGAGACGAGACGAACGATATCTACTAGAGAGAATGGAATGATGTTTTGAGGCACCCACCACGCATACGGGGCAAATACCTCACCGTTTCTCTACCTAGATGATATGGTTCTGAGGGGAAGTGTGATGATGCTACGAATTCCAAGTAAGCCGTTGTCTTGTCTATTCGTGCTCGGTGGTTGGTTGAGTTATTAAGGCCGAGGCCCGGACGGTCTTCATCGAGCTTCATGTTGATTAAGCACCAGGAGCAAGCTGACGCCGCACCATCTCATGCCGTATTACCCATGTCAAGCCCTCGGGGGCCTACCTCACGTGGCTTGACCACACCTCTTCCTGATGTGGGTAAGGGACGATATATTTAGAAGCCGGATGTGCAGAGGCAAAGAGGTTCCAAACCCGAAACAAAGAGACGAGGGACGAGAGCCAGGTATCCGGGTCCTCCCAGTGATCAGTGATCACTGATAAGACGGTTAGCTCTAGTTCTGATACAGGTACCAATGGAACTGAGAACGTGGAACGGCCTGGGCACTTCATCCCTGCGACTTGTGACGGGGCGTGCGAAGGGAACGGGGGACGATCCCAGCGTCCAATGATGAAACGGCACGGCGGTGGTGGGTGTGAAACACACGCGCCGCGGACGAGGCTGGGCCAATGAGGCGTGAGATTAGGCGCCGGGGGCTTTTGTTATTTTTAGGGGTTGTGATAGGATCATGCTGTACTTTGCTTGGGTAGCTACCTACTTCACTGTCCTGGTGATTGGAATGGATTTTGTTTGGGTGAAGAAATGAAGTGCTAGCCACCGTCACTATAGGCGGACGCTGCGTGGGTTCGCATAAACGTTACGGTGGTACTCCGTGCTCGGTACCCGGTAGGAGGGCCATCAATGCGTTCCAGAGCAGAGCGAGGGAGGGAGCTTGCAGCTTGGAGGAGATGGGGGAACATGGGGGCAACCGAACATGGGGGCAACAGAACATGGGGGGAGGTTTGTTCCTTGTTGTCAGAGATGGTGAAACCTGATCCGTTGGTCGTTAACAGGAACCCGGCCGACTTTTCTCTCAGCAACAAGTGGTCAAATCTCCGCCGGGCAGTGCAAAAGCTCCGTAGGAAGATGCTAATTAATAAGGATGGGGACAGCTGAAAGGAGTGGATGGCAAGGCTGAAGCCGCGTGCAGCCCAGTGTGAAGCCGGCGGCGCCGTGGGTGTGTGGGCGGGCGGGCAGCCGGCCGGAGAACCCCCGTGATAATCGCCAGGGTTGTTCTATAAGGCGGGACGAAAGGCACCTTTAATACGTACGGACGACGAACTAAGATGTGCTGTGTAGCCCAGTTGAGCTCAGCGGGGCCGCCTGTGGCCAACCAAGGTAGGATCCTGGAGAAGGTCGAGTTGCAATGGTGATATTCTGTAACAGGCCGGACGTTTGAAACGGTCGCAAAGAAGGATGACGATGGACGGCTGGCCCCCAATCAAAGAAAAGGACGCACGCAGCTGGTGGTTACGGAGTGCCACACCATTGACGGCTTGGGTCGGGGGGAGCTCATTGGAGTTCCAGAAGACAAAAAAACACCAAAGGCAGAGAGACTCCGCAGTAGATGGATGTGAGGGTGAGGTGAGGTGAGGTGAGGTGATGAACAGAGAGCACAAACTGAGCTGGAGTATCTGTGTTGTTAGGGGTGAAGCTCAAGTACTGAGAGATGGAGGTTAGGGATAGTTAGTGTTGACCAGGAGTTCGAATGAGGTTGGGGTGATGAGTAGGTAATGATGTTTTCAGAATGTTTTGCTACAGTACAGTTGATCATCTCCATCTCTAGATGTAGACAGACTGCCCGTTGGTTGCAGCACCTCGTAGCTGTTGGCCACCGGGCATCCTGACTGGGGAGAAGGTCCACTAAACCGCAGCCGGAGGCAGGTACCCAGCTTGGAGGTAATTACCTAAGGTAGGTAGTCTGCAGCTTGGTCGGTTCCCTGCTGGGAGCTCCCACTGGACAGAACACGGCTGCTCCTCATGCAGGCCGCCGTGGTCGTCATGGCTGCTATCGCAAGGTATTGGATCTCGGCGGCCTGGCTGATAGAAGTGTGCAGTAATTGAAGTCCTGTATAATTAGGCCTGTGTGAGGTGACTGTGACCTGTGTTCCCCGCTAACTACTGTAAGGTAGGGCACCTAGGGAAGGTCCACACCATACCTTGCCCGGCTGCCAACAGCTGCCAGCCAGCTGCCCTCACTGATCAATGGAACAACCCGACATCTTCCCCTCCCCCGCCGTGATATCCATCCTACCACCTTTACTCTCTCTTCTCTTTCAAGTGCTCTCGGTCCACGAGCATTCATCCCCTTTCGCAAGCAACCGCCTTTCATCACCGGAGTGACGCCATACTACTCTCTCCAGCATTGCCTCCAGCTCTTTGTCTATTTGAGACGAGCCCGGTCATTCCAGAAGCTAGGAGACAGCCCAACGAGGTGCGTGTGCTGATTTCGCCATTATTTACCCCTCCTCCCCCGCGATGCTACACCCGACCCAACACCCCCAAAAAGTCCTGAGGAAACAGACAGGCGGCAAGGGCTAGACGACAGAGAACGCGCGCGCGCGCGAGAGAGAGAGAGGCCAAGAAGAAAGCCCGTCGTCAATCCTCAAGTCCAAGTCAAACGCCCTAGCTTCTAATCTTCCTGCCATCATCATCATCATCACCATCACGACTCTTCTTCATCCATCCTCTTAGTCCCCACGGTTCCCAACCCAAAGGCGCGGCCCGCATCGCCCATCCCCCCCNNCCCCCCCCCCCCCCCCCTCTGAAGCCACTTCGCTCTCCCCCTGTTCAAGCCGGGCATCCACATTCAACAATCCGCCCACACACAGTCTCTCACACTCACACTCGCACTCTCACTCATACCCACACCCACACACACACCCAACCCAACCTTGAACCAGAAGACCGTCCAACCCCGCCGTTGGCCATCCGTGACAAGTCGTCGTTCGTTCCTAGCCGCCCAGCGTTGCTCTTCATCACACTGGCGACTTGACGGCGTTGTTCTACTACACAGTGGACGGACGAGATCAGATGACTTTGTGACTCTCCCGTTCGGATCTTTTGACTCTTCATCTCTCCTCTTCCGCTTCCACTTCCCCTCCGCTCGTCCCGTCCCGCTTCACATCACTTCCCTCACCCCTTCGTCTCTCCTCCACTTTCTTATTCTCCTCCGTTGTCGCGCGTCCCGTTTCGTCTTTGTCGCTTGTGACCTTGCGATCCTGATCGTGCTCGTGCTCGTGCTCGTGCTTCTGCTCGCCGTAATCCCTTCTGGCCTTGGCTCGCTCGTCACTGACACTCCCTCTTCGAACGCTTCCTCGCAGACCATATTCGTCGTCGCTATCAACTTCGGTTCGCACTCCCCCGGTCAGAATACCAACCCCGTGTTGCGAACCCCTACCAGATTCACCGTTCGCCACGCCGACAGTCGACCCGACTGAAACCTGGACCATCGCGACGACGCTACGCTAGCTAGCTACCTTAACCTAGTAGCTACTGGATCACCCCTTTGTGTGCCCCGCGCCGCCCGTCTATTCCAACACGACACCCGACTGGGCCCGAGCGGAGCTGAGTCTCACGGTTGTCACCTCGTCACCTCGTCACCTCGCTTCCTCGCTTGTCCGCGGCCTCGTTGCGACCCTGCCATCGTCGCTCTCCGCTTCTCACCGTCCCCGGAATTTAAACCGTCCATTGCCAACTTGACAGTTGCCTGCGCCGGTTGTCATCGTGAGAATCCGCTGGGTGGACCTCCTTTTTAATCACCACGACATCCTTCTTTGACTAGAGCCCGAACAATCGAGCGCCTCCCAGTTCCCATTACCCTTTCCCCTCACTTCACGCTTTGTTGAATCGGCCGCCTCCCGATACCTGCGTCTTCTCTACAGCACCCCGTTGCGCATCTCAGTCGATTCGGAACCAGCCAGCGAGCCTCTCGTCCAACTCTTTACGTACATTTCTCTTCGATTTCGCCGCAATCATGCCTCCTCCCAGTGCTGCGGGGTCCCGCAAGATCTCGTTCAATGTCAGCGAGCAGTACGACATTCAAGATGTCGTCGGTGAAGGTGCATACGGTGTTGTTTGGTAAGAACTCTTCTCCCGTGGCTTTGAAGCCTGCAGATAGTTGTAACCGTTTCTTCAGCTCTGCCATCCACAAGCCTTCTGGCCAGAAAGTCGCCATCAAGAAGATCACCCCGTTCGATCATTCCATGTTCTGCCTAAGAACCCTCCGAGAGATGAAGCTGCTGCGCTACTTCAACCATGAGAATATCATCTCTATCCTCGACATCCAGAAGCCCCGGAACTACGAGTCGTTCCAAGAAGTCTACTTGATCCAGGTACGGACTAGGCATTTCCTTTGCAACCCGCATAACCAAGATCCCGAGACTGACACCCTTTACGCAGGAACTGATGGAAACGGATATGCATAGAGTGATCCGTACCCAAGACCTCTCCGACGATCACTGCCAGTACTTCATCTACCAGACTCTGCGTGGGCTCAAGGCCATGCACTCGGCCAACGTCCTTCACCGAGATCTCAAGCCGTCCAACCTTCTCCTCAACGCCAACTGCGATCTCAAGGTCTGCGACTTTGGTCTCGCCCGATCTGCGGCGTCCCAGGAGGACAATTCTGGTTTCATGACGGAATACGTTGCCACGCGATGGTACCGAGCCCCTGAGATCATGTTGACCTTCAAGGAGTACACCAAGGCTATCGATGTGTGGTCTGTTGGGTGTATTCTAGCTGAGATGCTGAGCGGAAAGCCCCTCTTCCCCGGCAAGGACTGTACGTTTTCACTTTCCCTCGGGGGTTCTGACCTGTGGATCAACGGACAAGTTATCTGACTGATAATCTCGATAGATCACCACCAGTTGACCCTTATTCTGGACGTGCTGGGCACACCCACGATGGAGGACTACTACGGAATCAAGTCGCGCCGAGCCCGAGAGTACATCCGATCGCTTCCCTTCAAGAAGAAGGTTCCCTTCCGAACGCTATTCCCCAAGACGTCGGATCTAGCACTGGACCTGCTGGAGAAGCTCCTGGCCTTCAACCCCGTTAAGCGCATCACAGTAGAGGAGGCTCTGAAGCACCCGTACCTGGAGCCGTACCATGACCCCGAGGATGAGCCTACCGCACCACCAATCCCCGAGGAGTTCTTCGACTTTGACAAGCACAAGGACAACCTGAGCAAGGAGCAGCTGAAGCAGTTGATCTACCAGGAGATTATGAGGTAAATCTTTGAGAGCTGGGCAACAGGGCTGCGTGAGCAAGCTTCGCTATTTGCAGGAAGGCACATGGAGAGCATGTGGAAGCACGTGGAGAGCATCGTATTGGGAGGGGCGTAGCAAGATGCAACCCTTTTTTGGGTTTGGTTGGTGATTGCAAGAAATGCCAAGGGAATGAGTTTGGAGAAGGATACATAGACACAAACATGCGCACGCACAGCCACATGGGTCTCTCGTGGGCACTTTGTATATCCTGGTGTGTAACTTGGTTAAAGAACAAGAGTGTGAGTGTGAAATGTGTTTGGCGATGGGATGGTGGGGAGGATGGACAGACAGGTCGGAGATACCAAGTCGCAGAGCCAATAGTCTAATGTGACGCAGTGTGATAAAGGGTGGCAATGGAATGGACATGTGAAATGGATGGAATGGAATGGGTGGATGGATAGTGGGCTAAACTGAAGGAAATGACTGACTATCATGAACAAACCACTTGGAGGTGTTTTCTTTTCCACATCTCAGACTTGCTTGCATCTGACACACCGTGCGGGTAATGTAATGATTGGTCACAATTACTCATGTTTGGCGTCTCAGGATGGGAAGTCCATGACTATGACTTTCGCTCGAGGTCACCTGGACCTTCAGCTGTGAGCCTCGTACAAATCATGATGCGATGACAGATCCCAGGGCTGGAGCCTAATCGCTGAGACTGCGCGTTAGTGAGCTGGCGCCCTACAGTACAAACAAAGAGCGGTATAAAGACTCCCCCCAAAGCCGCTGTATCCGGGGCCTCGTCCAACCACAACCTCCCTACTTCGTACTGGACAGCAAAAGTACAGCACACATACGTCAGTCAGGCCCCATCAGAAGCTGCGAATTACGTAGCCCCAAATAAATCAGGCCCGCCTCCCCGCCACTCTGTTCAGTGGGAGGATTTCGCATTAACACCATGCTTGGCCAGGACGGTCCTCATATCATACTTAACTGTAGCTCAAACGACCAACCACCACCGTGTTGACCTTCCTTCTTTCCGTTTCCTGTTCTCTGCTGCGCGTCTCAAATCCTAAGCGAACACGCCAAAGAACCAACCCGCCAGCTTCCTACGTCCTCCGTACATGCAGCCTTTATACCGCTTGTCGTACCTCCATCGTCGACGTCAGCTTTGAACCCGGCCTATGACCGCCATTGACGCCCTACTTGATCCTGAAACTCGATGGTTGACCCTGGTCTCTCTGTTGTTTTTCCGACTTGATTTCTCCCTGGCCTGATCTGGTCTCCCCGTTTCCGCGACTCGCAACCGCTTATCGTCTCTCACGCAAACCCTCACCGTCCTCAGATGAGCTCCCCCGACCGCCTCGACTACTCCGACACGCCCTCGTCCTCGCCCTCGTCCTCGCCCTCGTCCGGCGCCCAGACGCCCTCGCCCTTCGCAAACTCCAATCGCGCGTCCGCCTCGTACATCACCAACATGTGGACCGGCCTCATCCGTCGCTTCTCCTCCGAGGACTCGCACTTCCCGAGCCAGGCCGACACCGCCTACAACGACCACCAGAACGACGGGCCCGCCAAGGACGGCATCAACGGTGTCTTCTCGCCCGTCCGCCGCACCGCCAGCCCGTTCCGCCCCCCGCCGCTCGATGCCCTCGTCCTGCACGGCTACCGCGAGAACACGGAGGACTCGGCGAAGCTGCTGTCGCCCGCCGTGGCCGAGGAGATCCGCACCATGATCCCCGAGCGCCTGCGTATCGTTGACGACTGGCACCTCATCTACAGCCTCGAGCAGGACGGCGCCAGCATGTCCACGCTCTACCAGCGGTGTCGCCAGTACGAGGGCAAGCGGGCTGGCTTTGTGCTGGTTGTGAAGGACCAGGAAGGCGGGGTGAGTTTCTCAGACATTTGGGCGTCTTGCGCTCCCCGCCACATGACGCCATAGCAGCGGATGGACTTGTATTTGACTAACGCCCGCCGAACAGACCTTCGGCGCCTACCTCTCTGAATACCCTCACCCGGCGCACTCCTACTTCGGCAACGGCGAATGCTTCCTCTGGCGGGCCTCCATCCACGCGCCTCTTCCACTCCCGCCGTCCGCCGACACCACAAACGCCACCCGCACCACGACTCTCGCTCCGCCGCAGCGCCCGCCCTCCTCCTCCGCCACCAGCTCGCGCACCGTTTCTCCGGTCCCCAGCGAAGCCGTCCGCTTCAAGGCATTTCCCTACAGCGGACTCAACGATTTCTGCATGAACTGCGAGACGGGCTTCTTAAGCGTTGGGTCCGGCGGTGGCCATTATGGCCTGTGGCTCGACGATTCACTCCAGGTCGGCCATAGCTCCCGCTGTGAGACGTTTGGCAACGAACCGCTAAGTGACGAGGGCACAAAGTTCGGCATTATTGGTGTCGAGCTCTGGATCATGGGTGTGTGACCGATTTCAAACATAACCAGCCACATAAAAAAATATGGTCACGGTTTTAGATGATTACACACATGCATCTGGCGTGTGTTTGCTGGCAGCTATCTCCGTGTTGATGCTTTGGGGAAACGAGAACAAAAGGGAAAACTTGGTAAAACCGAATCATGCAAGTAGGGATCTCCCTGGTCACAAGAAAAGAAAAGCAATAGACAGGACTAAGCCAAGCATGGGATTGCGAAGCACCTGGAGGATGTTTGGACAGAAGGTGGAGGATTTGGATGAAGACTGGCAAAATCACCCACGCAGCCAACATGACTGGGATGAGTAGTGCTATAATGATACCCGGAGTTTGACACTCCCAACTATTTTCACTTGGATCTACGAGCGCAATACGAACATGTATCGTCGTGAAAAAAAGGCCGGGAGCATGTGCCCTGATGACCTTCAACTTTGATTCTTGGTCATGTACTCTACAATCCCACTCATGACGCCCGTGGGAGTTGGGGCCTCGGCGCACACGTCGGGCTCGAAGCCGAGCGTGCGGAGATGGTCCCTCGTTGTCGGCCCGATGGTCGCAACGAACGTCTTCCCGTCGCGGGCTTCCTGCCGCGCCCTGCCCGTTTCCGGGTCCAGCACGCCCATCCCGCGGAGCAGGTTATCGCAGCCCGAGGGCGAGAAGACGACGACCCAACGAACTTGGTCGTGGCGCGTGTCGTGGAGGACGCGGGCGAGGTCGGCGGGGAACGACTCCATGACGCCGGTGCCATAGACGACGGTCTCGGTGACGGGGATGCGCGAGGGCGCGGGGAGGGCCGGGTCGGTGAGGGTCTTGGGGATGATGTCGCGGCGGGTCTCGCCGACGGGGAAGAGCACGGCGGGTTTGGCCGGGCGGGCCGCGTGCCACTCGGCGTAGTGGGGGAGGATGTAGGCGGCGAGGGCGGCGCCGTTGCCGGTGTGGCTGCCGAAGACTCGGAGGGGCGGGTTCTGGGACACGGCGGCGAGCGCGCGGGTCGTCGCGGGGCCGACGCTGTAGACGGGGATGTCTTGGAGGTGAGGCCAGTTGGCCGCATCGGGATGGCTGTCGGCTTCGGCGTCTAGGATAGGGAAGAACAAGAGCACACGAGTTAGTCTACGGACATGTCGTAGGCACGGCGGGTATTCAGATCGACGACGCACCCCGTCTGCCGTCTTCCACCAGCTTGGCAAACGCCTCGACGGCGCGCTGCGAGGTGAAGACCAGGCCGCCGTAGTCGTGGTGCTGGCCGATTCCAATGCGACGGTCCCGCAGCAGGCCGGCGACCTGGCTCATGCCTGCGTCGTCGAACCTGTGCAGCAGCACGGGCACAAAGGCTGGCGCAAACGAGACTCCATTGTGCTGAGATTCGGAGAATAGGTCCTCGTACGCGTCGCCGGGGGACGACTTGGTCTTGAGCAGAAGGACGGGGATCGTCGAGGATGGAGAGGAGGGAGAGGAGGTCATTGTCGCGGCGGCGGCCGGGAAAAAGGGTCACTTAATTACGGGGTGGGTATGTCGAATGATTCGCAGGGCCATCAGGGCGTATTCTAGTCGCCGATTGAGTCTGGGCGAGGAACCGGAGCTGGGCGCAAAGATGGTGACAGTGCTATCGTCAGATGGACGGCGCGACATAAGTTCGCTACCAACGACGTCTGGTTGGGGGGGGGGGGGGGTAACTTTTTGNNGGGGGGGGGGGGGGGGGGGGGTAACTTTTTGCAGAGTGGATATGAGGTCACCAGGATCTCGGCGCCTCAGCTCTTATCGATAACGACTCCCGGCCCTCATGCGCCGCTAAATATGTGCCATCCTTTTAGCCTGACTTGACCTGTTTCTCTGTATTTCTGTTTCGTTATCGATAACCGCTCCTAACGCTTCAACCTTCAACGGTATATCATGTTAAGTCGGTTCTTCCGGGGCTGACAAATTGTCGTCACACCACGACAACACCAGGACTCGCGGCGTCCTTTGCAATTCGCCGATCAAGGGTCTACATATCTTTTCTTTTCTTGACACCCCTTTTCTTACGATCCTCGAGTTTCCAGTCCCTTAATTTTGTCGCCAACACGCCAGATCTTGAGCAGCTGTGAGAAGTGGCGGCACAATGGCGGACGAGTCCAAAGATCATCAACAACAGCCCGCAGGTGGTGTGGTTGCTACCCCTGGTGCGCCCGCCCCTGCGCCTGGAGGCTCTGCTGAGCCGCCCAAGAAGATTCCCAGGGGAGTGGTTCTGGGCCCAGATGGGAAGCCGTGAGTCAACGCCCCGTCCGTTGGACTGACGGACATCCGCCTGTCTCCAGAATCGTCTTATAGTGGATCGTGTTGTTGACCGATTTTTTCCCTCTGTAGGTGTCGTAACTGCACCTCGTTTGCTTCGTGGGCTGCTCAAACCAAGGAGACCATCAAGGGAGATACAGCACGCGCCAAAGCCGTGGCACAAGGACCGCCAGCCGACTGCCCCCCAGACGTGGAGGTACTGGGCCGGAGCACCTGGACTCTGTTGCACTCAATCGCGGCGACGTACCCAGAGAAGCCGTCGCAGGGCCAAAAGTCGGACCTTCTCAGCTTCGTGGGCCTGTTCTCGAAGCTCTACCCGTGTTGGGTATGCGCCGAGGACTTTCAGAGCTACATGGGCCGGGATGTGCCAAAGGTTGGCAGCCGGGATGAGTTTGGCAAGTGGCTCTGCGGAGCTCACAACGACGTGAACCGGAAACTGGGCAAGCCGGAGTTTGATTGCTCCAAGTGGGAAGAGAGGTGGAGGACGGGGTGGAAGGACGGCCGGTGTGACTGAACGTTGGGCAGACGCGGGCTCGGTGTGCGGTATGTAAGATATCCTTACCCGATAGAAGGGGGAGGGAGGGCTTCCGTCGATGGCCTGTCCGGGATGGACGCCAGTGGGACGATCGATGGTGCAGCATCAATTACCCATGATCCTGGGCGAAGGGAGTGGGTGAGAGCATCACCACAGGTACGTACTGCTATGTAGGTAGAAGAAGGAAAAATGGCTGGCTGCGAGACAGAGAAAAGGAGACACTGATGGAGACTGGTGTCAGGCACGGAGACGAAGAAAAAAGAGGGCTGTGGTCGGTTTTCGGAGCCGGGATCGGTCGGAGTCTGTGTCGGTGTAGACTGACTGACTGACTGCCTGCCTGACTGCCTTACTGGACTTTCCATTATGTGTTCCATTGTACCTTCCATCAACGTCGACAACGTGATGAAGGCCAGTGCATGGCAGGCAACAGGGACTCGGAGGATAGAAACAGTGGGCAGTGGCGCCTGCCCGGGTGGCACCTCATCATGCATGTACGATAATTAGATGTAGAATCTCTTCTCTCGATATAGACACAACTCAATTTTTTTCCCTTTCGGCCACACCTCAACATCAACTAGTCTACCTACGCATCGCATCTCCGGGTACCTGAGGTACCAACATGAGGCACATTTAGGTTCACGCCGATCAACCCAGGGGCGCCAGAATGAACAAGGACATCTCAGGAAAAAAATCCACCACCCTCCCTAGCGCAGTCGTCAACTGTCAGGCTACTTGTGGAACTCGTTTCCGCAGGGTCGATTTGGCCGATTGACTGCGTGGGTGTAGATGGATGCGATTGATGACGCACAGCACCAACAAACCACCTCATACTGTATTCCCAACAAGGCCGGTGTCCACTGCGTTTCCACTGCGTTTCCACTGAGTTTCCACCATTCTGGCCGAGTTCTCTCTCGCTTGCATGCCTGGTCGTCGTCTCTCGGTGTTGGACGTCCGCGCTTGTACTGTTGTACACCTGTCAACTTGTCAACTCGGCCAGTCAATGCCCCTGCTTCGGAAGGAGTCGCCGCCACGATAAGGATGATCTGACATGGCCCCGAACTACCGGCCCGGCCGTTGCGATGGCCTCACACAGCGACAGGGCCACGGCCGACGAATCAAGGCGCTCAGGCAGCTTCCAGATTTCAGGTTCTATGGCTCGTGCCCTGGGAGCTCACCTTACCCTGCTGCCGTGTCCCTGCACCTCAAAGCCCAGCCCATCCAGAGGCTCAGAGCCCTCCCTGTCAACCGTGGCCCGTTTGCGTCGAGAGCAATCGATTCCCTGCTTGCGTCTCGCTAGCATGGACCCGCGTCGAGATGCAAAGCTCACCGACCTATCATGCTGCCACGCCCGACACCCTGCGCTGCATATCAACGGCAAGCAGCGGAAACCCAAGGCATGAAAAAGGGATAGAACAGATCTGAGCTGTTCCTCGACGGTGGTGTTGTCTCGCTATTCGCGTACTATCCTGTTGTCCTCGCCCGGATAATATCCAGGGGTGTGGCTTGCCGGCACGATACGGGTTGTCCCCTCCGCGGGTTCCCCTTCTCTTTTGCCGCCAGTTCGACAGCTCCGACGAAGACGCATTGCTACCTGTGGACTTGCTAGCATTGCTGCTAACAATCAACGATGCTACAGCTTATGCTACCACCAGTTTTTCTGTGGACGCTAGCTCAAACTGCTGTTACTAATGCTACCTTACGGGTTTTCCATCATGCCAAAGCGGCTCCCTGCGATGGCTGTTAGCTGACAGACTACGGACACCACCGACCGCAATTGAACCGACGACTATGGAGAATATCATGATGCGTAACTTATGCCGCTAGATCTCGCTGTCGGCTCCAGCCACACCGGGTGAGAACCCACCCTTACCCACCCGATCGCCTCGTTCAATTGCCGCAGCCTCTTGGGTTTCCCCGAACAAGCGCCATGCAAATTTCACCCGTCGCATCGAAGGATAATGCGCCAGAGCAGAACAGCATGGGCGGATTGGTGGACATGGCCGTCATGGATGCTTTCGGCCTGGCGCTCGGCCGCACGCCCGGACTAGCTGGGACCAGGTTCGCCATGGTTTTGGATGTTTGGGGCCGCCGCCGTCAATCCAGTCAATCAGTCAATCGGTCAAACGTTCCAGGGGCCCGAAAGGCCCGTTGCTGATCATGGCAACTCGTCCACCGGCGGGCCGCTGCCGCTATCTTTTCTGCACTGAGCTCTGCGTCTCCGGGAGCAGCCTCGATCAGGGCTCCGCTTGGCTGGGACTGGATCGCTCATGGATCCGGGCGAAGCTTGCATCATATGATTGTGAGAGAGGCCAGAGCCGCGTTCGCCGTGGCGTCGGCGACATTACATCACCAAACTCACCACTCACCACTCGCCACTCACCACTCACCACTCACCGTCCCGCTCTAACTGCAGGGCCGTCGGCGAGACACCAGACGAGAAGGGACGAGACGAGGAAACGAAGGCGTGAAGCAATCAATGCCAACGCTGGCGCAATCCATATCCGGATGCCGCTTCCTGATCCCTATCCCTAGCCCTATCATATCCTATCCTGTCCCTAGGGATCCATCCTGGGCGGAAATACCGTGATGTTGCTCGCCTTGTCATCTCACTCCTTGCTCCGACCACGCTGCCGTCCGCGTCTATTTTAGGACTCACCATCGACCATCGATGAATGCATGCGTGTGCGTGTCCATAGTGTGTCACTGTGTGCCCTGATGTTGTGTGGTTGCTTCGTTTGCGTATAAACATCCTCCTCCCTCCCCTCAACGCCCGCTCCTTTCCGTCTCTCCCGCATTCTATTGCTTAGCTCTCAAGCCAGCATCAATCATATCATACCTGCTACCTCACCCATCCTCAAGCCTTTAAGCTTCGGTTCTGCTCCAAATCCTTCCATCACATCACCTACCAAGCTACCCAATACCTCGCCCGCTCACTCAAACGACTCTCACATTCCCATCTCCAGCTCCAATTCCCTCTTCATCATGGCCGACGAACGAGTTCAGGCGCTCAAAGAGCCTATCGATGTCGCCGAGTACCTCTTCAAGCGTCTCCATGAGGTCGGCGTCCGCTCTGTCCACGGTGTGCCCGGCGACTACAACCTCATCGCCCTCGACTATCTCCCCGGCTGCGACCTTAAGTGGGTTGGCAGCGTCAATGAGCTCAACGCAGGTCAGTGTGCCTCTCCTCTTCTTCGTGTCTTCGCTTCTCCTCTTCCCCCGTCATGACTCCATAACTTGCACATCAGGGAGGGGTCTTTATCAACCCCGCCCTCAACGGCAAGCTTGATCCGCACTACCCTTGCAACCATATGTGCAACCCTCTCGCTCAATTCGCCGCTGACACCGTCTTGCAGCTTATGCCGCCGACGGCTACGCCCGTGTCTCCAAAATCTCGGCCCTCATCACCACATTTGGTGTAGGTGAGCTCTCGGCCATCAACGGTATTGCCGGTGCCTACTCCGAACACATCCCCGTTGTCCACATCGTTGGCTGCCCCTCGACTATCTCTCAGCGCGATGGCATGCTGCTCCATCACACTCTGGGCAATGGCGACTTCAACGTCTTCGCCAACATGAGCGCCCCCATCTCATGCGAGGTTGCCAAGCTGAACCACCCCGCCGAGATCGCCGCCCAGATCGACCACGCCCTGCAAACCTGTTGGCTCCGGTCGCGCCCCATCTACATCATGCTCCCCACCGACATGGTCCAGGTCAAGGTCGAGGGCGCCCGTCTCGCGACCCCAATTGACATGGCTGAGCCCGAAAACGACGTCGAGGCTGAGGACTTCGTCGTCAGCGAGGTCCTCAAGAACCTCAAGGCCGCCAAGAACCCCATCATCCTAGTCGATGCCTGCGCCATCCGCCACCGTGTTGTGGATGAAGTCCACGAGCTGGTCGAGAAGACCAAGCTACCCGTCTTCGTCACTCCCATGGGCAAGGGCGCCATCAACGAGGACCACCCCAACTATGGAGGCGTCTACGCCGGTGACGGCTCACACCCTGCCCAGGCCAAAGAGCTCGTCGAGTCGACCGATCTGCTCCTCACCGTCGGCGCCATGAAGGTAAGAACCAATTACTCACATATCCCGCGTCTTCGAACTCAGGCTAATCTCTTGCACAATGCAGAGTGATTTCAACACCGCAGGATTCTCATACAGGACATCCCAGCTCAACTCCATCGACTTCCACAGCGATCACTGCGTCGTCCGATACTCCACGTATCCAGGTGTTAGCATGAGGGGCGTTCTCCGCAAGGTCATTGACCAGGTCGATCCTTCAGAACTCTCAGCCCAGCCCAGCCCCGTGGTCCAAAACGAGGTTGAGGAGAACACTGACAACTCGGAAGTCATCACTCAAAAATGGTTCTGGCCACGCGTCGGCGAGTTCCTGATCGAGAAGGATGTCATCATCACGGAGACCGGAACCGCCAACTTTGGCATCTGGGATACCCGGTTCCCCGCCGGTGTCACGGCTCTCAGCCAGGTCCTCTGGGGAAGCATTGGTTGGTCGGTCGGTGCTGCCCAGGGTGCTGCACTGGCAGCGAAGGATCTCGGAAACAGCAGGCGAACAATCCTCTTCGTCGGTGACGGATCCTTCCAGCTCACGGCCCAGGAGGTCAGCACCATGATCCGACACAAGCTCACCCCCATCATGTAAGTTTGAGACTTCCTTTGCCCTACCCAGATTCATTACTGGAATTAGTGGGCCCTTGCTAACCCCGTAATAGCTTCGTCATCTGCAACGACGGATTCACCATTGAGCGCTTCATTCACGGAATGGAGGCCGAGTACAATGATATCAACGAGTGGAAGTACAAGGACATTGTTGACGTATTCGGAGGAGCCGAAACCTCCAAGAAGTTCCAGGTCAAGACCAAGACCGAGCTCAATAAGCTTCTCGCCGACACCGATTTCCAAGCAGCCCAGTCCTTGCAATTCGTTGAGCTGTACATGCCCAAGGAGGACGCACCCCGCGCTCTAGTCTTGACGGCAGAGGCCAGCGCCAGAAACAACGCGAGGCTCCACTAGACGGCGGCTGGCTTCCGCTATGGTATGGTATAGAGTTGGATAAGGTCGTTCTCAAGGGAATATCTGTGAGGGAACAAGAGACTACGTGCAACCCACCCGAGTGGATGGTTGTGCTGTCTCACTTAATCAAAATGGCCTAGAAGGGTAGAATCAACCAGGGGCGGTTTGGGTTATTGTTCGGTGTGTTTTGTCTTGAATGTGTTATGAGCGGTATGAATATAGAAATGTTTCATTTGATCTGTTTTTTAAAATAAAAATAAAGTAATGAAGAAGGTCCAAAGCCTCTGTGATACGTGATGATAGTTTGATGAGGGATGCTGTTGGCGGTAGCGGGTACACACGTGATGCGCTGGAGGACATGGAAAATTCCCAGCTCCAGCTCAAGCTTATTCGCAGCATACTCCACAACATTGGATTCAAAACAGGCTTTTTCGCTATCGTCCACGGAAAAAAAGACTGTCCCTATATCGGTATTTGGGATTGCTTGTTTGAGATACAATCATTATCATCCGTTGTTAGTTTGTCATCATGAGCGACGGGGCAAACAAGAGAAAGCAGGCGCCAGGTGCGTCCAAGGGAGGGTCTTCATCCAAGAAGAGCAGGGTAAGTAGTGAATGAGCTTGCTCAATCCCCGACGCCCTTCCGCGTCTGATCCATATGATCTGGGGGGTTCGTTCAGTCGGGCTACGATTTAGGAACGATTGCTAATTGGCTCGTGAAGGGAGGCAATGCTGGCAAATGGCAGACCACACATCAGAAGGCCATGCATGCCGAAAGGGTCGAGTTGGGTACGACATTAGAGGTCAACGACGTTGGTATTTGGGTGACATACGCCAGAGGGATGAAGGGGAAGGCTATGCGCGAGTTCAAAGCGCTCTGCAACCAGGTATGGTGGCTCCTGGGCACATTCCGTCATCCCCGGTTGTAACATTATAACCTTGTCGGCTAACTCGGTCATTTGCAGTATGGCGAGTCCCTCTTCGGAGTCAAGCCACCGGTTGATCCCAGTGACGAGGTGAATGAAAATGGCAACGGCCAGGACATTGAGGCTTCCATCCAGCGGGAGTTAGAGAGCTTGAAGGAATCTCAGAAGCTCAAGACGAGACAGGTCTTCACACCCATAACAACCAGGCTCGAGTGTCTCTTCTTCATGAAGACTAGTCAACCCATTGACCCCGTCAAACTTATTCAGCAAATGTGCCAGGATGCCAAGGACTGCCCGGATCCCATGGAGCGGAAGGCCAAGTACATCAACCGCTTGACGCCTGTGCAGGATACGGATAAGGCAACCGAGACTGGCATCGAGCGTGTGGCCAGGACTGTCTTGGGCCAATACTTTGAGTTGAAAAGCGAGTCTGGTGATGACGTCCAAGACGAGGCTGATGCGCAGAGCGGTGGAGCGGAAGCTGCGGCTTGCACGGTGAGTGTTTGGTCCTCAATGCCCTCGTTACGCGTGTCTGATCAATCTGCGCTTTCCAGTACGCCATCCGGCATAACATTCGAAACCACACCACCTTCAAGTCAGATGCCGTCATTAAGAAGGTTGCCGGCCTGGTGAGCTCTAAACACAAGGTCAACCTAGGCAACCCGGACAAGGTGATATTGGTCGAGATCTTCCAGGTAAGCGATCCCTCGCCTGTGTTGACCTATCCGAGGAGTCTGCGAGTCTGTGCAGCTAACTAGCGTAGACATATTGCGGAGTCTCGGTTGTCGATGGTAAGCAATGGGAAGATCTGAAGAGGTACAATTTGAATGAACTGTACAAGTTGGCGTCGGAAACGAAGAAGGAGGTTCCTGCCGAGGGAGCGGCGGAATCGACGGAATCGACATAGGTCACTTGCGGAATCGCGTCTTGTCTAGCAACGGCTGACGTGTCGCATCATCATATGTCGAAGAGTGGACAATATCATGGTAGTAGCGGCCGTTTTGATATCTGTCAAGGGCACGGCTGGTCACAGCAAGCGAGGCTTGCTTGCATCCACAAATTGAGAGACGGTTGCTCGCAACATGAGCCAATCGCACATGACGGTCGAGTCCTTTGCGTGTGAAACACATGAGATTGGTTCCAGGGGCTTTGGATACCCAGGCCTGGAAAGCTTGTCAGATGGATTGCGGCCACGACATGCGTACCAGGGGGCGACTGGTGCTGCATGACATCGTGCTGCATTCCAGGGACATGATAACACAGACACAAGGTTGAGATCGCCACTCTGTTCATCCGAACACGCCCAGTGAGCACGCTCGGTTCGAGATGTGTCTGACAAGTAACAAGGGCTACGCCCTGACAGTGCCCGTGGGAGTGGCAATAGCTTAAACCCGACGATGGGGACATGCCGGCGGGTGGCTGCTTGGAAGTCTGAGACCAGGGGGGAACGGGGCTTGGAAGGGCAAGCGATGACTCGTTGAGTGAGCGAATCCTGATGCCGACTTCACTCACTTGGAGTCTACTAATTACGTCGGAGCCCACTCACCAGGTAATTACTCATGGTGAATCGGTGAGGAATCGGTGATCCTCAGGCCGGACCCGGAGCATCGGCAGGCTTGGCTCCGGACGGTCTCGTCTAAAAACACTCACATCCGACCCCGGACAAGCCTCTTGTGGGATCCATCTTCAAGCTCCACAGCTCCGCCCGACGCCACGGCGCGAGCCATCGTCAGCTCGACTCTTATGCTGTGCGTTGGTGAATGTGGTGCACATCATTGGACGCGCATGGCCAAGTTATTGATACCGCAACAAGGCATGACGAAGGCTCGCTCTCGGCTATTGTCGACATCTGAAACAGCGAATCCTACGGTGAAGGCGGACGGAACCCAGTCATCCCCGTCAGTCCGACTGTCAGCATCGACGACTCCATGTAATATCTAAGTATCGAGACTACCTACCTTACACTGCGACTCTACGACTCTCACTATGTACGAAAATCGGGTTGGATCGTCATGCGTCCCCATGCCATGCCACGGCCGAAGCACAAAAGGCCCAGCCCGCCGCCCACACCACAAGGTCGACCCCCGAAAGGCGCCACACGACACCCCGGTGCAGGGTCCGCGGAATTCCACCCAGGTCGCGTTCGCTTGCGCCGCCCAATCATAAATTTCCCGACTCGCTTCCCAATGCAGCCTTTGATCATCGTCGCTCGACGACGAGTCGACGACACGGCAGCGGCTGGGCCTTTGCATGGCCCTTTTGCTGAGTCATTCTTGCGGCGCCGGGGATACGCTGGGATACGCTGCGCTGAGACAAGACTGCTGCCGAGTGCCCCGGGACGCAGACTACGTCCAGGGCAATTATGTTGGAGGAGTGTTGCGGTGGCTTCTGATTGTTCAGCACACCGGCTGCCTTTTAGCAGATAACTTGTCGTCTGCAGTCCTGTCGACGCCGCCGCCGCCACACGCTCGCTTGGGAGCTTGGGAGGCGCCAGTGGGTGAACACGGGACATGCTCCGATCGGCCCAAGAGTCTGCTCTGATTACGGATAGACCGTCTACCATTCTATCGTTTGTCTCACACGAGAGACGCAGGGCCTGCGAATAGGGAGAGCCAGAGAGAGCCTCTTCCTCTGGGGTCAGGACCTAGACTCAATCTGGGCTGGATTGGCTGAGCTGAGCTGGACTAAACAAAACTAAACTGACTGACGGACTGATCCGGACTGGGGCCAGAAGTGAGGGGCGTTGGTTGTCCACTTGTCGCCCATCCCATCTTCATGACTTGCTCTCGTTGGTTGAGTCTCACCTCACACTCTCACTCACACAGTCGTCATCCTGCTCTCTGCTCGTGGCTCCGTTTTCCCTCGTCCTTCCCCAGCGCCTTCTCTGCTCTAGCCTTTCTGGTCCAAGGCCGGGCCTGGGCCTGGGCCTCACCGTCCCGATGACAGAGGCGATTCGCCATGTCTCTGCATATCTGCGGTTGGTGGGCATGGCGATGGGCCCCTTCTGACTGATATGTCCCTCCCCTACTAAGTTAACTCTCTACCTAAGTAACTAACAATGCCATGTCGTCCACGCGCCACGGATGCGGAGGCGACTTACGCAGTGCGGTACGGTCGTAGGGGATGAGAGCTGTGCCTCGTTTCGCCTGTCCGTTCCTGAAGCGTCCGTCTCGCATCGCGTCGTCTGGGTGCTCCCTCGCTCGCCTCGCTCGCCTCTTCGTTGGCCTTTCTCGCCTCTGCTTACCTCGCCTCTTTCTCACCGTTCCGCGCTCCCTCCTCGTTTGGTGGCCCGCCGTGGAATGGCTCGCTTCGCCTCGCTTCTCATCGCATTCATCCCCTCCCAGTCGTCTTGTCGCGAGTGCTGACCGGTGACAAACCAGCCCTTGCCATGGTCATCCACACGCACCTTGGGCTCTTTGACGGCGTGGCCGTGGCCGTGGAGATTCTGGCTCTGGATGGCCCTAGTTTGCCTTGTCTCTTCTCCAGCTTTGCTCGATGTTCAATATCCGCCTCTTCTGCTTTTCCTCCTGACCGCGTAATTGAACGGAGCATGCCTAGTGGTGAAGCCAACTGCAACGCGGGAGCTACACTTCTTTAATTGACCCACTGCCAACGAGCCGCTGTCGTCATCTCATCTCTTCTGATCTCTTCATCTCTTTCACATCTCTCTCTGTCTCCGTCTCTATCTCTCCACATCTCTTTCTATTATCTCTCTGTTTCCTCCCTATATTCCTATCTCCGGGATTCCACTTTTCCCTTCTCACCTCTTACTACAACAGCAGCTACTACTACTGCTACTACTACTACTGCTACTGCTACTACTACTGCTACTACTACTACTACTACTACTACTACTACTACTACTACTACTACTCATCCTCCTCCTGCATCTACTTTGGGGGTTGTATTTCATATCCCCTCCCCCCCGGGTTCTCATCTCGACATCCCATCCCCGCCCGCAGCTTGTGGCCGGACCGGCTTCCACATCCGACAGACCGACTCTGCATCCATCCCACTCTCTTAGCTCGGCATGCGTCGACAACCCTCGTCAGGTTGTATCCTCATGACAAGCCGATGAAGACATCCACACAATACCGAGGCGCTTATCCCTCCTTCTCGGCGTCCCACCATGACCTCCACCATGACCTCCCCCTTGGCCTCCTCCTTGGCCTCCTCTTTGGTCTCCTCCTCGGCCATGACTGCCTGTCTTGATCACTCCATTTCTCAACCCTGCACTCCCTCGTCCTCATCTATGGCTGTCCCGTCGTACCAATGCACTCTTTGGGAAGACCGTACACTCCCCCCCTCGTCCCAGTGTGTCGCGCAAAGCTGCAACCTTGCACGCGATAATATCACCCGTTCGGCCCGACCCTTTTTCTCTGTGTCTGTTCCATCCTCCTCCGCTTCCATGACCGCCATTCCACCAGACAGGCTTGTCCGCTCGCTGCTGAGCGGCTTCAGCCCCGGCCTGTCAGTTCAGGAGCTCGAAGCTGTTCCGTCGGCTCGGCTCCAGCTTCTTTATAATGTCAAAGTCTCCGACGGGCCCAGCCTGCTGTTTGCTCTACCGCCCCCTGCCGTTATGCGCCTGTTGCGATCCGAAAAGTCCTCCATCGGGTCTGAGGCCGCCGTCTTGAAGTGGTTGTCCGGCCTCACCAAGGGGAATAAGATGCCCGCCGCCGTGGCCTCGAGGGACGCCGTCGTGGCGGCCAAGGCTTTGGGGGAGTCTTCGGGTAGTCAAAGCACGCCCAATCCGTTGTCTGAATACTTGCCCGTCCTCGTCAGGCACGAATCCATGGCCGGCGGTCGAGCCGTTGAGTACAACCTCAGCCGCCCACCCCGTGGCGTGGCTATTTCTTCTCTTGCACGACCCCTCTCCCCTCGAGAGCGGAGGATGGTGGACTTTCAGATCGGCCAGCTCCTCCGCCGTATATCAGAACAGTCGTCTCCTACCCGGAGGTTCGGTATAGCTGCCGACGTTCTCTCGGTTCCGCTTTCGTCGTGTCAGCCACATAGGTTCGAAGGTGGACTACACACTACGAGGGGGGCGGACTCCTGGTCAGTCGCATTTCACGCGCTCCTCGAGTCCGTCTTGCGTGATGGCGAAGACTTGGCCATCATGATCAACTACGGTACCATCAGGCAACACTTTGGCCGCTTCAAGCACTTGCTGGATGCTGTCACGCAACCACGCTTGGTCGTGGTTGATGCAGGGGAAGACATCAACACTCTAGTCTCCCGTTCATCAAAGACGGGGCAGAGGGTGACCTCGCGTGCTGACGGTGTAGACGGCAAGCAGCACGATTCGAAACTAGCACGGAGAACACCGTTTCGGTCCGAAATAAACAGAACATCAGCAGATACCCCTGACGAATCCGACGGAACGAATAGCGAAAACGGTGATATTTATACCGCCATGGCGGAAACCCAAGGAAATTTCCAGATAGAAGTTACGGGGTTAAGGCAATGGACGAATTGTATCTTCGGCGATCCGCTCATCGCCTCTGTCTTCAGTAAAGTTCCCTCTCGGGACTTCTGGCACGGCTTGGACCAGCCACTCTCCGGTGATGGAGACGACTCCGCAGAGTCACCGTCAAGCGTTGTGGAGGACGAGCCCAACGCCCACATTCGACTCCTACTATACGAGTGCTACCACGCCGTCGTGGCCGTGGTCCGGGAGTTTTACCGCCCGCAGACCGACAGCAGTAAGAGAGAGCTGGCGGCCCGGAAGCAGCTTAGTATTGTGCTCGCGCAGCTCGACGAACTAGATGAGTCAGGTCTTTCGCGAAGGAGACGTCCTAGTGGTGAGGTGTCACCAGCAAAGCGGCCAAGGTCGGGCGATGAGGATGGAAACTACCATTAAGACTCCCCAGGACGTTCAAGACACGGTACAAAACTGGTTCAAAGGGGTGATGCGATAAAAAAGCACATATTTATGGATCATGGGATATGACGCAATGGGCTTTCCGTATCACGCTGAGATAGAGTCGGACATAATTATATATAACGATAACACATTTCTACTTTTAACATGCTCACCGCGGGAGCTTTCCTTGCCGTGAAGACTCTCCATTTTCTTCCTCATCTCCTCCATCATCCTCGTCTCTCGGTAGCTGGAATCCCATCATGCCAAGAAGATTGCCCGTTGGTCCAGACATGCCAGCCTGGCTCTTGAAGCTCTCCAAGAGGTTCTTTGCCAGGTTGTAGTCGATGTCGACTTCTTCCTCGCTGTTTTCGTCCTCCCCGTCGTCTGATTCCATGATGCCTTTACTGGTACTGGACGTTCCTGTTGGATCTGAGATCTCGCTTTTCTCTTTCACCCGGGGTTTCTTATCGGTCGTCGGGTCGAGTTTAAGGGCCCCGTGTTGGTTCAGCTCGGCCTCGAATTCCGACGTGAGTTTCTTTATTTCTTCCTCCTCTTCGTCGATAGGCTCGGGTTTGGTGGATTTTGGCTCGGCCGGTGTCTTTTCCTTGGCTCCGGTGCTGTTGTCTGGTTCGATATCTGGCAGGCCCATCATCTCCCTCATCATACGCGCAAATGCCTCCTCGTCGAAACTAACTTCCTTGTCCTCGAACTCACTATCCTCGTCAGAGTCGTCATCGTCATCAGCGTCCATGTCATCGAGCTCTGCGCCGTCAACTCCAGCGTCGTCGTCGTTAAGGAAGGCTTCGAAGCGAGAGACAATCTTTCGGAGGTCCGACTGGGTTTTCACGTCGCCAAAGCCGGAGGTTGCATCTTGAGGCTCCTTTCCTTGCTCCCCGTCGAGTTCTCGCTCGAAGTCCTCGTAATTAATATCCATCCAAGCCTCACTATCATCGCGGTATGCGTCGTTCCACGATTGCATCTCCTCGTTGGAGGGCAGGGCGTCATATCCATCCTCCGCCAGATCCTCGAGGACGATGGCGAGTTCGCGAACGACTCTGCTCTTACTCTTCTCAGCATTAGCTGCCAGCATTTCAAATCCGCATGTCAGCTCCATGCCAAGCTCTAGTCTCGCCGCAGCCTTCTCTGTGCGACTGGACGAAGCCTCTTTCTGCGCTCGTTGGATGGCATCTTGCCAGGCCGGCGGGGCGTCAAAGCGTTGCGATCGCAGTTGTGCGAAGAGGACTTTGCTAAACTTGACAGAGACAGTGACGAGGTCTTCTGGTGGAAAGGTCAGGGGCCCGGGTGGCGATATGACGCGCTTCAGGGCGATGGCATCTCGGAGGTAAAAGATCTCGACTGCGGGGGCGATGGACCTTGGGAGCGACTTAAGGATGCAGGCAAGTTTGCGTGGGATCGTAACAAGTGAGTGGTGAATGGAGTTGGCGATCTGGTCCGGATACTTCTCCAGCCTGTAGAATGCCTCTGCTTCAATGAATGTCGAGTGGACGAGGGCACCTGGTGTCAACTTGAGAGCCTCCACAGCGCTTGGGAGCGAGAGAGCCCGAGATTCTGGCGCGGCATCATCCTTGAGAGGGATAATAAACAGCTTTCCGTCATGAACCCATGCTCGGTTGTGGTCGATCTCTGGGCTTAACCATTTGGGCAGGACGTTCGCGGCCTCGATGAGGAGGAACTCTCCGTCTGTGTCAAAGGCCCGAACCCAAAGGTTTGGGTGCGACTTTGTCAACTCTCTGAGTATGTATACAATGAGCCACTCGTCTTCCACAGCGTCGCTGTAGTCGGTGATCCCGTGCAAGTATACAAGTCCTGAGAAGTGTCAGGCGGGAACGCGCGTAGTCCAAGTCGATATTACTCACCTTGTTCGTTTTTCAGCTCCAAGTTGAAGTCGTCTTTCTGCCATATGTAGTCCTTGGTCAACGTGGCGGCCAGCTCGAGAGCAGTCTTCCTGATGGACTCGATCTGCGAGAGCTGTTTCCGGTTATCCTGATGAGGATCCAGGACGAAGAGTAGATATTCGACGCAGTTATCGGGGAGTTGCCTCTCGAAGCCGTCGCCGCCGTGCTTGGAGACCGGATCTCCAGCTCCGTCTTCCACTTTGGTCTTAGTGGCCATTCTACTTGTTACGTGTGATGAATCCCTATCACTTTCGGGCATAGACACATCATCAGTGGCACCTTCCCTCCAAATTCACATTGTGGGAGGAAGCTCCAGGGTAGCGTCATTGACGCGGGCGACGCAACAAAGGAAAGGCAACCGCGCTAACCCTCACTAGGAATATTGCCCCACCACGCCAAACACGGTCGCAGCTACTCCGACGCGTATAGTAATCTTCTTTGTCTTCAAACGACGCCTTTCACAACGGTAAAGAAATAATCGCGATCCACCAACTCACTCTGCGCCGCCAGTTCTAATCGAAACCTGTGAACCATTATACCGAAGATTGCGCACACGAATAACTGGCGGCTTTACATCGCGCGCACGCCTGTGCCGCGTCGCACACCACAGCCATGGCGCCCATGAAACGTTCAAGGCGTGTCGTGGAAGATGACGACGAGGGGGATGTCGTCGACGTCCGCGAAGGACGCTCCAACTTTCGACCAGAAGAAGCCGTATGTGCCCAGTCCGATTCTAGGTCGTCACGCCTAGTCTTTTACTTGATCCAACTAATCCGTCACATTCAGAGGAAGCGCATCCGAGTCTCAACCGACGTCCACACAAAGGAGCCAACACCCCAGCGCGACGAGACGCCCAGTTCCGAGAGTGACGATGAAGCCCTGCCTGATCGCCCAGATTCTCCGCCACAGACCCAGTACGAACTCAAGCGAGACAAGGGCTTCAGGCACCTGCAGAACACCGACTGGGACGACCAGCAGGCTACCCAGATGCTCAAGCGCCGGCCCACGAACCTCGGCAACAACATGGTGTCTGAAGGTGGCATTATCGAGAGCATTACATGTTGTAACTTCATGTGCCATACGAAGTTACATGTCGAGTTGGGACCCCTCATCAACTTTGTCGTCGGCGAGAACGGAAGCGGCAAGAGTGCTGTGCTGACAGCCCTGACACTTTGTCTTGGTGGCAAGGCCAGCGATACCAACCGTGGAGGAAGCATGAAATCATTCATCAAAGAAGGCACCGACCAGGGTACCCTAATTGTCAAGATCAAGAACGCTGGCTCCGACGCATACATGCCTGAAGTATATGGCGAGTCCATCATCGTCGAGCGTCACTTCTCCAAGACCGGCGGTAGCGGTTTCAAGATCAAGAGCGCTCTGGGACGAATCGTCTCGACGAAGAAGCAGGAGGTCGAAGAAATCTCCGAATGGTACGCGTTGCAGATTGGCAACCCCCTGACGGTCTTATCCCAGGACAATGCTCGGCAGTTTCTCAACTCGGCTACTCCGGCCCAGAAGTATAAATACTTCGTCTCTGGCGTGCAACTGGAACAGCTGGACAACGATTACAAGATGTCACAGGACACGCTCGACAAGACCCTGGTTCTCAGAGACGACCTGACGGCCAAGATCGGCCAAGTCAGAAAGGAAATGGAGGATGCCCAACGGCTTGCGGAGACAGCGCAGAAGAACCAGAGCCTACGCGAGAAGGCTAGGCACTACAGAAACCAACTTGTCTGGTCTCAGGTAGTCGAACAAGAGAGGCTGCTCAAAGAGCGCAACGATGCCATTGAGAAACGTGATAGAGCCATCGCCGAGGCCGAGCAACAGTGCGAGGAGATGACACGGGCTCTTGAAGCTACCGAGGAAAAACTAGAGAGGGTCAAACAAGCACGACTAGACCTAGACACAGACCGAGAAGTCTTCGAAGAACGGATTCACGAATGCGAACTGGCCTTCCAGGCAGCCAGGAAGGAAGTTGCCGATCTGCATCGAGAAGAACGAGATGCACATGGACGCCTCAAAACAGTCAAGGAGGACATCAGATCATGTGAAATCAAGATCAGGGAGGAAGAGCGGCGTCTAGGCGAGTCGACAGGATCTGCCCGTGCAGAGAAGGATGCCGAGCTTGCCCAGGCAATCACCAAGGAGAAGGCCTTGGAAGAAGAAATCAACGAGGGCACCCGTCAACAACCAGCCCTTCTGGCCAAAGTGGTGGAAGCTGAGCAAACCGCCAGGAGACATTATCAAGCCAAGGACGCGAAACGCAAGGAAATCTTGTCTGCGGAGAGGCAAGTCCAGGAACTCCAGAAAAGCACTGGTTCTGCCTACGATGGCTACGATGGGGACATGGTCAACCTCGTCAAGGCCATCGAGAGAGAGAGTGGGTTCGGGCAGAGACCTATCGGACCTATCGGTGCCCATGTGAGGCTCACAAAGCCAGAATGGTCCGGGCTGCTCGAGAAGACACTCGGAGATGCATTGAACGCCTTCATTGTGAAGAGCAAACCCGACCAGACAAGACTTTCGAATCTCATCCGCAGGGTTGGGATAAGACGATCTCCCCCGATTTATATAGCATATGCGACCCGAATAGACACTAGCAGCCAGGAACCGGATAGCCGGTTTGACACGATTTTGAGGGTGCTACAATTTGACGACGAGTTGGTCCGATCGCAACTCATCATCAACAACCAAATCGAAAAGATCGTTCTGATCACGGAGCGGTCGGAGGCTCAACGAGTCATGGTTGACAACACACCTCCACGCAATGTGAGCGCGTGCATCTGTTTCCACGATGGAAAAGGAAAACGAGGCCACGGATTACGCATAACCAACCGGAATGGATCCATTGGCACGAGTCCAATCCAACCTGCCAACCAACGCCCCAGAATGCAGTCAGATTCCGCACGCCAAGTCGACCTTCAAAGGGAAAATCTGACGCAACTGGGCGTGGAACTGCGGGAACTCATGAATGAGGACCGTCTGGCGCAACAGGCCCTTCAGCGGTGTAATACCGAGCTTGACAACCATCGCAAGAAGATGAAAGAACTCGAAAACGGGCTTCGCCGGACACAAGCCGAGGTGGAGCGCATCTCCATGGAGCTCGATACTTTCGAAGGTGCCGACGATCGACTCGTCGTCCTACGGGCGGAGCTGGATGCGAAACATGCCGAAGAGGATCAAATTGGCAACCAGTATGGCGCCATGAGAGTGGCAAAGCCGGAGCTCAATGCCAAGGCCGAAGAAGCCAGGCGGAGACTGCAAGCCGAGAGAGGCGACCGGGACGATTTCCAGAGCAGGGTCAACAAAATAGAGGAGAAGATCAAGTCCCACGAAGGGATCCGACGCATCGCTGTTATGAAGAAGAACGACGCCTTTGAGCTAGTGGGCATTGAGAGGAACGAGCGGCGGCGCGCCGAGGCCAAACGGGACGAAAAAGCGGCCGAGGTGGAAGACTTCACTGGGCAAGCTCGGGAAATGGCGCCGGAACGTGTCCACATCCCCGATGACGAGAACCACAGAAGCATCGAAAAGAAGTATGAGAAGGTACGAGAGCAGCTGGCGCAGCGTGAGAAGCGACTTGGAGCAACGGACCAGCAGATCTACGACCGTGCCGCCGAAACCCGATCGAGATACGAAGACGTCGTCAAACAGACCCAAGACGTAGACGACACTATCTCGTCTCTCAAGCGAGCCATCGAACAACGTCTTCATCTCTGGCGCCAGTTCCAGCGGCAAATCAGTGCCCGAATCCGCATCCAGTTCAACTATCTCCTCAGCGAGCGCGGCTTCCGAGGCAAGATTGACCTGGACCACCGCTCGCGCAAGGTGCTCGTCCAGATCGAGCCCGACGAGACGCGCAAGAGCTCTGCCGGCAGGAACACCAAGACGCTTTCCGGTGGCGAGAAGTCCTTCTCGTCCATCTGCATGTTGCTCTCCGTGTGGGAGGCGATTGGCTCACCTATCCGATGTCTCGATGAGTTCGATGTCTTCATGGACAATGTGAATCGAGCCATCAGCACGAACATGCTGGTAAGTCGCACCCCCATCTGACGTGAGACATTCAAGAGTGTTGGTTGAAGCTAACTGGGATTCGTTGTAGGTGGATGCCGCGCGTCGCTCCGTTTCACGGCAGTACATTCTCATTACTCCCAATGCTATAGAAGGCCGGGCTCGAATGGACAAGGACGTCAAGGTCATCAGGTAAGTTGAACCGCCTTGGCAGCAAGACTAAGCATCAACATGCTAATACCCCTTTGCAGACTGCTAGATCCCCGCCAACAAACGCTTGTGTAGGAAACTGTGTGTAGGAATAGACAAGGCGTGGCTGGATGATAGGAGTTGTTTGCTATTGCGATATTGGCGCGGCGCTTGGGGTGTCAACACAGGCAGGAGTAAGGGCTACTGGAGTTTTCAAGAGAGGCTTAAAAAAAAAAACCGGCACTTGGGACGGTGAGTGCATGGAAGGATTTGGTATTATGTCGGCGCTTGCCAGGGCATTCTATGTCGATCGGTGGTAGTTGTAGTGATGGTTGCACATGTCTCATACAATATCGTACAGGCAGTATCAGGAACAGGTTTGAGGGCGGGATTCAAACCCGGACCCCTTTGCTTCTCAGAATGTTGACGCCGGCGCTGAAAGTGAAACCAGCCCACTGGCCGAGAGACCCAACGAGACCGCCAAGTGACTTGACCTCGCCGAGCCTTCGCTGGAGAAACTGTCGCGTCTCGGCGAAGTCGGGGGACCGGTCGTTGGTCATGAACAGCTCGCTGGTGCTGTAGATCATGGATAGGCTAGCGCGCTTGGAGTACCATGAGGGATCGACGGCCTTGTCTCCGGCGAGGAACCAGATCTCGTCAGCCAGGGCTGCCAGCTCCTTGAGAGAAGCGGGCATGTAGCTCGGTTGAGCCATGACGGCCAATGCCTAGCCGAGTATTGTTAGAAAGCCGGCCTCGATTGCGGGTTATTCGCCTACCTCCTGCCACCGGTCCAAGACCTCCTTGTTGCCCATCAATCGCTCCCAGGTCAGCGCCTCGACACGGGCAGCAATTCCAGGCAGCTCCTGGCCCTTGAAGAGCTCTTCGTTACGGGCGGCCAGGGCGTCTCGCTGGGAGACCAGGTGGTACTTGATGAGGCTGAAGGCACCCTCGGGGAGAACGCTGGCGCTAATGTCAAGGTATCCGGCGTCGCGGGCGCCAAGACCCAGGGCTTTCTGGGAGAAGCCGTGCTCGGGGACATGTTTGTAGGCGGCGGCGAGGATGGCCTTCTCGGCGGCGCCGAATGGCCCGGGAGGTGGCGGGTGGTCGTACGAGTGAAAGGGTCGGAAGGCGAGGCGCTGGGCGGCGAGTCGAGGGGCACGGAGGGCGCACGGCCGAGGGAGAAACCGGACAGACGCCGACATAGCTAATTAGAATACGGGGCCGGCGGGAGTAGAAGAAGTCGGGAGCGGGAGAGGGAACGGAAGTCGACAAGACAGGAATTGGGCCTTGGAAGTGACGGAGCCCTGGATCGTCCGAGAATCTTGGAGTTTGAGCTGCGAATTTACCAATGGCGGGGTTTGACGTGGGGCAATCCCGGGGAGCTCGGGCCACATCCGTCCCTCCATCCTACCCGGGAGCTTCCTGCGATGGATGCTCCGAAACCCACGGAGTCAGCTGTGTAGCCAAGGTGACGCGCATTTTGTGTCTTGTGGGTACACAGGCTGAAGCTGTTCTTTTCTTTCTTTGTCTGTCTGTCAAACTTGTTTCTTCTGAACGCTGCTTAGGAAATGGCGCGCAGCTTCCTCCCAGTTAGAATGCCATTCATTAGTCGAGGTCGTTAAACCAACCAACGACTCTCACGTAAGACAGTCTTTTGTCGTAGACAATCAGCGTCATCCTTGGACTCGTGCCGTCTTCTGAAACGTAATTGTGTTGGCGGGGACCATACTCAGGTCGTACATTGTGGTGTACTTCGTAGCCGTTGTGACTTGCCGTCGTCGTAGGCCGCAGGAGTCACACCCCCATATTCTTGTAAGCGGGGGTCACCTAAGCATAGTCTAGCATACATGAGGTAGCATGGGCATGCATCGATCTAACCGTCCACGCACTCGGGGTCTGGGGTGATGATATTCGTCCACGCCCAAGGCGCAAGCAAGCCCCAGACACAAAGTGCAAGACTAATTAGACGAAGCTACCCACCGGCGTATGTTTCCCTCCTCGTATGGCCGTGGCATGGGTTGCCAGGCTATAAGTAGTGATCCACATGGATTGCTGCCGGGGCACAAACTGCGTGGTGTGTGGTCGTGTGGGATCCGCTGGCAACCTTGATGATCAGATCTACCGCGTTTGTTAGTCCTCGACATCTCATTAGGTAGTCTGCGGCCCTGCGACGCCGCTCATGTCAGCTACCTAGCCACAATGAATGTACAAAGTACCTTGATGACACTTTGTCCGCCCACCGCCGCTGACTCTCCTCCAGCCAAACCGGCCAATCCAAGTCTCGAAAAGTGCCTCACCAAAGAGATAAGTTATGTGGACACCGTGGATACCCAAGTATCCGACCGCCCGCAACTGTATCAACCGGCGAAGCAAAAGGCACTCGGGAATGGCCCCGAAGGACTCTCCTCGCTCGGCTTGTGTGTACCAAGTACGTACTGACACTGTACCTCCTGCTCACGAGCCAACCAATCAGACCGGTTATCCGGGGGACAAGGCCGTCACTGCTGACCATTCTATACTTCGCATGTCTGGGTAAACCTGGACGTGGTGACTTGGACCCGCCTTGCACGGCTTCCTTCCTCGACAACTGGGCCTTTCGCCTTTCAAGTGACCTCGTCTTCCGGCAACTCCTCTCGATGGTTCAGCACGATGAATACGCATCGTTTGCAACCACAGAATGGCATTCCAAACACGTGTAAAGTGTCACCGTTGAAAAGGGGGGCTGGGACCAAGGGCGATTGGATGGCGATTTCCGCTGAACCGCTGTTGGGATGTTGTGTAACGGTGCGAACTCTATGGCGTTGTATCCGTAGTAGTGTATCCGTAATCTGTTAGATGCCATGTTGCAGAGCTAACGACACCAATCACATCTCGCCGTCGCCAGGTCTGAGCTGCAAATGACAGCCAAGGCCTGCAGGACACGGTTTCGGACAGGACGTGTGGACTCTCCGGTACGGTCATTATTTGGTTCTTGTCAAGCGTTGAGTATTCCCTGCCTGGTAGCGGACGCCGGACTGTGGATTAATGCCTGTGATTCCGAGGAAGCGTGCGATAGACAGGGGTTAGGTCCTGATGATGCCCCTCAAAGGCGGCAAAGTCGGAAAATAACGAGCACGTGGTGATGCCACCCATCATGGCCGCCGCACCAAGAACCGCGAGCTCCGAGCAAGAATTGGAAAGGCGCCCATGTGCATGATTGGGCAGAAGCAGAAGCCGACCGAGAAAAGGATGCCATGCCTCAGGGACGCAACCGCAGAGCGGTTGTGATGATGATATGATGGGAGCTTCAGCTGTGGAAGTGCGGGATGTGGATTCAAGGTACAGATCTAGTGGGGAAGTTGGCGATCCAGACAAGGCCTTCCACCTTGCATGATGGGCTTCTTCTTTCGCATCTCCCGCTTGGGTCACCATAGCTAATGAGCTGGCCCTATGTCTCGGATATCCCTGACGGTACCGCAGGTGTCAAGTTCTGGTTGGCGAGTGCCTTCGTCGGAGCCCGAGGCCAACTGTCTCACCTGTCTCGTCTGTCAATTGCACTGGCCTCCGTCGATGGGAAACTTGGTGGGTGAACCCCGAGACAACGCGGACAAGGGTCTGTCGGCACTGTCAGGCCGCTTCGAGCGGCCTGCAGTCAGTGTGGTCCGCCAACGAGCTTGGCTGGTGCGGCGTGATGGCGTCGACCAACTCTTGGTCCATGATCCATCCAGCAGCGCCCCACACCGTAACCAACTAACTACCTGACCTCCAGGTTCCCAGCACTTTATCCTCTGGCAAGATTGCGTGCGGAAGACATGCCCAAATGCCGAATATGAGGCGTCATTTGCTCCTTACCGTCGTTGAGATTGAGACTATCCGTCAATGAAAACCATCTGTCAAACAGGGGTCTTCCAGCAAGGTTAAAGATACTGGCATCCGCATAGAGCCAGATAGCATCATGGACGGTTAATGAACCAGGGGCTTTGGCGTCTCGTGGACTGCGGATCCTCGTGGAAAATGTGATCCCCATCCATCTCCCTGAGCACGTCAGTGGTTAGTTGCCTAGGAACCAACAGGATGGGATGGTTAATGACAAGCGTCAAACATGCTTGTACATGGCCAGACCAATGCGTTGGGTACAGCTTGCATGTGAATCAAATGCCAATCAGCCCAGGAAGTGCGGCCAATGTTAGTGCCAGATATGGGTGCAGCTGTGAGCGTGAGGTGCGAACACAAAGAGTACGAGATGCGTGTGAGTGCAGCCTGGAACGGGAGCCTGTCTGGGGAACCAATTGAGGACCTCACCTTGGCTGTGCGGGTGCCCGTCAGAACACGGTATTGCACCCGGCGGACGGGAGTGGCAGGGAGCTTGAGATTCGCAAGGCTGTCACAGTGTTTGTACCTACTAGGTAGGTAGGTAGCTGATCCTGCCGTTGTTGCCTCGATGGACGTCCTCAATGGAAAAAATCATTGTGAGTGTTCAACACCATCGCATCAACCCGGAAACTGTCCTTCGCCCGTCAATTGAATGACTTGACCGTTGCCTTGGCCTGTGAGTCTGCGAGGCTCAGGTTGACGTCTGGAAGCCACTATTAGTACATAAGGTAATAAGTAAGCTCCGTCCCATCCATCCTACTGTATCCTCACCCGGCCCCTCACAAGCACGTCCGCTTCGTACCTGTGTGCCTTAGTTATCCACCTTGGGCGGATTCCCCTGTCCGGTTGTTGCCCCAATCACCGCGATCGAACATGGATGCGACTGTGATTGTGACTGACTGGCATTGTGTGCCAACAACTTGCAGGTTCCGGTATTGTCTCTCGCATCAATTGCCTGCTATCGATATAGGTACCTGCCTCGTTGAGACAAGGATAACTCGACGCCACGAAGCTCGAGGCCGCACCCGCACCACCACCACCATCACTGCCGTCGACCACAAAGCCGACGAATTCCCCACCCGCGCTCGCTGAGCTTGCCCAACCAGTGATCGATATCCTCCTGGATGACGATATATTCAACCACCTGAGTGCATGCATATACTACTACGTACATAGGTACGGTATTGCGTCTCAAGTACGCAGCTACTTCAAAGAGGCGCCCCAGACAGAGGCACATAGGTGGTAAGCAGGAGGTGCATCCCGTGTCTACTTGATGCTTTCATTCAGCCCTGTCACGCTCCGGCCCTCCGGAGATGTCTCGCTGTGGCTTGGTCGCGGGTGTGTCGCGAACCAGCCCAGCAAGCCTGTCCGCGCCGCATTGTCGCCCGCTTCCATTATTACCTCTCCCTTCGTGTCGCTGTCATCCGCCGCGAGAATGCGGTCCTTAGCTTCTAATACTGGCTGCCAGCCTGTCGAAGATGGACGAGGGCCAGGGAAGAGAAACTCGGCGAGCCGTGCTTGGCGCAGTCTTCCATGACAATCTGTGCTGTACGAATACCTTGGTGGTACCTCTCAACTAACTGGCCAAACCATTCAGTCACTGCACCCGCACGCCCGCACCAGCGCAGTATCGCCGCGACCTTAGAACCCTGCTCCAGCTTGACAAGCAAGCCCCTGAGAGCGAGCGCCGTCCTCCCCGTCCTTGCCCTCTGCCGGCGTTGTCGTGGATTCGTTGCAATCGCGGTAGCGTGCTTTCGTGCTTCGCACGGATACTGTACCATCACTGTAGGTAGGTACGAAGTACGGAGGTAGGGTAGCCTGCATCGCGGCCCCCCCTAGTCGTCCCCCCCATTTACAGCGCTCTCATTCGTCGCCTGGTCTCTCCGCCTCATCAACGCGTCTTTTCTTTTTGCGACGGACAAGGCAGAGCGAGAACCTGGAAGAGACGCCATCATCTGCTCTCTTTTGCGCTGCCCCAGTTGTTCCTCCCCCTTCCCTCCCCCCCCAAAGCCCAAGCCCACGCCCACGCCCAAGACCAAGCCCAAGCAACCCGACCCGAATCGCCCGTGCTGCAGCCCGCTTGCATTTATGCGACATTCGACATCCTCTGGCTGACTCCGGACCAGTGGCTTGTTTTTGCCTGCTCTCCCCATAGTTATCCCGCCGTTCTTTGCGACGTGGACACTGGACACGCTGCCCTCCGCCTATCCAGACCAGCCGCTGTTCCTCACCACGCGACAAGGACACCCTCCCACCCCCCAAAAAGCTCTCTTCTGTAGAAGAGCATAGTTGCCATGGGTAAGTCGTCGTCTCCGGTTGCTCTCTCCGTCGTTGTATCCCGTTTCCTCGTCCCCTGGCCTTCTCTTGCGCCTCGCCGATTCCCTTCGCGACTGGTTTCTCGCCGGTGCAAACGCGCGTCTGTCCAGGACCGTGTCGCTGCGACGCCTTGCCCGTATACCCTCCTCCCGCCATCTGCCGTCTCCCCCCCCGAGCCTCTTCGGACGGCCCAGCCTGAGCTTCGCCCTGAACCAGACCGAGAGCCCCGAAGAGCTCCAGCCCGAGTCTTTTGACCCTGAGTCCGAAAGCCTGAGCCCGAGAGCCTGAACCTGAGCCTGAGCTTGACCGAGCCCGAGCCTGCGTTTGCCTTGCGCCCTCGCTCCCACTCCTGGAGTGTCCTCATCAATCAATGTGATACCACCTCTTGCTCGATGCACCTCGGAGCCCCCATTCCACACCCGAACAACCTCTTCCGGCCGCCTCTCTCGCGTCACATTTCCCCATACACTGCATTATCAAACCCCCTTACCTGCATGTTTCCCGCCAGGTCCACTCGGCGCTCCCCTCTGCCTCTGCCACCCCTCCACCACGTCTACCTAGCTACCCTCACTCCCTGTTATTTCAACCACTCTTCCTCTTCCTTTGCCTTTCTTGCCGTTGCGTCTGTCACGGATCTTTTCTCCTAGTTTTAAATTCTAACGCTCATCTCTCTCTAGCTGATTCAGGCGATACCTACCGACCCGTGAGTAGCTCCATTCTCCTTCCGACTCCGTTTCCTCTTTACCTGCCTCCCACGCAATCCCTCTCTTGATCCCGCGCATGGGCATGTGCGTGCCGCCTCCCCCGCGCCATTGCACATGCGGCTGTTTCTGGCGGCTTCCCGAGCCTCTTCCCCCGCTTCGCACAGGAAGCCGGGTTGTTGGCATCGAGGATTGTGGAAACACTGGGCGCTTTCCGCTCATCCGAAACCAGCGGTTGCGACAGGCCCGTTCACTCCTGGCTATCGCTGCGCGCTGTTAAGGACCAGACGCCTAACAATGAGTGGCTATTCACTGCGGCGGTCCCAGGGTGAATCACTGCGCTCGAGCGCGCGGCAATTGCCCCTCACCCTCTGCCTCACAGCTATCCCTTCCCTCATTCTGCCCTCTTGCTCTACCTCACCTCGAACTCCCCACCTCGTACTTGGACCCCGGGGCATGGAACTTCCTCTTCTCCACCCCGTCGCTAACGGTTACCAGCGCGAAAGGTCCCGATCACCTCGACGACGATCCAGAAGCCCTGGCCGGTCAAGTCGACGCCGCTCCTACTCCCCCCGCAGCCGATCAGCCAGCCGCGACGATTATCGCCGAGGCCGTGATCGCTCGCCCATGACTAGCACAGGCGCCCCCGGTGGAGGACCAAGTGCAGGGTTCGCCGGACAGGTTCCTCATCGATCATACGAGGAAAGGGCTGCGGCGCGAGAACAAATGATGTCTACCATCCGCGAGACATCTCAACAGGACCGCCGGGTCTACGTCGGCAACCTTTCGTACGATGTCAAGTGGCACCATCTCAAGGACTTCATGAGACAGGGTGAGGCTTTCGATGCCGCGGACTTTGGAGGAGTGACGTGGGGCTGACGAGACGGTCATCTAGCTGGAGAAGTGATTTTTGCCGACGTTTTATTGCTTCCAAACGGAATGTCGAAGGTGGGCTTCATCGCGTAGTCTTTGGTTGGCTTTCTTTTGTGGTTTTTCCCTCTTAGCCTTCTGGATGGTTGGGTTGACGGGTTGGGACGTTGTCCTTGGGTGATTGTAGGGATGCGGGTAAGTTGCGCTCCTCTTCTCTGATCCACTTGCTCCTGGATACAGCTAACATCGATTCAAGTATTGTGGAATATGCTACGCGGGAACAAGCCCAACAGGCTGTTGCCCAGCTCAGCAACCAGAACCTCATGGGTCGTCTTGTCTACGTTCGAGAGGTTAGTAGTCCCACTAGTGTCCCGCCGTAGTGCATGGCATACTAAAGTGGACGCTTAGGATCGCGAGGCGGAACCCCGATTCATTGGCGCCACCGGCGGTAACCGCGGTGGAGGCTTTGCCGGCGGAATGCCCGGCGCCGGCGGTTTCAACCCCGGGTACGGCGGTGGCCCCCCCGGCGGTGGCGGTCGTCAGATCTACATTGCCAACGTTTGTTACTCCCCTCTCGCGGTTGCACTAATCTCTGGTTGTTGACTCGTGATAAGCTCCCTTTCAACGTTGGCTGGCAGGATCTGAAGGATCTTTTCCGACAAGCAGGTACGTTGTCGGCCTCCGCTTACAAGGCGGTTGTGTTCGGGACCCAGCCCTCCTAATACTTTGTGTAGCTCGAAGCGGCGGTGTCGTTCGCGCCGATGTCCACGTTGGCCCTGACGGCCGACCTAAGGGGTCTGGAATCGTCGTGTTCGAGAGCCCCGACGATGCTCGCAATGCCATCCAACAATTCAATGGCTACGACTGGCAGGGTCGAGTCCTTGAAGTTCGAGAGGACCGGTATGCCGGCAGCGGCCCTGGAATGGGCTTTGGCGGTCGTGGTGGATACGGCGGCGGCATGCGAGGTGGATTCGGTGGCGGCGGTTTCGGCCGTGGAGGCTTCGGCGGCGGTCGTGGTGGTTTCGGTGGTGGTTTCGGACGCGGCGGCTTTGTCGGAGGCCCACCTGGCGGTGCCGGCGGTCCTGGCGGCTTCGAAGCTCCTCCCACTGGCTCTGTCCCCCCCAACGCCTTCACCGACTTCGCCACCTCTGGAACCGAGAGAGGCGAGATTATCTTTGTTCGCAACGTAAGACACCCCGCATGTTTGGTATCAGCCTTGATGTCTAACTCTGAACAGCTTCCTTGGTCTACGAGCAACGATGACCTGGTTGAGCTTTTTACCACCATCGGCAAGGTGGAACAGGCCGAAATTCAGTACGAGCCTAGCGGCCGTTCCCGAGGCACTGGTGTGGTTCGTTTCGACTCGGCCGAGACCGCTGAAACGGCTATTGCCAAATTCCAAGGTTACCAATACGGCGGGCGTCCTCTCAATTTGAGTTTCGTCAAGTACCTGAACCAGACGGGAGGGGATGTGATGGACACTGACCCTCACGGCGGCCTAACACAGGACCAGATCATGTAAATCTGGGCTGATGTTCATGTCGACAGGGGCGTGGCCACGCACAGTGACGAAGAGCCCCTCCCTAATGACGGACTTTCATTTTCCGGGTAGCGGCGACTTCGTCTCAGCCTATTTATTTTCTCTACAACTCATTCTTTGGTCAAATTTCTTATGCGTGCAACAAAACTTGGAGGCACTGACTGCCGGGGTCTTTCCGGAATCGCGGCCGAGCTCTACTTTGAAGAAGAACCGACGCCTTGTAATACTTTGAGGACAGCTGGCGAGGGGGAATGGGTCATGGACTTGCCGAACAGCAACGTTCTTTGTTTGTCGTTTCCCTCGGACGCGTTGGTTACGACGAGCAGCAAAACAAGAAAAGTGGTTCTTTAGCGAGTGGACGGACAGACGGAAGGACGACGGTTTGGCCGACAGGCCAGATGGGAGGCGACAGATTGCTCTAACTAGAATGTATCTCGAGTAATCATCTGATGGCTTCTTATGATATACGGCTGGTGGTCTGGGTGAGGAACGGGCGTAGGACGTGTGTGGATATGCGTAGCATCTTGGGGACATGGCAGTCTTTCGAATCGGGAGCATGAGCCAGTTGCAGGCGCAAGTACGTATGTGTGTGCTTTGGGCTTGGGATTGCCGGCGTTGGGTGGTCGGGCCAGATGCTTGGTTTTGAGGTTCCATGCGCCAAACGGTGACGAAGATGGTGACGATCTTGAAGATCTTGAAGATGACGATGACGGATGCGGTGGAAGAAGCCGGGGCCAGTTAAAGGATGACGGACCGTTTGGTGATGATGCGTTGGAGAACAGTAACGTTCAGCTAACGGCTTTTGCGACGTGAGAAGGGAGCGAAGGAGAAGACCGGCCAGCTTCTGGTTTCGCGCGCCGAGTCCGTGTGGTGTTGACATTCGTCCCACGAGGGGTTAGACCAAACCCGGAACTCGATTCGATGTCATCTGTGTGTCCGCACACACTTGATTCCGCTTCAAGGACGGAAGTCTACGGCCTGGAAGATGTAGGTGTATGGCCCGAAGCTTGTGCCTCGTACGAATGGTCCAAGTCTACGTCCGGAACCCGGAAAGGCCGCGATGAAGCGAGGGTGTCCTGGCTTCGGGCTGCTGCAGTTGCCTGACAGCCATTGCAGATCGCCGTGAAGCCCTACTGCGGCCGCCCGTGATGGTGATGGATGATATGGAACTAATCTGTATCGTCTTGGTAATTTTGCGCAGCAGCCTCTCCAGCCGCCTGGTGGCATAGTTGTCGGTAACTTTGCGGGGCTTACCAAGCCGGAAGTTGGACCAGCCGTGATCTGCGATCGACATCTGCCAAGAGGAGACTCCCTGGGAAAGCTGCGCCCATTCCACGACCTGCACTCACCCGGTCCACAACGACCCAAGATCGAATCACAGCCGTCGTTGACTACGACATAAATCTCGTGGGGTGTTAAGCTTCGAAATAAGCTTGTCTCGGTGGCTGCCCGTCCGTTCCGGCATCTCGCACATCCGCGACCTATGTCTCCACCAGCACACACAGCGCGCACAGCGCGCACAGCTCGCACAGCTCGCACAGCTCGGCCTGCGAATGGGGAGATTTGCGTGCAAGGGCGCAGGCTCGGCATACGAAAGCGGCAGAACCTAGGCCTACCTAGGCCGATGGCAAACATCTGCCGCGTTGGCAGAAGAAACAAGTCTAACAACCCATCAGAGGTTTCTGAGAGCTAATCTGGGGCCAAGACCTTGGCACCGCGCTCTGGCGGTGGCTATGACCTGTGATCCGGGTGTTACCAAGAGCTGCCCTTGGCTAGGGAGGCGGTCGATGATGCCATCACCACTCCGCGAACGCTGCTGTCCGAACGTCCAGACTTCCGTGGCCGTTTCTTAGCTGCTCGGCGATGGAGCTAGGAGACATTGGCCCGCGCAGGGAGGCCCAAGGTTGGGCATGTTGGGACGCGTCTACTGCCCCCGGAGTGGGCTCACGATACGAGGTCCTTGCCTTTAGTTCGATGGAGGCTCTGGTGAGAACTTGGCACGAGGCCTCGGGATCGGGATGGCTTGAGGTTGTGTTGTTTGGATGATGCTGTCCGGGAGCTGTCCGGGAGAGCTGTCCGCGAGCTTATCATTGTCTATAAAGACGAGAGGTCTGGCTGCAGTCTTCAAATATCAGAATCATCACAGCAATCACCATCATTCTCCAGCCAACATCACCACCACACTCTCACTCAGCTTCATAACCGCATCCTCACTCAAGCTACAACTCACCCACTTCTTCCTCCATCTACCATGAAGTTCTCACTCGCTGCTATTGCCCTGAGCGCTCTGGCTCACGCCTCGCCCGTGCCCGTGGAGGATCACAGCAACAGTAAGAGACTCCTTATCCAGCAGCCCTCGTCTTCTCCCTTTGAGTACACCTCGACCTTCAACATCGTCGCTACTCCCGACAAGGTCGTCAACGCCGAGAACCAGTTCACTGGCGGCCTGGAGGGTGCCACTGGCATCTTCAAGTTTGGCCTCAATTCGCGCGAGGATGTCATCTGCTACAACATCACTCTCTTCGGATTCCGCGGAGAGTTCCAGTCTCCCGCTAAGACGGCCACGCACATCCACGAGGCCGTTAAGGGCAAGGCAGGCCCACCGAGGTAAGTAACATCGGCAACCTTGTCATCAAAGTTCAGCAACTGATTGGGAGTAGAATTGCGTTTCCCAACCCTGTTGGCGACGAGAACCGCCGCAACTCGGTGGGTTGCCTCAAGGGCCCCTTCGAGACGGGTGTCATTGTGGAAGGCAAGGACACTGGCGCGGGTTTCACGGTCAAGCAGATCGAGAAGAACCCATCCGGATTCTTCGCAGACACCCACTCCAGCCTGGCCGTTCCCGGTGCCGTGCGGGAACAGCTTGACAGTGGAAACAAGAAGGGGTCAATTATTGACCTGACCATCACCATTTGAAGGGTGGGGACATAACCATAAGTTTGGATTGAAAGGGCTGAAATGATTGGTGAAGAATCCCATGTAATAGTAAGACACCGTCTTTGGTGCATGAGTGATTGATTGATTCGGATACCGCGTGGAGGAAGAAAATGTAATGGACGCTGCATCATGCAACCCTCATTCACTGGCTTTTTTGACAATGGTGACATATTTCGCGTGAAAAAAAAGGAACCATACATTAAGATGTCGTCTTCTTCTTCTTAGACTTTCGCTTCTTGCTTCGATCCCTGGGTTTCAAAGCTACCATGCCTGCCTTGCACACGTCTGCATACCGAGCGTAGAAGCTCTCAATATCATCGGGCTCGACAACCGTCGACAGCTTGACCTTCTTGGATCGCTCCTTTTTGGCCTGGCCGTCGGTTGCACGCACGATAATGGGCATCGGCTTGCTCGGTTGAAGATCTGGAACAAGGTTCTCATCTGTGGCACTTGGGACGTCCTGGCCGTGCGTGACTGCGCGATGATATCAGCACTGCATGTATGATTTTCAATAGCCAGGTGCAGCGCAGCTGGACACCTGATGCGGGGAGGAATCTTACGGCGTTTCTGGCTCAGGTAAATGGCACCATGGTCACTGCCCTTGCGATGGTCGAAGAGCTCGCCCAGCTTGGCGAAGAACTGTGATCGTGGTGTGTCAGCGAGGGCTATTCAGACAGTGTTGAGTGATGTTGAGCAATCTCAAATGATTGCTGTTACAGGCTCGTTCAGGCGCGGAAGGGAACAGAACTGACCTCGTCATGGCTTATGTGTTTCGCCGCCATGGTGTTGAGACGAACTGTGGTTGACGGATGTGGGATGAGAGTCGACGAGCCACTCTAAATTGAGGGAGACGTCGAGTTTCCTCCTGCCTGACAGTCTGTGCCCCGCCATTCATGATGAGTGTCTGCTAACTCGGTGCCACCCTCCGCAAGTGTGGCGCGCACGCCTGTCCTGTGGCGGGGCAGCTTTTTGCGGCTCGGCGCTAAAGTGACGTACTGGGGGACCAGCGAACTTTTTTTTCTTCAAAGTTCATTGAAGGACGCCCTGTCAAACTTCCTTTGGATGCGATTTTCATCCATATCAACCATTTGTTCTTAATCCTGTGCGCTCCACTCCACAACCAGCATGGCTTGAGCTCATACATGGGTAATAGTAGCATGTTTATTTCAGTCTGAATTCTCCTACACTCAGTGTGACCCTTCACCATGGCATCTGTGCCAGAGCTTCAGCAGAAGCTCTACAAGCGCATGGGACTGGATGCGCCGGAGCCAAGCCAGTCCAGGAACCCCAGACAAGGCGGACGCCCGGGTCATCAGCTCTCGCGAAAGGACCAACGAAAGGCCCAGCGAGTCCAAAAGAGGACTCACATCTACACGAAGCCAACCCAACCTGCGCGAAGTGCTCCTCGGGTACACAGCCAACCAAGGCAGAATGGTGCCCATGTGACAAAACCCGCCCAACATCAGCACAAAGCCCCGAAACCAAGTCATCAGGATGAAAATGAGGATGATGATGAGATGGACGAGGACGATGATGAGTTGAGCGGCACCGACATCTCTTTAGGTGAGAGCGAGGATGGGACCGAATCCGATGAGGGAGATGGTGACGACGACGGTGATGAAGATGATGACGAAGATGGCGAAGATGCTACCAGTGAATCGCGTAAGACAAAAGGCCTGCCCAGGGCCGCCCAGGAGAGACTCGCCCAAGACGACGCAGAAATCGAGCAGTTCGAAAGGAAGCTGGGGATCAAGAAGGGGAGGAAGTCCTTACCTCAATCTTTTAAGGAAGACGGTCTTGAAGAACTCATGGGTGACCTGGGTGGCGAGTCTGACCAGAGCGATGAAGAGACTGAGACCAGTAAGAGGAAGCACGAGTACGATGACTGGCTCGCTGCTAAGAGGAGGAAGACTGCGCAAGCATCGAGGCAGACCAACACTCAAGGCGAAAGCGATGAGGACGACGATGTGGACATGCTGGACGAAGATGACGACTCTGAAATTGAAATGGACGACTTCGGGGAGGAATCTTTCGAAGGGTTTGACTCAGACACTTCGAACAAAACCCCCTCTAAGCCGCGCCAAAGAGAAAACCCTTACGTCGCGCCCACCACAGGAGTGACCGTTGTCAAATACGTCCCGCCGTCACTACGAAAAGCTGCAGGGACCGAGGAAGAACACAAGAGCCGGCTACGGAAACAAGTCCAAGGATTGATAAACCGTCTCACGGATGGCAACATCCTATCCATCGTCCAGTCGGTAGAAGAACTCTACCAGAAGAATGCCCGTGGCGACGTCACCGATATCATTACCGACTCAATCATGGCGCAGATCTGCAAACCCGAGAGTTTACCTGACCAGTTCTTCGTCCTGACCGGTGGATTCGCTGCCGCGATTTATCGCATCATCGGATCCAGCTTCGGATCCCATCTGCTTCGGAGGGTCGTCACGGATTTTGGCGAACAGTACGAGCAGGCGAAGGACATTGGCGACCACTCCGCAATCCAGAAAGAAGCATCCAACCTCCTGACCTTCATCTCTCAACTCTATGTGTTTGATGTTGCTACCTGCAAAATTGTCTTTGACTATATGGAAAGACTGCTGAGTGACCTCACCGAGATCAATGTCGAGTTGCTTCTCCGTATATGTCGCATGGCGGGCCGCCTGCTACGGCGAGATGACCCACATACACTCAAGCACGTCTCTGGGGTCCTCAATCAATCCGTATCGAAGATCGGACTCGCCAACGTCTCAGTCCGCACCAAGTTCATGGTCGAGATGATTACCGACCTGAAGAACAGCAAGCCCAAGGCACGGGGACTGGACTCGGCAGTGGTGTCAGAGCACGTACAGCGCATGAAGAAACGACTGGGAGAGCTCAAAACACAATCGCGAAGACTGGACGGCCTTGCACCGATGGGTGTGGGGTTGGCGGATATCGAAGGCGCTGACACGAAGGGGAAGTGGTGGCTGGTTGGTGCCAGTGTGCCCGTTAAAGCCAAAGAAGCAAACGGAAAGCAAGACACTGCAAAGACGAAAGACGACGACTCGACCGACAATGAGGATATGGACATTGTGCTGCCGGATTACCCCAAGAAGGCCCGGGCACAGGGCCTCAGTGGGACGGCACAGGTTGCTATCTTTTCGGCCCTCATGTCTGCTACAGACTTTGAGCACGGGTATCGACAGTTTATTAACCTTCGGCTCAAGAAGGACGACCAACTGGAGATTGCACGAGTCCTGATACAGTGTGTGGGAAGCGAGGTGCAGTACAATCCATACTATGCGCTTGTTGGGAGTCAGGCATGTGCCAATAGTCGAGTGAGGTTTGCGCTCCAGGATCGATTGTGGAGGATATTCCGAGGACTGGGAGAATCACTCTTTGGGGAGGGGCCCGAGGACGAGGAGACGGCTGACGGAGAGCGCATGAAGGACGAAAGACGAGTTGGCAACGTTGCAAGTTTCTATGCAGCACTCATCGCCGACGGGGCTCTAACCGTTGCCATTCTGAAGCCCCTTGAGTTGCCAGAGGCGAACACATGGACGTCGATGTTTGTGCAGCGCCTGATCATAGCACTGCTCCACGAGTGTCGAAGCAAGGGAGCAAGCGAGGACGTCAAGGTGGAGAAGATATTTGGACCTGCGAGAGAGCTCCCTGGTCTTGCAGCGGGCATTCACTGGATGCTACGGAAGAGGATTCGGAAGACCAAGTTGGTTGGGGCCAAAGAGTTGAAAAAGCTGGAGCGAGTTAGGGAAAAGGCACAAGCGGCAGTCCAAGCTGTGGCGGCCGAGGACTAGGTGATATGAAGTGAAGTGTAATTGAGACATGCCAGTGTTGGCATAGACAGATGCTTGTAGATGAGATAGATGATGAATTGGAAGATGGGGAAGCCCAGCGACTGCGAACAGTAGGTTTACATGCGGGGAAGACAAAAAGTCATCAGGATCCTAACCGACTTTTGGAGTAATGAACCGGATGGAATAGCCGCAGTGTGAAGTAGCGCATTGGGGCGATTTATGGTCGGGGTTTTTGTTGTCCAGCGAGATGTCGGCGTAATGAATCACCGACGAACGGTGACGTAGATATAGAGCGGATTTGTGTTTGCTTAGTGGGTCGGGTAGAGGCGGGCTTAGGCCGGGTGGTCGGTATTGGATGGTCGGAGGTTCGAAGTCGGAGGTTTGGGTGTGTAAAGGGCAACGAGGGAAAGACCGGAAGGGAATGGGAAGCCATTGGAACAGGACAGAACTGCCAGCGAGGAGTCTTCTGTGTGAGGGTCTTGTATTAAGTACCTACCTTAGGTAAGGTAGGCAAGGTAAGTAACGCGGGATAGATCGTTAGTAACAATGGCAGCGCTCGCGGGCTGCCCAAGTACTATGTAAGTATGGTAGGGAACGGTTCGGCTATGCCTTCCTCCGTTATTGGGGGTGGTTTTGTCGGAACTGGAAGCGATGCGTTCGTTGGGACAACGATATCTAAGGCACTGACTGCTAGATTAATTAGCGGACTTAGACGGTCAAGAGAGGGAGGGCATGGACTGCCGTTGGGGCTTCCGGAGATACATGTCCAGAGGACGGCAGAAGCCCACAGCGCCGTGAGCGCCAATGAGAATGGCACTGGCGCTGGAGCTAGGGGTACGTGACTGCCCGTCGTCGCCCGGCGGCTCGGCTGCTCTGGAAAAAAAAATACCTGATGGGCGGGCTCCCGTTGCCGAAGCTCCCTGGGGCGAGGCGCTGTCCAGTTGTGTCCGTGTGCGCGGCCAAACAACGAGCTTTACCAATTCGCTTCCGTTGCCGTCGAATCCTCGCCTCCCTCTCCCTCAACCTCATCCTCAACCTCGTGTCCTCTCGACCCTCGCTCCCTCCACCTCCACCTCCACCTCCACCTCCATTGTGTCTCTCCGCACACGATATTCCGCCCATCATGCTCTCCAGCCGTTTAATATCCAGAGCCGCTCGCCCGGCCTTCCAAAAATCCTCGTGAGTTGTCTCTCGTGCAGCTCGCACGTCCGTCGCCACTGTCAACCATCAGAGCTTGCTCCGTCTGCTGCGGCGGAAAAAAAAAATAACTCGTTGACTGACCTGCGCCGCGCTCCTCTTTAGCCTCCCCGTCGTCGTCGCTGCCCCGACCCTATCGCGATGGAGCCGCGGATATGCCTCCGCCTCTGGTATGTTAATGTGTCGAGAGGAGCTTTGTTGAAACCGAAGCGTCCAGCTGGTGCTAACCAGAACCTGCAGAGGAGAAGGACCTCGTCATCATCGGTGGCGGCGTGGCTGGCTACGTCGCTGCCATCAAGGCCGGTCAGGAGGGCATGAAGGTTCGTACACCATCACTCTCCAAGCACCGTACCGACTTCTCGTGCGCGAACGGGCTGACAAGATGGCGCGCGCATAGGTTACTTGCATCGAGAAGCGCGGCACCCTCGGCGGTACCTGCCTCAACGTCGGCTGCATTCCCTCAAAATCGCTCCTCAACAACTCCCATCTCTACCACCAGATCCTCCACGACACCAAGAAGCGTGGTATTGAGGTTGGCGAAGTGAACCTCAACCTGACCCAGTTCATGAAGGCCAAGGACGATGCCGTCAGCGGCCTGACCAAGGGCGTCGAGTTCCTCCTCAAGAAGAATGGCGTCGAGTACATCAAGGGTACCGGCACCTTTGTTGACGAGCATGAGATCAAGGTCGCCCTTAACGACGGCGGCGAGACCAGCGTCCGCGGCAAGAACATCCTCATCGCCACCGGTTCTGAGGCCACCCCCTTCCCCGGCCTCGAGATTGACGAGAAGCGCGTCATCACCAGCACCGGTGCTATTGCCCTCGAAGAGATCCCTAAGACCATGACTGTCATTGGTGGCGGCATCATTGGTCTCGAGATGGCATCCGTCTGGTCGCGCCTCGGCACGAAAGTCACCGTTGTTGAGTTCCTCGGCCAGATCGGAGGCCCGGGCATGGACGCTGAGATTGCCAAGGCCACCCAGAAGCTGCTGAAGAAGCAGGGTATGGATTTCAAGCTCAACACCAAGGTCGTCAGCGGCGACAAGTCTGGCGAGCTTGTGAAGCTCGAGGTTGATGCTGCTAAGGGCGGCAAGCCTGAGACGGTGAGCATAAAAACAAATGCACTATATGAATTGGATGCTTACCCTATGATAGATTGAGTCGGATGTTGTCCTTGTCGCCATTGGCCGACGACCTTACACCGGTGGTCTCGGCATTGAGAACATTGGCATGGAGCTCGACGACCGCGGCCGTGTCATCATCGACTCCGAGTACCGAACCAAGATCCCCCACATCCGATGTGTCGGTGATGTCACTTTCGGACCCATGCTTGCCCACAAGGCCGAGGAGGAGGCTGTCGCCGTTGTCGAGTTCATCAAGAAGGGCTACGGCCACGTCAACTACGGTGTCATTCCCTCGGTCATGTACACCTACCCCGAGGTTGCCTGGGTCGGCCAGACCGAGCAGGACCTCAAGGACCAGAAGATCCCTTTCCGAGTCGGCACCTTCCCCTTCAGCGCCAACTCCCGAGCCAAGACCAACCTCGACACCGATGGCATGGTCAAGATGATTGCCGACCCCGAGACTGACCGTCTTCTGGGTGTCCACATCATCGGCCCCAACGCCGGCGAGATGATTGCCGAGGGTGCGCTGGCTCTGGAGTACGGCGCGTCCACCGAGGACATTGCCCGAACATGCCACGCCCACCCTACCCTGGCTGAGGCCTTCAAGGAGGCCGCCATGGCTACTCATTCCAAGGCCATCCACTTTTAAAGCCCCCCCTGAGAGAGGGTTGAGTTACTTGCATAGCTGGAATACTGGACGCTGGACGCGGGACGCTGGTTCTAGGAGGACCTCGCGCCAATCCGACTTCTTGTGTACCTCTGGCGGCGGAGGATAAGACTCTGAGACTTTGTAGAGCGAAAGGGCGTCTGCCATGATTGCTAGAAATGGGCAAGAGAGGGTTCCTGAACTAAGACCTGCGTGAAGCGGAAATGAGCCTAAGCCGACTCAGTCTCAGGGTCGTGTAAACTAGTAATATTTCTCTTTATCGTAGTATGATGAATGGAAACTGAAGGACCCAAGTCAACAACCAACTTCGGCAAGCTCCAAAATGTCTGCTGAGGACCCTCATTTCCAATGGTGCTGGCTGCCTTGAGCGTGGAATCCCGTGTCTTGCTTAGAATGCAAGGTATAAGTCGGTGAGCCAGGACCTTGGCTGCTTGGAAATACATGTGGTCCGAATAGCTCCTTGGAGGGGCCTATAGCCGGGATGGCCTGCCGTGGGCGTTTCGTAACCACCAAGGCAAAGCAGGCAGCAGGTATTAGACCATGCCAGTGACGTGCGTTTACGGCGCAGAGCCATCTCTTGTACACAATAGGGGCGATCCCGGATATAACCATTCGATGTCCTCGATGATGATTGCAGGCAGCCCGCGCCGGATAGTTCAGTTCCCGGGTGAAGGGCTGGTTCACTCCCCGGACGTCGTCCGTCTGCTGGATCAGACCACTCAGATGATGATCCCCTCCAAGGAAAAGAAAAACAAATACTGGGAGTGGAACTGTCGGTCCCGAGATGCAGGAGATGTGGGGGTGCTAACGGAAAGCCGGACGTTGTTGGATGTCCGTAGTGAAGGTGCATTTGTATCGATAGAAGCCGGGGGCGGTAAGCGGGTTGAGAGATGGGTTGAGAGGATGGTTGCGCGACGTTTAGCATGTGCTAGTTTAAACCGTTTGATGTACTTACCTCTATTACAACAAACACTGGATGGCGAAACTGGATGAGATTGCCATTTATTCTGAATGTCTTGGAGGAACTTAAACTAGCAGTTATGCGTACTTCTGGATCTCCATGCTCTGGATCCAATGAGCCATTGCAGCTCACCCGCCGTAATTACATGAAGCTTGGGTTGCTGGTTCGTACTCGTTCTCGGGCCGCCCTAGGTACAAGGGCAAGAGAGGGATTGTCGTATGAGGATCGATCCTCTTCCATGCCTTGCTGCGTACCTAGGTAGGCAGATATGTTTTGGATGTTCGGAATCTCAATCAGATGTGTGCCTGGTCTAATATCTGCCTAGTTCAGATTGACGAGAACTCTCTCTAAATGAGAGGGCGCTGATTGTCAGGCTCGAAGGAAGGTCGGATATGTCGGAATCGTCCACCCCACCTTCCAGTGGATGGATCATGGATGCCGCCATTAAACAGAGCCTCCAACGCCAGGCGGTTTAACTAAGGTGTGAAACCCCACCCAACGCGTGGCGGGGTCGTTTTCACTTCGGTGGGAATTCCCCGTTGCAACCTCTATTGGACCCCGGGACGCTCGAGTGGCCGCAGTGGCGCCGTCAGCCCGCCCCTAAAGGCCCTGTAATTGGATGCCTGGACCCAGTAACCAGGACCGCCAGCGACCACCACTGCGAGGCGCTAGAAGCCCGCTGGACGGGTTGACGGGCATCAAATGCACCTTGAAGTTGGCGGCCGCGCGCGAAGGAATGGATGGATGAAAGATGCGGTGAATTGGCCCGTTGCAATTGACCCCGGCGTCCCCCTCTTCGTCCCTTTATCTTGGCCCTCCTCCGCTCCCGCATCGGTTCTCTCGCTTGCTCGCTCGGTTCAGGCAACTTCGAGTCTCCGCCACGAAGCCAATCGTCTCCCGGACTCTCTCTCCCCAAGCCCTGCCGTGTCGCCTTTTTGTCTACCATCGTCGCCATGTCTCACCCCGCCACGCAGCGCATCACCGGCTTCCCTGCGCCGCCCGCCAGCGCCAGCAAGGGCCCCGCGAGTATCCCTCCGCTCATGAGCCGCGATGAGATCGAGGCGTTGATTGCCGACGGCCGCAACATTGTCATCATCCATGACCAGGTCATCCGGGTCGATCCTTGGCTCATGTACCATCCCGGTGGTGACAAGGCCATGTTACACATGGTTGGAAAGGATGCCTCGGACGAGGTTGATGCGTGCGCCACAATCTTTAAACTCGGGCTATAAGCCGATCGGCGTCGTACTGACTTCCCCCCCCTTCTTCTTTACAGTTACCACTCCTTCGAGGCGAGACAGCAGATGCTGCGCTACCGCATTGGTCGCATCGAAGGAAGATGGACCAACTTCTCGCCGCCCATCCAAGGCGGCGTCTATCGCACCCGCGCCGAGATCGATGCCGCCTCCCACGACGCCGACAGCTCCAAGGACGTGTCGCCCAGCCCAACCACCTCTCGCACGCCCTCTCCCGTCTTCGACGACAACGATGCGCTGGGCCTTCGACATCGCCCCAGTGGCAAGGACAAGGCCACTGCCGGCACGGGCTCGGTCTCGCCAGCTTCATCTGTCCATGAGGAGATGGACGGCATGTCGTACCTGGATACCGTAACCCGCGAACACATCAGCCTCGACCTCGAGAAATATCCGTCCCCCGACGAGGAGACCCAGGCCAACATCATCGTCAAGTACCGCGAGCTTCACCAGCGCATATACGACGAGGGACTGTACGACTGCAACTACTGGGCGTACGCGGTCGAGGTCACTCGATACACTCTGCTCTTCATCGGCATGCTGGTGGGCATTCACTTCGAGCAGTACTTCATCGGCGCCTTTTGCCTCGGCGCAATGTGGCACCAGCTCGTCTTCAGCGCTCATGATGCTGGTCACATCGGCATCACCCACAATTTCCACGTCGACACCGTCATTGGCATCATCATCGCGGACTTCATCGGCGGTCTGTCCATGGGTTGGTGGAAGCGCAACCACAATGTTCACCATATTGTCACGAATGCTCCCGAGCACGACCCTGACATCGAGCATATGCCCTTGTTTGCCATTTCCCATCGCTTTCTCGGCAGCCTCCGGTCGACATACTACGAAAGGGTCATGGGATACAACGCCGTGGCCAAGGTTCTTCTCCGAATCCAGGCCTGGACCTACTACCCCTTCCTCGCCCTGGGACGCTTCAACCTGTACGTCCTCTCCTGGGACTATCTCCTCGTTGGTCGCGGTCCCAAGAAAGGCCCTGCAGCATGGCATCGGTGGCTCGAGATTGTCGGTCAGATCTTCTTCTGGTACTGGTTTGGCTACGGGGTCCTCTACAAGATGATCCCCGACGGATGGTCTCGATTCACCTTTGTCATGATCAGCCACATCACTTCATCGCCGCTTCACGTGCAGATTGTCTTGTCCCACTTTGCCATGAGTACCGCCGACCTGGGGCCTCAGGAGTCCTTTGCTCAGAAGATGCTACGCACCACCATGGATGTGGACTGCCCCGAGTGGCTCGACTTCTTCCACGGTGGCCTCCAGTTCCAGGTCATCCACCACCTGTTTCCTCGCGTGCCTAGACATAACCTCCGCACAACGCAGAAGCTTGTCCAGGAGTTCTGCGAGGAAGTTGGCATTCCGTATGCCCTCTATGGCTTCGCCAACAGCAACAAGCAGGTAATAGGAAGGCTGGCGGAGGTGTCGAGGCAAGCCTCGATTCTTGCCAAGTGCCAGAAGGCGATTGTCGACAGCGGAAACTATTCCGGTCATCACCACTAAGCTCGAGGTTGCAAACGTAGGGTTGCCTCTTCTTGTACATATAATCGCCAAATTTATGCCGGCAAGCTCATCGCTTTCCAACTTTCAGAATATCCCCAGGAGTGGCGGGATATATCTGCCCTACCTAAGCCTTAGGCTTCTGATGTTAATATTGTACAAACACGGCCGACGAAGCCACATTTTTCCAAATACATGTCACGTTTCTACCACTGATGCAATGATTACAGTATCTGCACCCTCTTTATCTAAGCACCGATTTCCCACAAAAGTCTCCAGCCGCTGGTTTGGGTCACGCAAGTTCGTCAATGTTACTGACTGACTTCAGCTTCAGTCAGGCACCAAAGAGAACTGCTAATGTCAACATCTGATTTATAAGGGCCTGGTATGGGTGGATTGGTGACACGCTTGCGCGGGAAGCATGACTCCGACACCGATATTAACTGGAGACTTTATCCTACTTGTATCTGAGAGACCATGACCTGAAAGTCAAGAAACCGTTGAAAATATGTTGCTTGTGGGTATGGAGAAGGGTGGCATATGTGAGGCGGAAGGAGTGGAAATGATCTCGTTGGTAGGTATTCAAGGGTAATACCTCGAGGACCTTTTCAACAGGTGGCACCCACGGATTTCAAGCATTAATCTCAAAATTTGATTCAGATCAGTTCTTGGCCTAGACTCTTACGTATTGACACGAAGACATGGAAAATGGACGTGTCGTAGCAGCTGGAACCAGAGGAGCTAAGATATGATATAACAGGAACCTGGGATGAATTTTCGAGACGAGCGACCATGGTAGCTCAAAGCAACCACGAAAACAAGAGCAACAAGGATGCGAATGTCAAGAAAAATGGCAACAACACGCGTGGAGAAGCGAAGGACGCCTGAACCCTGGTAGCATCATTTTACCGTTTCATAGCATGATCCGTAAGCTTAGATGAGAGCCACCGCTACGAGGACTGTTAAGAGAGCCCACTTGGCTCCGTCTCTTCGTGCTTCTACGATGCATATATCAGACAAGGGCCGATGGAGATACAGCCGGGATGGGGGTAGGGGAGCGAGGCTCAAATATAATGGACGGCTAGAGTTTACTGCATTCTTCGGAGTGAGAAGAGTTGGTTGCTCAGAGCGCTGGCCAGAATGCTGTGTGAATATGAGATGGGTATTAGACAGATATAACCCATATCAAATGGGGTCAATTAGGTTTGTGAGAGATTATGAGCCAGTCTTGCGTGTGAGTCGAGTAAAGGTAGCATTGTTTGGCTTGAGGAGTTGTCAGATTTTGGGATATAATGTTCCCCTGACTCTGCGGGCTAATGATCCTAAACATGGAAGTGCTTTGGCTTGGATGGATCGAGCTGCAAGAAAAAGACAAGTTGACATGTGACTGGCCCAAGGCGGGTGCTACCCAACTACTTTAACGTTACAGGCTGCAGATGCCAGAACCTGAAGCTGCGTGGAGCTACGCTGTCGCTGATACGCGAACAAGTGATGAGGCTCCCGAACGGCCACGGGGTTGGTTGGCCTCATGACATGGTGCATGCATCGCCGTGCGTCCTAGTGACGTCTTGGAAGAAGCTGATACGCGAGAAACGAAGATATCCTATCTAAGTATCCGCGGAAGAGGGAAGCAGAGAGCAACGATTTGGTTTCTCTGAATGGTAAAGCAACTGGATTGTTCGTCTTGGCTTCTGGTTGGTGGCATGAAGCACATGTAGTGTATCACGCCTGCCCGGGTGGGTGTGCCGGTCGCCTTAGGCATTGAAAGCCCCTATAATAAAGCAATGACGCAACTGCCCCGCCTAAGCAATTAGGTACCTGCTGTGGTGCTGTGGCGGTAGGTAGTAGGAACAACTTAGCTGCTAGCCCAGAGCGGCGCATAAACTTGCCTTGGTGCCCACTGTGCGTGGGGAAATGTTCGGCACCTGAGCTTCCAGCTTCCTTCCACTCCTGGCGTTGCGAGTCTCCAACCACCGACGAACCAGTCTGCCTGCCTTGTTGGCCTTGACCTCCTTACAACGTAGTCTGGGTAGTCCACCAAACTACCTACCTACCTACCTACCTTACCTACTTGCGACTACAACCGCCCGCCGTGCTTCTCGCAAACGTGACCTCTCACCGCATCCCCATCATCTCTCATCGTGACGCATCTCTACCTTACCTGGTGGCCATCGTTCTTACGCCCGTGGCAAGCATCCCCCCCCCCCCCCCCCCCCCCCCCCCCCCCCCCCCCCCNNTTCCCCCCCCCCCCCCCTGCGCCGCGTCTCGCGGATGACGTTGGAGAGCCGCCCATCATGGAAACCAGCATCCAGCGGGCCCTCAACGACAAGCTCTACGACAAGCGCAAGGTCGGCGCCCTCGAGTATGTCTCACCATTCTTGTTCCTTTACTGCTTGCGCTCTCCCTCCTCTGCCACTCTCTCTTATCTCACAACTCCTCCTCCTCCTCCTCCAACAACAAGCCAACTAGTTCTCTAGCCTGTTTGTGTCTGTCCAGAGCCTCATGATTAACCCCCACCTGTAGGCTTGAGCGCGTCATTCGCGAACTCGTCAGCACAAAGGACTATCAGCGCGTCCACGACATCCTCGAGCAGCTCTGCAACGAGTATGCATATGCCGTTCACCAGCCCCATGCTAGAAATGGTGGCTTGATCGGTTTGGCAGCCGCTGCTATCGCCCTCGGCTCCGTATGTGCTGTTCCTTGAGCCTGTACCCTTCTCATCTAAATACCAAGATTGAACCCCCCCCCCCCAGCGCTGCCTCTGGCTTGCTTTTCACATGCCTTGTTTATAGTGACTGACTTGATCTCAAAATTTCAGGAGCTGCCTCGCTACCTGGCCAAGATTGTTCCCCCAGTTTTGGCCTGCTTCACCGATCAAGATGCTCGGGTGAGATACTACGCCTGCGAGGCCATGTACAACATCGCCAAGGTTGCCAAAGGCGAGATCCTCGTATATTTTAACAGCATATTCGACCAACTTTGCAAGGTTAGTTGCGCTCCATCTCCGAAACGGTCTCTCTGCTATCGGAAACTAACAAGATATATTTAGCTTGGTGCCGATTCGGAGCTATCAGTCAAGAATGGTGCCGAGCTGTTAGATCGTCTTGTCAAGGATATCGTTTCCGAGTCTGCTGCCTCTTACGTCTCTATCCTAGAAGCCCCTCCCGAGTTTGAGGGCGACGATAAAGTCTCGATAGATGACCACTTGCCGACTGCCTTCTCTCTTCCCAGGTTCATCCCCCTACTCAAGGAACGAATCTGGGTTCTCAACCCCTTTACCCGCCAATTCCTCGTTGGCTGGATTACCCTCCTTGATTCCATTCCCGACTTAGAGCTTATCACCTACCTACCACAGTTCCTTGACGGGCTTTTGAAGTTTCTGTCGGACCAGAACTCTGATGTGAGAGCCGCCACGCAAAATTGCTTGGATAAGTTCCTCAATGAGATCAAACGCATCTCTCGCATCAAGAAGGGCATCCTCGAGAGCCGGAGGTCCAAGGAAGGTGTCAAGCGAAAGCGCCAGGATTCAATGGATAGCGACTCGTTGATCCCGGAGCTCGAAGAAGGAGACGAACTCGATTCGGATGCCGCAAATGAAGACGATGACAGCAGCGAGGAGGACTGGATTCCCGGCCAGGATGTTGAAATTAACTACAAGGATATCCTTAGAATTTTGACTGCTACTTTGGACTCTCCCCTGGGTATGTATCCAGCAATCATAACCGTTCCTTCATGGGTTTGCTAACACGAACCAGAGGAGGACTGCCTACTGGAGTCTTTGAGGTGGATTGTCCAGTTCCTGGACATTTGCCCCGAGGAGGTCTTGCCCTTCACTCCCAAGATCCTGGCTCATATGCTCCCAGCCATGGCCAGCACGAAGGAGACCATTCACCAAGCGGCGACCCGTGTCAATACATGCTTGATGGATTATGTCGTGTCCCTTTCAGACGATTCCGAGCTGGGGCAACCCCACGCTGGCCAGGCTCAACACTACTCAACCTCTCGACTTCCCATTCCAGGCGATAAACCTGAGGGCACGAACAGTAATCGAGTCTCTCTATCGAGCTCGAGAGACCTTGACTTCCGTAGTCCGACCCCTGCACAGGGCCGTTCGATATCGACCCCCGCCAACCTCCCGACGACACAAACTCAGGCCGATCTCGACTACGCTGCTGCAGTCAACTCACTCACCCTGCTGTTTCTGAACGATCACGAGGCCACCCGCGTCGCCGCTCTGACGTGGCTTATCATGTTGCACAGGAAAGCACCAAGGAAGGTTCTTGCATTCAACGACGGAACCTTCCCCGCCCTACTTAAGACCCTGTCTGATAACTCAGACGCCGTTGTCACAAAGGATTTACAGCTCCTATCGCAGATATCCCGGAATTCCGAGGATGAGTACTTCACGAATTTCATGGTCAACCTTCTACAACTGTTCTCGACAGACCGCAAATTGCTCGAAACCCGGGGTAATCTCATCATCCGACAACTCTGTGTCAGCCTTAGTCCCGAGAGGATATACAGAACGCTGGCAGACTGCATTGAGAAAGAGGAGGATCTTGAGTTCGCGAGTATCATGGTTCAAAACCTGAACAACAATCTCATCACAGCACCACAGCTTGCCGACGTTCGGAAAAGACTACGGAACCTCGAGACGAGGGTAAGTAGATCGACGAGGGATGGGAAGACAAGACTATGTGTGGTACGGTGCTGACAAGTATTCCAGGACGGCCAGACTCTGTTTGTATCGCTGTTCAGATCGTGGTGTTACAACGCTGTTGCTACATTCTCTCTATGCTTGCTAGCTCAGGCCTATGAGCAAGCATACAACCTGTTACAAATATTGTAGGTTCTACAGTCGTTGCTAAATGCAGCATGCGTGCTAACCGATTCGTAGCGGCGAGCTGGACATGACAGTGAATATTCTGATTCAGGTAGATAAGCTTGTGCAGCTGATTGAATCCCCTGTCTTCACGTGTAAGCATACACTCCTCTTTCGCGATAGTACTACGTGGCATACTAAACCCGAGTCTAGACCTGCGGCTTCAGCTCCTGGAGCCTGAGAAATACCCGTTCCTGTACAAATGCATGTACGGCATCTTGATGCTACTGCCACAATCGTCTGCATTTGCCGCACTGAAGAACAGACTCAACAGTGTCAGCTCTATTGGTTATCTGCATGTGGCACCTAGGACGTAGGTTCACCCTCCATGGTCACGGGCAACTCAGGGCTATGCCAGTGTCTTGCCTCTTGAAGCGCATCTCCATTACATTCATGTCGCTAACGTGCCTCAGTACTACGTCGACTACGAGTAGCTCTAACTACGATAGACCCAACCGGCTCAAGGGGAGGGAAGACGGGAACATTCGATGGCAGGAGCTCCTGGAGAAGTTTCGGAGTGTCCAGGAGCGGGCCAGACGGGCCCAGAGGCAAGGCGTAGATGGAGAGGACTTGCCCTTCATCATGAGCGAAATCCGGATAGGAGATGGATCCATGGACCCTAAGGGCAAGGAGACGCGGGCTCAGACCATGGCAACACCGGCGCCGCAAAAGGACCCCACACCAGCACCTCCAGTTCCAGCTAAGAGGTCTGGTCTAGGGAGACAGTTTGGTAGATTGGGCGGCGCAGTGGCCGGAAAGAATCGGCGGAACTAATGAACGCCGTTGTTGATTCTAGGTGCATCGGTTGCTCGGGGTCTTGGGCCTGGTTTAGGCAGGTATTTGTACTGTATCCGGGAATGAATGGAACAGTTATCACCTACGTCGCTTGACGGGGCTCTCGCGCTCGACTAAGCCCTCGAAGACTTGATCGCGTTGTGACGTAATACTGCGCAGCTGGCCTCGGAGAGCCTCCAGCTCGGATCGAGCCATGTCAGGGTTGCTAGGGAGACCATGAAAGGTGGCCATCTGGAGGTCAAGATCTCTTTTTCTGGCGAGGATATCGAGGTACTCCTGCTCATCACGAGCTATGTCAGTGGTGGTGGGGTGCGACGATTCGGTGGAGGAGGCTAGGGCAGCGACACGGTCTTGGAGGTCGGGCAGTTTGGCGGACATCGCCTTGACCTTGCGCTGTAACTCGAGATTTTGTTTCGCAAGATGGGGCGGAGGCTTGTAGTCGTCGCCCTGGAACTGTCGGCGGAGGTTGTTGATCCTGGACGTCTCCTCCTCGATATGGCGGTGGAGGATGTCGACGCGGGCCCTCATCTGCTCCGTCTCCTGTATGCTTGCTTGAAGGCTAACCATGCGGCGACCTAGGGACTCAGGCTCCGGGAAGGCGACGCCAAGCTGAAGAGCCATATTGGCCATGGCATCGAGGGCGGTGTGGCCTTCGGAGGGTAGGTTGTGCTGGACGGCGTCGAGAAGGCCTTGACGCAACGGCCGTCGCGTGCCGCGGTTGTGGCCATGAGTGTCGGCGGGTAGGGATTGGACCGGCTCGAGAGAGAGCTCTTGCAGGGCAGCGGACTCGGACTTGGCGAGCAGGTGACGCTCCTCGTCGGCGGCTTCGTTAAGGGCGGCGAGAGCGAGGAGAGCCTTGAGGGTGTCCGGATTGCGCTCGAAGGGGGGGACGGAGCGGGGGTGAAACTTTGTACTGAGCCAAGAGTCGATATAGGACCAGTCGCGAGCGGTGGAGGCAGCGATGCGGGCGACGGAGGGGGAGAATATCGCGGAGTCTTCGGATAGATGATGATGGTGGCGGCGGTGAGCCATGGTGATGTTTGTGGAGGTGCTTGTTGTTGCTTTGGGGGAGGGGTCAGTACGGACGATCTGACCCCCGCAAGTGAAGTCTCGGCGGCGATGGTTGGTTTCTGTGATGTGAGTATGGGATAGGTATGAGTAGGGTAGACCATGTGGCTGGCGAGGGTGAGAGTTTGAAGATGATGGTTTGCGAGGTCCGGGTCGCAGCCACAATGCAATGCAAGGGGATTGTTTATCGATAAGGGGCGGAACTGGAAGGCTGAGGGGTCGAACTGCAGAGTGCAGACGGGAAAGTTCGCCACAGACGGGCCTAGACCGTGGCTTATCGCCAGGAACCTTCCATGCGAGAGTCGACATCATTCCTGCAGTCGGGTGCCAGGATAGACGGGTACATAAGTACCTCTGTAGTGTGGCTTGTACCTGTGCTTAGCGCCCGCCGCTAGCACAGCCCGCACCACTGGACATCGGGGCACCGGGCATGGACTAGCCCGGGATATGTACCTTCGGTAGGACGGTACTTCTAGACACGTGTAGTTTTCGCGGTTCGGGCGTGTTGCCGACTGACAGGCGCACCTTGTGGGGAAAAGGACAGCGTGGGAGTTGAAGGATCTCGGTCTGAGTCGCAGCCATTTCTCCCTCCCAGTTCTCCTCGTTGAACCATAATTGTGTCTTCTTCCTTTTGACGCTTTCGTCGTCTCTACGTCGTCTCCGTCCCCGTTATTTGTGCTTTGCTGCTCTCCCCCTCACCTCTTGATGTCTTGTTGTTGAATCCGGTCCGTCCTCGCCCGTCGCTTAGTTGGCTTCTCTTGCGCGCAACCTCTCCTCCCCTCTATCCTATCTCTATCCTCTCAGGTTCGCCTTCGCAATTGCTTCTTTGTAGCAAACCGCCCGACATGCATATCAACCTCTCCACACTGGCCGTGGCCGCCACGACGCTCCTAGCTTCGGCTCACGGCCTCTCGCCTCAGGATATCCCCGCCGATCTCCCCGTCTCGTCGCTCTTGACCTCGGCGCAGTCGCATCTGTCCCGCGGCGAGACCAGCGAGGCCCTTGTCTACTACGATGCCGCCCTCGCCCGCGATCCCTCCAACTACTTGACCCTCTTCAAGCGCGCAACCACCTACCTGTCCCTGGGCCGCACCACCCATGCCACCGACGACTTCAACAAGGTCCTGAGCCTCAAGCCCGGCTTCGAGGGCGCCCATCTGCAGCTTGCCAAGATCCGCGCCCGCTTCGCCGACTGGGACACCGCCAGGGCTCAGTTCCAGGCCGCCAGCCGTGGACCCGACTCCATCGAGGTCAAGGAGCTGGAGGAGGCCAAGCTCGCCGCTGCGCTGGCCTCAATGGCTGAGCAGAGTGAGAAGTGGGAGGAGTGCGTGACCCACGCCGGGACCGCCATCTACATCGCCAACCGGTCTCCCGCTCTCCGCGAGATGCGCGCCCGTTGCCGATTCCAGCGCGGCGAGGTCGAGGAGGGCATGGGTGATCTGCAGCACGTTCTCCAGTTGAAGCCCGGGGACACTTCTCCCCATGTCGTCATCTCCGCCACCACCTTCTACGGGTTGGGCGACCTTGACAACGGCCTCGCCCAGGTGCGCAAGTGTCTGCACTCCGACCCTGACTCCAAGGTCTGCAAGAAGCTGTTCCGTCAGGAGAAGATCATCCACAAGGCGTACACCAAGGCCCAGGGCCAATTAGAACGCGGCCAGACCACCACCGCGGGGAGAACCCTTGTGGGAACGGCCGATGAGCCGGGCTTGGTCCCCGAGATCCGAAAGCAGGCCAACACGCTCATTGAGAACGGAAGCATTCCGGCTCGTTCCCGGGTGAGGTTGCTCGAGGAAGTGGTCGAGATGACCTGCCAGGCGTACTACGAGGTAAGCTCCCTGTCTTGATACATGATACATTCTCGGACTCGATTCAATATGCTGACGACTATTGCTAGTCCGCCCACAAGGACGCCTCCAAGTACTGCGACGAAGCGCTCAGCTTACACCCCAACTCGTTCTGGGGACTCCTCCACCAGGGCAAGAAGCAACTCAAAGACGAACTGTATGAGGCTGCCATCCAGACCCTACAAAAGGCCGCCGAGGTCCGCCCCGACCGCCAAGACAAGGTGAACCCCATTCTACAAAAGGCCCAGATCGCCTTGCAGCGCAGCAAGACCAAGGACTACTACAAGGTACTCAACGTGGCGGCCGACGCCGACGAGCGCCAGATTAAGTCGGCCTACCGCAAGGCTTCTAAGCAGTTCCACCCGGACAAGGCCGCGAAGCAGGGCATCAACAAGGAGGACGCCGAGAAGAAGATGGCCTCCATCAACGAGGCGTACGAGGTACTCAGCGACCCGGAGTTGCGCGCCCGCTTCGACCGCGGTGACGATCCCAACTCGCAGGAGCGTGGCAACCCATTCCAGGGCAACCCCTTCGGCGGCGGCGCTGGTGGTCACCCCTTTATGTTCCAGCAGGGCGGAGGCGGTCGTGGAGGCGGTGCCAACTTCAAGTTCCAGTTCGGCGGGCAGAACTTTGGCTATTAAGCGGCGACAAGGTCAGCAGGAGTATTTTTGGTGGGAATTGTTGTACCATAAAAGGGCGCCCGTTCAGTCGTGGCAGGTGTTTTGGTGTTGTCTTTATCATTCCGATTTTACGTATATACCTTGAGAATTTAAGCACATTGGGATCTTTTCCCTCGCTTGACTCTCCCCAACTTGTAGCCGTTGTTTTGCTTCCTGCAAGTCAGCTTGGCGAGGCCCTTCGCCACCCACTCATTCCACACCCTGACCCTGAACATCAATGAGCAGTTTGCGTGGTACCGCCGATGTCGGCTGCGGTGGTGGCCACAGCCCAATGTCTCTCGATCCTCTGTGGCAGATTCTCCGTGGACGATAGAAAAATTGTAGTCGATCAATCACTGAGTTTAGGAAGAATCATCAACAAGCACAGGCTTCAAACAAGCCCCATTACCCATCCAGTACCGGGTCTGTTGGGCAACGACGCGTTGCTGTATCTTGACACTACATTACCAACAAACATATCATCACACACACCCCGTCCCGCCATCTAACCGAACCGTTCCGTCTTGGTCTTTCTTCCCTAAGATTTGGAGATTTTATGTACAACGTCCGTCGCTCATTGCCAGTGCGCAGTCCATCGCTTCTACTCGGCGGCGAAGTGTTGATAGCTGCCAGGGCTTGTTCCCCTGCAGGAGTCAAAGCCTGGACTGGCAAACGTCGGACCGAGAAGAAAAGGAAGGAGGTCGGGGGATCGAAGGAGTTATTGTTGTTGTTGCCCTCGCCGTCGTCAAGGTCGTTGGCGCCTTTGTCATTGTCGTTGCGGTGGTCTCTTTTCGACGGCGTTTTAGAGTCCTCGGCTCGAGTACGGCATCTGCAAGCGTTCGTCCCCCCAGGTCATCCCCCGGTTGCATATATTTTTGGTTATTTCCAAGATACTTCACGAAGCATCGTTCCGCTTGATGAAATAGGACCTGTGGGAAGAGCCGACAGTCAGTGACTGTGCCTAGTCAGATGTTGGCAGAAGCTGGCTACACTTACTTAGAGAACTCGTATGCTGACCAGCAAATGGCAGTGCTAGGCATTGTAGTGACGATTCGGGGGCGGACGCCCTTGAAGAAGCCGCGGAATCCCGCCCTTTGGTATAACAGACGACATCCGCCCATGAAGCTATTAACTCTCCTCAGTTCAGGGTCGGCTGAAGTGCCTCGGGTCTGCAGCATGGTCTTAATGACGTCCATGGGGGTGGTGAGTCCCGCGGCGAAGCCACCAGCAACGGCACCAGCCAAGCAATGTGTTACGGGGTCGTAGTCCTTTTCGGGGTTCATGGCGGTGGAGATGGACTCGTAGGCGAGGAATTGAAGAGCGGTGAATGGCACGGTCATCGATAGGGTCGTGGGGTACGAGATGTAGAACGCGCCTAGGCCTTCCGTCTTGTAGACGTACTTGGCGCAATCAACCATGGATCGGTACATCTTGCTCGAATTCTGGATCTGCATGCGCTGCTTGATGACTGCGGGGGCGATATGTTAGTTACTAGGTAGGTGTTTGAAGCGAGGTTCTATGTTTTGGGTTGCAATCGCATACCGTCAAAAGGGTTCATGAAGGCGTCGCTGGCGATAGTAGCAGCGGCACCACTCGTGGCTAGGGGACAGACATGTTAGTAGACTGCGACGGGAATTGGACAGGTGGACGAAGCTCACCGGCAGCAAGAGGGTGGTGAACACCGACTTGGTTTCCGCCCATGGCGTGCTTAACAGCCTCGTATGTGGCAAAGTAGACGGCATGCGCAGGACCTAGTGATGCGCGTCAGCAAGAGACGACGGAGAAGCGAGAGCGGGACAGGCAACGCTGGGCTTACCGGCTCCGACAATGACACTGGACATGCCGCGCCACAGGCTGAAAAAGCCCTCGGTTCTGGCGATATGGAAGGTGTTGCGCATGACACCCGAGGAGGCCGGAGTCATGCTGCTCGGGTTGAGGATCTGCATTCGTGTCTGGGAGGTGCGGGTCAGCATCGCGGTCGAACTGAGGCAACGGGTTGGCTTGGCGGACCTTGATCGCATCGATGGGATACATGACGGTGTGCTCCTAGGAGGCGACAACGCAGTCAGTCTCGAGTAAATGGTCTAACGGGGGCTCCAGAGCAGCGTACGGCAATGCCGGCGAAGGCGCCTGCTGCCATGTTTTGCAGCAGGGAGAAGTTGGGCGGAAGGGATTCATAGCTGTCGCGGGCCAGGTTAGCGGGAAGGGCTCTTGAGAGGGGAGAATCGATGACGCCGCTAGAGCTCCCAGTTCGCAGATCACAGCTCGCGGTTCACATCTGGGGGGGGGAGGGCTCACTCGTAGTCTTCGACCGGCTCTGCACTTGGCTGGGCCATGGTGGCCACAGCTTCCGATGCTCCGCCGAAAGGCTTGGATTCGAGGGTAGCCAGGATGAAAGCTGGGCAAAGGCCGGGTAATTGTGGTTGAGAAGAGGTGCTAGAGAGCGTCCGAGGGGATCGGTAGACGGACGAGAGCGGCAACGGGAGCCCGATCGACAAAAGAGGTGGATGAGACGAGATGAGATCAGACGCAGGCAATTGAATGTTCCCAATGCGACCGGGGTGGGTTGGTGCCACTTGGTGATGTAGATACGTAGTGAGTCGTTAATTCAGTCGTGAGTGGTGAGCGGGTGGCTGGAGGCGGAGGCGGAGTCGTCGTGCGTCGTCGACAAACCAACGATGAAAGCGCGGATTGATGAACGGACTGAGGAAGACGATATCCTCAAGTAGTCGGTCTCCTTTGAAGATTTGCTCGGTTCTCGGGGGAGGCGGAGGGTCAAGACGAGGAGGCCAACTGTGGGTGGGTGGATGGGCAGGACGGATCGGATGGAGGCAAGGGACGAAGCAGAAAGCTGAGTTGCACGAAGTATTAGCTGTCGCCTGAAAAATTTCCTGGGGGGTTGCTCCGTTTACGGCCTCGGAGTCCGGGCAGCTTGGCGGGCGGCGGCGGCCAAAGCAAGCATGGAAGGAACTTGGGGGTGGTCCCGCCTCGAATTACAGCGCTCGTAGATACCTATAGATTGGACGGACGGTACCTCGTGGGGGAGGGGGGGCCTCGGTGTTCTGCACATGTGGAAAGGTCACTGGGGCGCGTCGTCCCCGGAGGTACATGGATCCTATTAAGAGACCGCTACATAATTCGCTCTCTGTACTTACCTACCTTAGGCATGTACTGTCGCCCCGCCGCAGAAGGGTCACCGGGCGCCAGCCTGTTAGCGCCAAGGTAGGTAGGTACTTACCTCGCTGTGTCGCATCTCCGGCGGATATAGAATGCCGCGGGTTCGGGAATTTGCTCGGGCTACTTACTACCTACGTATTTCGCACATTTATATTGATGGGCATCTGCCCAAGGTATCAAGGGAATCCATGTAAGCGCATGTGATTTAAGTAGACTAGGTCGTCAACGTCAAGATATCGATGCAGTTCTGCAATTGTTCCGTCTCCATCTGCGTGCTTGAAACAGTCAAATGGGATCCACCTAGCTGAAGCTTCAGCCCAGCCCAGCGTGTCTCCCGCCCTACTATGTACGTTGCTTGCACATGCGCCAACACTCGAGGCGGAATTAATAGGGTAATTCAGTGATAGATACCTACCTTGTTGCTCTCTTTCCCCATTGCTTCATGGACGTGTCTGCCTCCATCCTCCAGCGGAGGAATGGGCAACGGGGGAACAATGGGTGGGCAACGGCATGCTAAACACGAGCTACCATGGCTCCGGCCCCATCTTGTATCTGAAATCTCGGTATGCGAGGGTTTGTACGTAAACAACCTATCTACCTGGGTGTCGTGCACATTCGCTGGACGTCACGGGCCGCCGGGAATGACTTCGACAGCGGAAAGGCGGAAGCTGGCTTGACATGCAGCCATCACGGTACGAACACAATGCACCCTTATTTATTGTACCGGGTCTATTACGTTACGAACCTCCCTTTTTGCTTTTTTGTTGGGGTGGACGAACCTCATCCAAAACCATCCCGCGGCGTGCCTCGGTGTTCACGATGTGCGATGTGACAATGTTAGTTACAGTACTTTGTATTCCATCAAACTCATCCGCTCCGAGTCCCAGCGCATCGGGCCTCGCCATAATTCGTCTGTGGACACGCGTGTGTAAGCAACCTGACGGAACCCAAGTACGCAAAATTAAACCATTGGTGCTTCCATTGCTTTTCCCTACTTCTACGCAGCACTAGCAGTTAACCGAGGTCTCGCCCAGACCCACAGCAATAATTTGTTTGGCCATCAACGGTCCCGATATCTACTCTGCCTTGGGCCTTGGTCGTTCGGGGCGAAGTCAGAAAGGGTTGCAATTGAGTTATCAATCAGTCCGGGTTCTTCGGTTCGGTCAGAAGCAACTAAATGCGCCGCCCGCCGACTGCCGCCCCGGTTCTCCGATATGCCGACCCTCCGGCAGAATATCCTTGCCATACTGCCCTACGAAGTTCCAAACCACCTGAATGAGGCCTCTCTTTTCTTCTATTCTTCCTTTTTTATTCTTGCTTAATTACAGAGGCATCCCGGCACGTAGTCACACCGCATACACTTCCTAGTACGTAGTAGTGCCCACCTCGAGGTAAGTAAGTAGTCAAGTAGCTATCTAAGTGCTGACCTAGTAATTAGTATAGACCTGGTAGATTCAGTGGACTCTCGTACCCTCTAATCTAATCTAATCAATCAATCACATGGCCATCTAGTATGTATCCCAACCTCAATTACCGTACGTAATACGAGGCAGGAATTCGAATTACCTCAAAGACCTCTCGCCCGATATATGACCTAGAACCCCGTATTGTTCTCTTTCGTAGACAGTCCACACAAGTCATCATCCGATCTCCCGATCTGCGTGTCGGAGCCGAACCCATTCGTTACATTGCTCGTCGGTTAACTTAGGTACCTGGGTAGGGAAGATGCAGTTTTGGGGATCAGACATGTACGGACGCCACGTGGTCAGCCTCGGATATTCGTATCGGCGATCTCGCAATCTCACAACACTTCCGAATTAATACACCATCGGACCAGCAAAGCGGCTCTCGTCCCTGTATACTGAATCTTGTATTTGACACACCACATTCTTGCGGCCTCTGCCTTTCCTGGGATATCTGATTCTCCTTGTCCAGAACGCCGCATGCAAAGCAACCCTGCGCAAGCAGAAAGATGTCAGAGGTGACCAGGGGGGGGGACTGGATGCTGTACGGGGGGGTACCCAGGTAAAGCGACCAAAGGGCCATATCATCTCCACACGTCCTCCAACAAACAAAGAAAACATCCTTCCCCGTAGCCCTGGTCCGACCTTACACCATGCCACCGCCTCGTCGCGGTCTTTGGGTCTGTCGCAGTTGATAGATCAGACCCAGCACACCGGCATCCGTTTCTTCCGTGTTGGCCGCGCTATTCTCCCGGCTGAGACCCTTACCTGGCGACGTCTCCCACATAGACTCGCCCAACACCCCCCCAGCTTCGTACACCGATTCTTCTTGATTCAGTCGTCGATCCCGACTGCTGTCCTCGAGTGTCTCCTCGATAATCTGGCTCTCCCCACGATACCCCCCGCGAGGGTGCCTCGACAAGTACAAGCTCCGTGCTCCGGTATTCCCCATTGCTGGCTGGTGGTGCTGGTCCAGCAACATGGACGCCATTGGCGATGGTGGGGGAATGGCCGGCCCAGCTCGTGGTCCTCGTCCCGTGACCGGGCCGGGAGCCCGACTTCTGGCCCTACCCACTTCCGCCCGACCCATGTGCGAGCCATGCATATCTGCTGCCAAAGTTGGTGAGTTGAGCCCAGGGAAAGCTGGCGGAGGGTGGAAAGGCGGCCGCGACCCTGGTGGCAAATGCCCGGGGATTCCCGTCTTTGGGTTGATGACGTAGTTGTCAATGAAGCCGTAGTACGAGGCTGCCATCTTGCCATGCTTTGTCGCGTAGTAGTCCTCCCGCACATCCTGATGTCGGTCTTGTTGTCCAGTGTTCCCAACCCCTTTTTGGAAGTCGAACACGGCGAATGAGCACACGTATCCAAGCCCATCCACGTGGATCGTAAACTCGCGAAAGAAGTCGACGATCTGGTCGCTGCACTTGGGCAACGAGAACAGGAGCAGCATTGGTGTCGTGATGATGCCCATCACCTCCTCCAAGAATATGACCACCTTCATCTTGTACAACTCTGCAAACTCCTTCTTCACGTCAAAGCTATGCAGTCGGCCGTTCCAGTGATCTGGCATGTAATGGGTGTACTCGATGACGTTGCGTAACGCGTATTCTGGATTGAACACGAGTGTTTCTTCCGAAACCATGCCTCGTGTGATGGCCCAGATGGCACCAAATATACCCAAATAAAAGAGTACCGTCCTGTCCTTCGTAATCTCGAAGCTTAGGAACAGCTCCGAGTCCAGTATAGACCCAACCGCCAGGATAGCGGTGATCGCCCCGGACATGAATGCGACACTTCGGGCAATATCTTCGGTCATTCGCTTGGGGAATTGATCGATGTATCGAGTCGCGAAAGGAACAGACATGTGTAGCCTTTCATAGAAGATATGCGGGAGCTCGTTGAACTCCCGAAATTTCCACTCAGCCAGTGCCGTGTACTTCCGCGCGGCTGCTAGTTTTGGATCCTTTTGGTATTCCTGGGAATAGTGTCAGCTAACCAACCGGAGAATCTAGGGGTTGTTGCTACCCACATTGTAATATGTGAAGAAGTAGACAATGATGACATAGGCGAGTACCACGGGTGCGAAAACAAGATTGAGAATCCCTGCGAAATAGAGCCGCTGCTTCAGCTTTTGGCTAAGCAATCCTCTTCGATCCGTACGAAGGAAGTCTTGTTGGACCTGACCAAGTTCGTTGAATGCCATGTCGAGTATGCAATAATGTAAATACCACTCCATCGTCTTCGAGAATACCTGACGACCACCAATTATCGGTATGGGTAGAGAGAGGTTCAGGACATCTTTGTTGATCATTGCAATGAGGTAATTTTCCTTGCGCATCAAGCGGTTGGCGATATCGTGAGCATCAAGCCGCTCCTTGGATTGTGTTCCGATAAAGTTGCGCAGTCTTCGTGACATGTTGGTAGCTGTTTTCGGATTCTGGTCCCGAAGCGTCATGAGCCGTGCTACAATATCCTGCCAGGATACAGTCTGCATGTCTTCTTCTGGAATGTCCAGAAGATGAATGTAAAAGTCCCGAATATAAATGAGCCGGCGAATCTCAATGAAGTACTGCACCGACTTCCAAATGAAGAAGAACGAGTACAACCAGATACCGAGATTCCAGACCCCAGACATGTTACGAGTACATTGTTTTATAACGACCTCGTTCAAAGATTTGCTGTCAGGAACCTTGGCGTAGTCGACACATTGGCACAAGAAGGTCAGGAACACGGCCACAAAGAGCGTTTCTCTGCCATGGGATTAGCAAATTGGCGCAGACAGCAGCATCAAAACAATAGGACTCACAGAAGCCACAAGGCGTTAGCGCACAAGATGCACCACAGCCCGCCTCCTTCGTAGTAGTCGTACACATCACGCATAAAGCTATCGAGATTTGATGTGTTAACCCATCTCCAGAGTGCTTTTTCCCGAGGACCACCGGACACTATTCCTCTCATCAATGGCGTTCGTTGAGATCCCGAAGGAGCACTGAAAGGGTCTTCCTGGTGAAGTCGTTGTTGCGTCGTTGCCGTCTCCCATTGTGCGTGAGCTCTTGCTGACGATGGTCCAGCCGCTGCTTGTGGAGTAGGGTCCGGTTGTCGTCCGGTACGCCTTGATGAACCGAGCAGAAGATTCTCGGCCTCGTTAGGTTCTACCAACAGAGATGCCGGTACATCGTTGTCTACTTCGTCATCCTGATGGACAGGCCACCTCGAGGATGGCCTGCCAGAGTGTCGTGCGTGCGCCGTAGCGTGGCGTGTAGCCCGAGTATTATCCTTTGTGTCAAAACCCCTGCTCTCAACCGTTATACGACTGTCGTCGACTGCCAGGCCTTCTGCGTCGAAATCGTTGAAATGTTGGCCCAGGTTCTCCTCATCCAAACCAGGATGGTCGTCCGCGAATCCGTCGTCGCCCTGTGAACGTAACTGTTCGTAGAACGATCGAGTACCCCTCGAGGGTGGGGCAATCCGAGAGAAAATATTAGAAGTCATGATGGGCCCAGAGGCAAGGGCTTATTTATGGCCTGCGATGTGCATATCTTGGTGGTGTCGAGTGTTGGTGCGGATGATAGTCGAGGGGTCTGACGGAAACTGCAGAGTGTTGATGCGTGGAGGAAGGAGCTGGTCTGCCTCAGCGAGGTTCTCACACAGAATTCCGGTGTCGAGGCTTCGGAAACAGGAGGATTACCGCTGTAGATGCGCAAGGCGGACTCTATTAACTAGAAATGGTGAGCGTAGTTCCTAGCTAACCAGTGAGGACCGGCTGATGCAGGTGACCATGATGAGCGTGACCACATGCGCATGCATGAGCTCAGCAGGTGCGACGCAGGCCAGGCATTGGAATTATGGGGGGTGGAAGACCAGAGGACTGACCTTGAGATCTTGTTCATGCGATGACAACGGAGGATGATGCTACCCGCCAACAGGGTTTCGAGGTGCGGCTTGGATGTATTCCAGGCATCACCGTCGCGGGTATGACGTTCAAAGGCGGTGTATTGTTTTGCCCGACTTATTGGCGATAAGCCACCCCACCCTGCGTCACACACCGCCTACCCTTTCAGTCTGGACGACACCGTTGCACTACACAGAGACGCACTGCCTATGCGTTCAATGAGTTGAGCTGACTGCCTTGGGGTATTTATTCAGCTCGGAAAGTCACAATTCGCTCTATAAGCCTAAATCGCAACCAATTCCATCCTTGCGACTTTCTTCGATTCTTGCAAATTCTCGGGGTCGCACCGAAATGAGTTAGCGGTCTCGAGGCTTTATCGGATCTTTATGCTCGCTTCTAAGCTGGGTTCACATCAAGCACAATGTCGTCAGATCCCTCATGGTCTGTAAGAAACTTGCCCTCGAGAGATGCTTCCAGCCCAGGGTTCCTCTCGGTGGAGAACTCCTCGGCATCATCCTCGGCTCTTAAAGGCTTGAATCCCCTCGCCTCGAAAGTCACCAGCGTCCTCTCAACGACACACTCAGATACCGAGTTCAGAGACGCTCTCGCCCTCCTCGATCAAAGAGGGATTCAGAATGACGCCGAGACCCGTCGTCGCCTTCGCCTAGACTTACAGAAGGAAGTAATTGATAGCAATGCGGAGGTTATCACAGAATTCGGGCGTGTTGCAGAGGTGAGTTTATTCACTCTTTTAGCGAGATCCATACCAACCCAGTCTTCAGCAACTTCGACGAATTAAAATAACTCTCGACAAGCTCAATTCTGGATATGAGGATATGAAGAGCCAAGTCGTTGCTGCCCACAATCAGACCTCGCCGGCCTTGTCTGAGGCGGCATCCCTTCTAGAACAACGGAGACAGGTCGAAGTCAAACAAGAACTCCTTGGCGCCTTCAAGAAGCATTTCATCATGTCCGAAAACGAGGTGGCCGCACTGACAATGACAGCCGAGCCTGTGGATGACCAATTTTTCGACTCCCTGAGCAAAGTTAAAAAGATCAGCAAGGACTGTGAGATCTTGCTTGGCTTTGAGAAGCAAACGCTAGGCCTGGAGCTCATGGAACAGACATCAAAAAACATCAACCTCGGCTTCCAAAAACTCTACAAATGGATACAGCGAGAATTCAAGACCCTGAACCTCGAGAACCCTCAAATGAACTCGTCCATTCGACGCGCCCTGCGTGTCCTAGCTGAAAGGCCATCTCTCTTCCAGAATTGCCTCGACTTTTTTGCCGAGGCGCGAGAGCGGATTCTTTCAGACTCCTTCTACGTCGCCTTAACTGGAACCTCACCATCTGGCGCAGAAGATCGATCGGTCAAACCCATCGACATGACAGCTCATGACCCTTTGCGCTATGTTGGAGATATGCTGGCTTGGATTCACTCGTCGACAGTCAGCGAGCGTGAGGCGTTGGAAATTCTATTTGTCGCCGAGGGCGAGGAACTTGCCAAGGGACTCAAGTCTGGACGAGACGCTGAGATTTGGCGCCTAGTAGCCGATGACGACGATGAGGCGGAAGCAGACTTCAATGCTCTAAAGGCTCTTCACGACTTGGTTGACCGCGATATCTCAGGCGCAGCTCGTGTCTTACGCCAGAGAGTCGAGCAGGTTATCCAGGCCAACGAGGATATTATTCCATCATACAAGCTGGCCAATCTCATCAACTTTTACCGCATCACGTTCCAGAAAGCGCTTGGTCCCGAGTCTAATCTTGTCGAACTAGTTGAAAGTCTCGAGAAGGAGGCTCTTCGCCAATTCCGCGCACTGGTCCGAGATCATATTGCGACTATTCAAGGCGAATTCCAGCATACTCCATCCGACCTTGGTCCGCCGGTCTTCCTGCAGGATTCGCTCAAGCAGTTGAATGCCATAAGCAAGACGTACGACTCATCTCTTGCCGCCTCGGAGGACCGTGAAACAGAATTCGAGAATGTGCTTGCGGAGGCATTCGAGCCTTTCATGGCCGGCTGCGAGAACATGGCCAAGTCAATGGAGAAGCGTAACGGGTCCATATTCCTCATCAACTGCATGCTCTCTGCGGCTAGTTCACTCGAACTATTCGAGTTCACCCAGAACAGGAGCAAGCGGCTCCGCGATAAGGCGGCCGAGGAAGCCAAAAGATTGATCGCGAGCCAGTACAGGTTCTTCCGCCAGGGATCAGGACTGGAAGCCATACTCAATATGCTACAGGCGGACGGCAACAAAGGAGAGGGATCGCTGGATAAGGAAGTGTTGAGCCAGGCAAGCCATACCTTGGACGACTTCCTGCCGTCTGCGCTGATGGACGCCATGGAGAATTTGAAACACCTCCAGGACTCCAAGCTTGCCAGGGAAATTACGGAGAAGGCGGCTGAGCAGTTTTGCGATGACTTTGAGCAGCTTGAAGAAGAAATCATTGAAGGAAAAGAGGGTTCAGTGGACTCGGGCGACGACGAGGGTCTCCGATCGGTGTTCCCCAGGACTACGGCAGAGATTCGCGTGTTGCTCTCTTGACCAGCCAGATCAGTGGGCCAATAGATCCCACATGTCAGAGAGAGGCCAATCGAACATCGTCCAGTGTTGGTTTGTCTGCGATCAAGACTAGATAAAGAATATCCACCGGTAGTTTATTTCTCATACTGGGGTGAGGAGAGATTGGTAAATCTTGTTCAGCGTAGAAAATAGGTAGAGCGCCCTGCCCTCTTTGAGTCAGTTCATGGAACAGAAAAAACGTCAGATAGGATTCAATAGCCAAGGTGCAAAATACCTCTCAAAGCAGCCTTCGCCACTACTAAATATTTGTCGCAGCGGTGAACCCAGAAATACGGTATCCAAGCTATCCCTTGCGTTCATAGATAACTTAGACAGTCCAGTCTACCAGATTCATAGTCGTACGAATTAGGCAATTCCCTGCCTGCCTGTGCTGCGAATGCCTGTACCCCGCTACGACGTGCCCAGTAGTACGAATACACTGGAGCGGTACCTAGCGCCCAGCGGGCAGCGCCCACCCCAGCAGGCAGTGCCAGCCATGGAGACTACGTCACCGCCCGCAACCCAGCCTACCTGGATGCCTTAGTTCTTCGCCATGTGCTGCGACAAACTCACTCCATCCTGCTTCAACTACCAACGAGACCGCAAGGTCCCTCGAGCACCTGCTGCCACGACGCATATTCCCCGATTACCCCTGGACCGTCTCGGTTCGACCGTCCGTTGCTATTCCGACATTGGCCTCCGCAGCTCGCGAGTGCACGCGCCGATCGAAAGACCGCCCTTGTCGGCCAGAGCGTGGAAAGCCGCCGTTGGTCAGATCTAAACCGACCAAAACGAGGCTGAGGGCTACTATGTTCTTGGTGCCGAAGCAATGTTGCGCAACAAGGGCCTGGCTGTGATGCAAAAGACATACGACGATAGCTATCTAAGCTGCTCTACCGCCGTTTACTATGAAAGCCAGGTACGTAGTGTGTATAGGGGGCGTTAATCAGGTAGTATACCGAATTACCTTGGCTCACCACGCCATCTGCATGTAGGGAAATGAGATCGAGGCGATGCGTCACTGGAGAAGTGCCCTTGATCAGATTTACGACTACCAAGCGAATCGAGCAGTCCCAGTCCACGTCCCACTGACAACCACCGAGAAGGCTCTGCAAGATGCCCTCAAAGAGCTCGAGTTGCAGTGCAAGGAACGCATCGACCTTCTCGAGGCGTTACGGATCTCGCGACAGGATGACTCTAACCCAGCACCGTCGACGGGCAAATTATCGAAGCGACCTAGTTTGGCAGAAACCGACAATCGAGGCAAGGGAGCCATTGGCCAAGGCACAATCCCGGCCGTGACATATTCAGAACTGTCGCGCCCAGCCTTGCCTCCGCGGCCGGTCCTTCCTACGCGTAGATCTTCTGAAGTCGCCGTCGTCGGGGGAAATACTTCATACCTCGAACCAGTATCCTCGACGAACTCGTTGCCGAGATCATCTTCCCCAAGGATGCCTCCTCGACCAGATAAGACTTTACGATCGTCTAGCCCAGAAAAGCACACCATGAGAACTACTTTGCGATCAGGAAAGGCGGGTGATAGGCCTACCAAAATGACCAGGAAATCATCGAAACCTGCTGGCGAGGGGCCTAGCAAGGCTGCCACTCTGGCTTGGAGTGCGTTGGGCTCTAAGGACAAGCTCACCAGAAATGTCTCTTCCGAAGCTGGGCCAACTCTAATAAATGGGAGCCCGCGGCCTTCCCTCGACCAAGCTCGCAGGCCACCGTCGGCACCTTTACAATGGGACAGTCATTCCCGAAGACTTGTAGTGCCTCGAGAAGGCGAGTCAAGCGGAGATGCGCGCCATTCCGATGAATACTTCTACGCCAGGCCATCACTACTTTCCGTGAGCGCGGCATCCAGTGCCCTCGGAGGCTTGTCACTTCAGGATCAACAATCAACGGATCAGGGGTCGAGCCGTTCGGAGCGGGCTGCTGGTGGACGCGGCGGTTCTGCAATAACGTCTCCCCGTAAGTCCTCGAGGCAACATGAGCCTCTCAACGACCCCGGGGCTGCCGATGACTCTGGCGAAGTTTCGGAGCGGAGGAACATTTCAGATGCCCCGGCAGGTAGAACCCCAGCTGTGAGACGATCTCTTGGACCATCCAAGCAAACCAGGTCCGATCCGGAGCGGGCAAATCGTTCTCGTAGACGCGAACAGAAGCCAAGGCCAGCTTCCGGCTCGAGCGCATCTGGAGACGATGCTAGACAGCCTTCGGTCACGGCTCGCCGAGCGAAGCCAAAGGAAGCTGCCATTGAAGCAGACTCGGAAGCTCAGTCGTCGGAAGACTCCTTAGCAGACGAAAACGCGGACGAGATGACAGCGTGGAAGAAGAAGAAGGCAGCCATTCTCAAGAGCTTACCAGCCGGTATCGACGAAGGTGCTGCGAAGCAGATACTCAATGACATTGTTGTTCAGGGGGACGAGGTCCATTGGAGCGATGTTGCAGGCTTAGAGATTGCCAAGAATGCCCTTCGGGAGACGGTTGTGTACCCGTTCCTCCGCCCAGATTTATTTATGGGTTTGCGGGAACCGGCCAGGGGCATGATGCTCTTTGGACCTCCGGGCACAGGAAAGACAATGTTGGCCAGAGCCGTCGCGACAGAGTCCCAGTCGACCTTTTTCTCCATCTCGGCGAGCAGCTTGACGAGCAAATACTTGGGCGAATCGGAAAAGCTAGTAAGAGCTCTCTTTGGGCTCGCTCGGACGCTGGCTCCTAGCATTATTTTCGTCGACGAAATCGATTCTCTCTTGTCACAACGATCTGGCTCGGGCGAACACGAGGCTACTAGGAGGATCAAGACGGAGTTTCTCATTCAATGGAGCGACCTTCAACGAGCAGCTGCAGGGAAAGAGGTCAGCGAGAAGGACAAGGAAAGGGGCGATGCAAATCGAGTCCTGGTGCTGGCTGCAACAAATCTGCCCTGGGCAATCGACGAGGCCGCCCGACGGCGCTTTGTGAGGCGTCAATACATCCCACTCCCAGAGCCAACCACCAGAGAGACGCAGCTACGGACGCTCCTAGGACAACAAAAACATGACCTTTCAGACGATGATATTCTCCAGCTGGTAGAACTAACCGATGGTGAGTGACACTTAGGAATAGTGGCGATGGAATGAGTGCTGACTGAAGTTGCGTATCAGGGTTTTCTGGCTCCGATATCACTGCCCTCGCTAAAGACGCCGCCATGGGACCGCTGCGATCCTTGGGCGAAGCATTGTTACGAATGACCATGGACGAGATTCGGCCGATCGGGCTGCCAGACTTCAGGGCAAGTCTAAATACAATCCGGCCCAGCGTGAGTAAGTCGGGACTCAAGGAGTATGAGGATTGGGCAAAGGAGTTTGGAGAACGGGGCGGCTAGATGGTTAGACGGCGAGGCTTGTGACCAACTGTCATGTTAACCACATGTATCTTAGTACGACGGTAGAGCAACTGCGAGAACATTTCCGTTGTGGGAACTTGATCCACGAGCGAAGTACTTCTCTCGGAAACTGCGGCTGTCTATGCTTTCGTCGAGCTAAATGTCTAGCATATCATTTCTATATAGTACAGGTGCTTTAGCAACAGCTTTGGTACGTGACGCCTCATCATGTCAAATAGCTCACGATATCGTACAAGACAGCGAGTCGGGCCCGTCATTCCAATTCCCACCACTGATCTCCCAAAACCGATCATTTATGCCCCACGATGTTGTGCTGGCAAATATTTCCGCCATGTATGTGATGATGGGTTCCAAGTTCACCAATCGACGTCATTTGCTGAGGTCTATGCCTTCACTTGCTGCGCCTCCTCCCAGGCCTTGCGCTTGGCTTCCTTTTTCTCAAGCTCCAGCATTTTCTCCTCTTGCCTCTGTTCCTCCTCTGCCTGTCGCTTGGCAGCCCTTCGCTCATCCTTGATGGCCTTCTTAGCCTCTCGCTCCGCTATCCTCTCTTCCAAAGATGGCACGGGCGGTCGATCCTCGATCGGGACGCCAAAGGGCGCAATGATGTGCTTTACAACATGACGCTTGTGTTGGGAGGTCGGCCAGCCGGGGACGATGGAGATGACGTCGCCGGCTCGGAGGGACGAGTTAGGGTCGTGGACGAGGTAATGTTTGGGGTCGGCGTAGTACTAGGAGGTATCGTGAGCAGACCACTTATGAGAGAGCTCCCTGCGAAGGGCTTGCTCACCTTGTTGACGATCTTGTTCCATTTCTGACCGCCAACGCGGACCTTGACAGTCTTTTGCATGAGGCCAGCAGAGACGACGACGCCGTGCAGCTCGTGTGTGACACGGCGTGCGGCCTTTGCGACTTGGGAGGACATTGCGGGAGTCGTTGCGGCGTCAGAGCAACCAGTTGCAGGGCCAAAAAGGCGGCGGATTCATCGATTGCTGGTCAGAGGTGGAGAAGTGTGTGTCGTAGGATGGCTAACAATATGTGATGGTATCAAAGACTGCCATCCTAAATTCTGTCAGCCAATAGGCATTAAGAAAGGGTAGGTAGTGGTGCTTACCTAAGGTAAGCGAGCGAGCGAGCGCTGCCAAGCCACGGAGCACGGCGATAGTCTAATGGGCGACCACCGGCAGAGACAACACCTGCGAGTTCAAGTAGGCGAAACCATGATTTAATACCTTCAAACGGTTTGGTTCGTGATCGTATTGAATTCCAGGCATAACTTCATTTTCTTTCTTATTTTCTCGACTCATATTGTCAGGGGAAAAGACGAGCGAGGTAACTCACATGGTTGGAAGGAGTAACTTCCTTGATGGTTCCACGGATTGGCACGTGCCTGAGATTCATTCTCCCGACTCCGCCGGTACCACGCTGTGAGCCGTTTTGCCTGGACCGGGAGCACTAAATTAGTGGGGGACTCCGGCACTCGCTCTTCTGTCCTCCGCTCCGTCTGGTTTTTCTCTCCTCCCGTCCCCACGATTTCCCATACTCTCCTTCGTACTCAATTTACCACTCAGCCAAACACTGTCAAGAGTCCTCTTTGAGCTTCTCCATAAATCTCGCAAGAGTCGAGACCTCCGATTGACCTACGCGTTCGCCTATCCGCTGGCATTCAATCAATCCACCCACACCCGCATCTCAGCCTCCCCCCACACGTCACCGACCTCCCAAAATGTCTTCCCCCGAACGCCGTGCCGGAGTCAAGCGGCCTAGTACGAATCACCAAGGTCCTTTTTCTTCCATCAGAGACCTGACGGCTAATGTAGTTGGATCACCTGTAGGAACGCAATCGCTTCCTCCTCCCTCACTCCCGCAGTTGGTCGCTGAGCAAAATACGCCAATCCCCCCCACCGACAAGGACTCCCAGCGGCTCATCGTGGTCTTGTCCAATGCCAGTCTCGAGACGTACAAGGCGTCCCACGGTGGCACCAGTCGCACCGGGATGCACCGTGAGGATAAGTACTCGCTGCTCAACAGCGACGAGCACATTGGTGTCATGCGAAAGATGAACCGGGACATTAGTGATGCCCGGCCCGACATCACCCACCAGGTTTCAACTCTGGCTTGAAGTTTGGCATTCAACATGCTGACGTTTTCTTAGTGTCTGCTGACCCTGCTGGACTCCCCCATCAACAAGGCTGGGAAGCTCCAGATCTACATCCACACAGCCAAGGGCGTTCTCATTGAGGTCTCGCCCTCGGTCCGTATCCCCCGAACCTTCAAGCGCTTTGCTGGTTTGATGGTCCAGCTTTTGCACCGGCTGTCCATCCGCTCCACCAACTCCAACGAGAAGCTGCTGCGCGTTATCCAGAACCCCATCACTGACCACCTGCCCCCCAACTGCCGCAAGGTGACGCTGAGCTTCGACGCCCCCCTCGTGCGCGTGCGCGAGTGGGTCGAGTCTGTCGAGTCCAAGGAGAGCATCTGCGTCTTCGTCGGTGCCATGGCCAAGGGTGAGGATAACTTCGCCGACTCGCTCGTGGATGAGAAGATATCCATCAGCAACTACTCGCTGTCTGCAAGTGTGGCCTGCAGCAAGTTCTGCCACGCGGCTGAGGATGTCTGGGACATCATGTAAAGGCATTGAAGGATCCCTGGTTGAGGACAAGAATGGAGGCAGAAGCCAAACGCCGTTTCGCCTAGCGGCTATACAACATCGTCGCGAGGCAGATCGGTTCGGCAAAGACTTGGAATGCCTAGGTTCACGCTGTCGCTTGTTTTTACAACCAAAACATGGGGCGTTCAACAACGGGTCCAAGACGGGTTTAATGTCGTCTTGATGGGCCACTTCAACTTGGCCCATTTTCTTTTTCCATGTTTGCTCTTTCTTCGCGTCAGCACGTCTTTTAGCTTTTGTTTCTTGTTCTGTTCTAGTTCGATTCCCGAGCAAACTCGAGTTTGAAGACAACTAACACACAGGTATATTACCGCCGCAAGGCGAGGCAGGGCTAGACGGGAGGGGCGAGGTGAAGCAGGACGAACGATCAAGAGCGAGGAGTGGTCTGAAGTGCTCTTCAGCGCGCGAGCAGGCATCTTGTTTGACTGGGCATCAGACATAGTCACATGTGGCGGGATGAGGCTGACTTGGCATGAGAGACCAATTAAGTGCGAGGCAATGAGGAGGATGGCAATCTACGGTCACATACGTGGCTAAATCTAAGTGCATGCTGCACATAGACAATTGCGAATAAAGTATAAGCGACTTGTAAACTACGGTCCAAACCTACCAGCCCAACCCCAGTTTCACTGCCCATACCCGTTGTACATGGCTAGCCAATGTGGTGCTTGACGGCTGCGGGCCTGCTGAGGAAATCGGATTGCGAGTGGTCGCCCCGCCTTGGGTCGCGTGGTCTGGTCTGTCTCGACTTGGGACAAGCGTTGCGACCTGGCATGCAGCACTCAGAGGACGGGCGGGAGTTGAGTGTTTCAGATGATTTACTTCCAGATGGAAGGGCCAAATAATCGGTGCCCACGTGCTAAAGCGAAAGTTGAACGCAAATACAGCGACACCCGTCACGAGAACATGCTGATTAGGAGCGAGAAAGTCGGGTGAGGATGAACGATTTGGCCCGTACCAACCTATCTGGCCGTGTACGTTATGTCCGAATACGGTCAGATGCATACACACAAGGCCGCTTGGTTCGTTCACACACACACACACACACACACACACACACACACACACAAGGCGTGATGGCCGTCAAGAGCCAAGATGAGGTACCTCATCTCATGCTGGTCGACGATTCGCACTTCACGTCACACACGATTGTGGGCGGGAGCTACCATAGTACATAGCAACTAGGCACTTCAAATGTAGGGGGTGCTTCATGAGGGAAGGTAGCCGAGAGCCCCGGGGATGGCCGGGGGTGGGCCGGGGGTGGAGGTTAGTGGAGGAGCCGGTGGAACGAGCCCGGCAACTCTGGGCCAGCCGTCGGGCTTGACGTGGCACGCATCGACGGCTTACTTAAGTTAGTTAACATGGAACAGCACATTTATTAGGGGCAAGTAGCTGGTCGGTCAAGGAGGAACTGGAGTTGGAGCTTGCTCCCTTGTTCGTGATCTACCTACCTAAGGTATGCTAGGCCTGTGTTCCAGGATCAAGATTGCGTCCAAAGTGTGAAGTACTTCGTAATAAATAAGTCCAAAAAGAGCATACCCAGAAGAGCGAATCCGCGAGATGCCAGGGACGAACAGACACAGAGCAGGCCTCCAGTGTAGGTCAGCTTTCATTCGTACTTGGAACTCCGCATGGTGTGAGGGAATTCCAACCGGCGGCGGCCAAGTGTTCCTACGTAGGTACGCAGTAGAGAGAAGTGGTGCTCTCTGTTTGACCTCCATCAGCGCTGCAGGTACCAACCACAGTCGATTACATGGACTGCACAGTGCCGCACAGTGCAGAGAATGCTGCCCCAATACACAACCAGCTCCTATGGTAGGAGCCAGCGGATGGCGACCTGTTCCGGCAGGGGGCATCGGGATGTCGGTCAACGAGAAACGGGGGTGGACGTGCTGGTTGGCGTCGGGACGGGACGCATATGGGAGGGACAGCACTGTAGCGCTCCATTTTTGTCACCCAGGGAAGTCATAGCCGTAAACGCAGGTTGGCAGGGCACTTCAGCACACTTGTATGTATCAGATGTGCACAAATCGCCGCACAAATGCCCCTCCATCATGTGGCCCTTTTCCACTACCGATTCTACCGATAGCCTTCTCGTCATGATTCGATGTGAGGAGATGCCATGCAGGGTTCCAGCCTAAGGTACGAATACAGCCGTCAGGGGCCTTGACACAGTATCATGTCCGCTGTGCATATGACCGGTAGCACTGCGTGTGCGGACTATAGGGCACCATCGTTACTGTGCTGTATGTACCCACTGTGCTTGAGATCCAGACGGGTTAACATGGAGGGGCGGGCGGGCAACTGATGGACGCCGAGGATAGGAGTACAGAAGATGACAAAAGGAGACTGATGAGACACGGGGCCAGACGATGAGGCCAGGGTCCGTATCTAGAGTCGTGGTCATAAAAGCCATACTTAGTTACCAGGTCCATCCAGTCGTTCTTGTTCTACTGCACTCGTCTCTCTCGTCAGTTCGCCCACTCACACACTGCTTCAATCGCCTAGTCACTCAATCGGTTCATCCATCAGCCAAGCGACAACCATCCAGGAAGGGAACATGAAAGCCTCGCGGAGACACACCCACACATAACTTAACTTAGACGACATAAACCTTACTCGATTCGTTCTTATACCGCGTACACACACGTGCGCACCTTTACCGGCAACATAGGAATACTGCAACTCCAGTGCACAGCACTACAAATCCCGTCGGGTACGGTGCTACAACTCACTCCACACACATTGCATTGAGAGGAAAGGGAGAAGGAAGGAAGCAACTAATACTACTTGGTAGTCTACTCAGGCTGCCCGGTCAGGCTTCTCAGGCTCTCTCAGGCTCTCTCAGCTTCACTCACCCCCGCACACTCCACCATCTCGACCCGCTAGCCACTTACCAACGGCCGGGCACCAAAACACACAACACGCGACACGTCCAATCCCCAACTCAGCCCGAATTGGCGGCCCAGATCGTGAACAGGGCGTCAGGCTAACAAGGGGCGACGGAAAAGAAAAACAACGGGAGGGCCCATAAGACAAGGTAGGTAGGTACCTTGCGAAGTGCATCTTGCATCTCCATCGGTAAGTACCATCGACCATCGCCCTCATCCATCACCAATCGTCAACCCCACCATCTCTCTCTCTCCCCTCGTTTCCTTCTTCTTCTTCTTCTTCTTCTTCTCCTTCTCCTCCTCCTCCTCCTCCTCCTCCTCCTCCTCCTCCTTTTCTCCTCCTCCTCCTTTTCTCCTCCTCCTCTCCTTCTCCTCCTCTCTCTCTCGGCCGCCTCAGCCGCTCGCTTCTCGATTTCACATCTCGCCCTCATTCCTCCCCCAATTTCCCCTCACTATCCTCACATCCCTCCTTCTCACCCCCCCGGTTCTCCTTTCTGTCCCTCCACTCACCGTCTTCTCGCTCCCTCCTCAAGCCCTCTCGTTCTGCACATTTCCTGAACCGCCAGTCCGCCTAACCCAAGCCCCTAGTCCGCTGGTCGGTCAACCAGCACCGCGCCCGCCTCGTCTATTCCCGGGGCCCTTCAAGGCTTCTCAAAGGTTCATCCAGCAAGCCAAGGCATTCGAGCGGGGCGTCCCAGCGGGCAGCCACATTGGCAGCTCCACGGACGTGTACGAAGCACAATAACACACGATGGCGTTGCCTTACCTTGAGGTGTCGCACCTGGCATCTTCGACTTCTTTCTACGCCAGCATCCTTCAGCCCCTTGGTCTTCGCTACCTTGCCACCGATCGCGAGCAGACTTCGTCAGTGGGAACCGTCACTTACGGCCTCCCAGGCGCTGCTCTACAACGCCAAGGACAGAGCGAAGGCGATCCAGTTCCGATCTTGCAGATCCGTGAGGCAACCCATCCCTTCGAGCCGCTCAAGCTCTCTTTCATCGTCCTGGCTGCCCCATCCCCGGCCGCTGTCGCCGAGTTCCACAACTGTGCCCTCACAGCAAATCCGTGGCTGCGAATGCAGGCCGAAGGAAACAGCTTTCCCGGCCATCCAAGTGGGCCTGGCCCAAAGCATCGTTTGGGCATCGAGGGCGGTGTATCCCCAGGTCGAGCCACGGTCCAAGATCTCGACGGCAATATCATCCAAGTCCTTTGCTCGCCTCCCTCTCGTCGAGAAGACCTGGGCCGTGTCCTAGATTGGCAGTTCGACACGGCCCAGTCGACCCATTCTCGTACTCGCTCCCAATCCCATCCTCTCCCCTCTTCTACTTCTTCGTCAGCCTCCTCCCACGCTCAATCTCACGCTGCCTTCCATACCCGGCTTTCACCTCGATCTGGCAACCCTGGATACGGATCCCTTGGTCCTGCGACTATGTCTCAGCGTGCCTCAAGCAACGTACCTGATGACCAGGATCCATTCGCGGAGTCGTCCATCTCTCCCCGTCAAAGCCCTAACAACATCGGGCTGAGCACCAGCTCGGTCGTTGGTGCCCTGCTTGGTGTTGCAGCTGTAGGTGCTGGAGCAGCTTTAACCTATAGCATGGTAACCAGGGACAAGGAACGCAAACCCCGACATGATCTGGAACCCCCCACACTCTCACGTCGCTCCACCTGCCCCGAGAAAGCACCATCCAGTCACAAGGGCCGTCGCGATGACCTCGACCCAGTCTACCATGAACACCACACAAAGGCGCTGCCCTACAGGTCCTCCGGTGGTTACGAGCGGCAAGCTCTTCCTGCTCCTATGCCCTACCTAGAAGAAAATCCTTGGACGCAGTACGAGGAAGATTACCCGCCCCGGAGGCAAACCTACCCAGACGAGTACCCTTCGAGAAGGCTATCCTTCCCAGATGACTACACTCCAAGGAAGATGCCCTACGATGATGACGAAGACAGCGACGAACCGCCTCCTCGTGACCATTCTCGTCGCCCTGTGCAGTACTTGACAGAAGGGCCCCACATCAGCAGCGGTAGAAGCACTGCTGCCAGGAGTACTGTTGCGAGAAGCAGTGCTGCCAAAAGCACTGCTAGGAGCACCACCAAGAGTACTGCTAAGAGCACTGCCAAAAGCTCTACCAGAAGCACTACCAAGAGTGTTGCGAAAAGCAGGGCTCCAAGCCGTGTTCCAGACGAGATCGAGGAAGCCAACAGCCGCCAATCGTCTAGACATAGCAGTCGCGCATCGACCGTGCGAAGTCGCAGTGAAGCACCACTCACTCGATCCTCACTCGCCGTCGCTGATGCAGAGCGTCGCAGTCACGCTGGATCCCGCCACGCCGGTGCGCCAAAGTCAACGCATTCCCGTGCTCGGTCTCAACGGCCCCACCGCGATCCCGAGCGCGATTCGTACTTTTCCGCCCGGTCCCATCGATCCTCGGGGACGGCCCGCCGGCGACCACCCCCGGAGGTAGAGACTGAGGTTCCTGAGGTTCCTGAGGTTCCGGATGCGCCGAATGTGTCTGAATTTCCTGGATTTCAAGATGTTCAAGAGTTTGAAGAGTTCCAGGACTATCAAGGTTATGAAGATTATCCACGGGGTCCGGAGCTGGTAATAAGGAGCCGGGACGGCAGCAGGTTCAGTGTGACCAGGCTATCAAATGGGGGCGAGCCCCCCATCATCATGGGTCGCTCAAGCAGGGCTCCCAGTCAGATGTCGGCGAGGAACGTTACCTTGCCCATGAGTGGTGTTGGTAGCAGCCACGCCAACTGGGACGACGACATGGTGAGCATCGCTCCCAGTGACAGCATTAGCTGCATCGGAAGCAAGACCAGCAGGCGGAGCCGCAGGGTGCGGTAAATGATGGGGAAGAATAGAAGGCTGTGTGAATTGATGGTTGAATAAGGGCAGGAAGTGGTAAACTTGCCACTCCGTCGGATCAACAGGACGAGGTGAGGTGCGCGATGTGATCTCTATTCCTTCTACATACCTGTGGTAGCAGCAAGTGTTTTCTTGTTCACGACGAAGGGCATCAGCTCGAATTGCCTCTCGAAACAGATTGGGTCTTTTAGAACTGGGCGAGTCTTGAGGATTTAGAGAGTGGTTATTGTGTCTGGCGCCTTGTCTTGGATTTGATCGAGTAGATGAGGTAATGTAGCGCCTCTGGCGTGTCCATGGTTTTGTCACGGGCTGCATCGAAGGGAATACACGAAAACAAGACCGATGAATGCATGCATACATAGGTAGGTAGCTTACGTTATAGTCGAGTACCTAACAAATACAGAAGTATTATCTGAGTAGATCTTGGGATAGGGAGTAATGCCGAGTGAGGGCGCTGTGATGCCAATGCCCCGCGTCCGCCTGTACGTCACAGCGTGGTGGCGTAGTGGGGGTCAAGGAGTCATCACGATTGCAATTCCTTTACTTTATCCAACGGCAAGAGCCGTGGAATATTCATCATCCCAACGGTAGATTTCAGAGTTACCTGGAGTCGGTGTGGGCGGGGCCGACTCAACTCCGCTACCAGTCATGACAACCCACCTACCAACCAACCTACCAAGGACCAAGCCTGAAAGATCCCACTGTTGCATACACGGAAAGGATTTTAGGGCCGAAAAGAGGGATTTTAAAAAAAGGCCCCAGCCCAGTAGCGAAGGAGGCAATTACTAAACCCAGCCGGGCAGCTCCTCCCGCTTTTGTCAAGGCCCGGCACTACACTTACACTCCGATCCTCGGACTCGGGCCCTTTTGACTATTCTCTTCCTCCGTCCTTATTGTGCATCCAACCGAACAGCGTCTCAGTGTCCCCTCCTACTTAGAATAGGAACAATACGCATGGCAGTAGACTCGCACCACAAGGAAAGAAATAAGCAAACCAGTCTCGCCGATCATGCCGCACTTTGAACTGGGCGAGTCCATCCCTCCGGACACAGCACACGTGAGTCATAATAGCATCTTTCAGGTTCTGTCTCTCTGTGCTCGACTAAACAATTACTTCGCCAGGCTGTCAGCGTGTCGCTGCCGACGTGGAAGTCCAATATCGGCTATGAGGAGGGAGAGCAATGGGTTGTTGGCCGCATGACGACGGGCTACCCCCGGTGAGTTCCCCTGACAATTCCCCGCGTTGCGACTGCGACCATCACTGCCCGACTGACGCAGTTCCAGATTCTTTGTCCACCGGAGCATCGCTGCCTTTGCAAAGGACATCATCTCTCGTCATGGACGCCCAGGCCAGCAAGCCATGCTCGTCCCCACCCCGAAGGTCGCCAGGAGGTGCTTTGACTTCATCCGCCAGCGAGTTTCACCAGAGCTGGAGCGCCAACTGGCCGTTATCGACTTTGCTCTCGATATCTCCAAGGACCTCTCTGCCCTCCTGAGAAAGTTATCTCCCACCATCTCGGCTGTTGTCTTCCCCGAGGAAGTGTTCCCAATCGCCAAGCAGTACTGGCAGCACACCGGCGATGGGATCTCGAGTCGCCGTGCCGAGTTTTGCCATGACCTGTTCAAGGACCATCTGCTGGCTCCCGCCACCGGAACGCCGGCTGCTCAGGAAACCCCAGGCAGGCCTTTCCGAGGTCCCAAACGCTATCAGCGTCCAGGTTCTGTGGACATCTCGCCCGCAACCCCGCGCACCTCATCTCCCAAGGAACCCGAAGAGTCGCTGGAGAGTTCCCAGTTCCTGGAGGAGCGCTTTGGCAGAAACCTCAATCTTTCCATGGTTGAGCGTGCCAAGTCGGCCATTCGGAGACGCATCGCCGGTGCTCTGGCCCACGAGGTTGACCTCAACAATGGCCCCCTACCTTCCTTGGCGTCAAACACCCGTGGCATTCAGGGCCTGGCGGAAGCCGACGTCTATCTCTACCCATGTGGCATGAATGCCATCTTCAATGCTCACCGGGCCCTCCTGAAGGCGCGAGAACCAAGGAAAAGCATCAACTTCGGCTTCCCCTACGTCGATACGCTCAAAATACTGCAAAAGTTCGGCCCCGGCTGCCTCTTCTACGGACACGCATCCCCCGGAGATATGGACGACCTCGAGGCCAGGCTCAAAAACGGGGAGCGCTTCCTAGCCCTCTTCTGCGAATTTCCTGGGAACCCCCTACTCACCTGCCCGGACCTCGCACGTCTTCGAAGGCTTGCCGATGAATTTGACTTCGCCATCGTGGTCGATGAGACAATAGGCACTTTTGCAAACATCAATGTTCTGCAGTTCGCCGACATCGTTGTAAGCAGCCTTACCAAGATCTTCTCAGGCGACTCCAACGTCATGGGCGGCAGCGCCATCCTCAACCCGGAGAGCAAATACTACAAGGCACTTAAGGCGGCCATGGGGGAAGATTACGAAGATACATACTGGCCTGAGGACGTCATCTTCATGGAAAGGAACAGTCGCGACTTTGAGTCTCGCGTTGTGCGCATCAATGCGAACTCGGAGGCTATCTGCGACGTGCTGCGTGCCCACCCTCTCGTAAAGCGCGTGTATTATCCAAAGTACAACCCATCCCGATCCCATTACGACGCCTGCCGCTTGCCTAATGGGGGTTATGGTGGCTTGTTGTCCGTCGTGTTTGACTGCAAGGAGCAAGCCCAAGCATTCTACGACTGCATGGATATTGCCAAGGGACCGAGCCTGGGAACCAACTTCACGCTGTGTTCTCCCTACGTCGTTCTGGCGCACTACCTAGAGTTGCCATGGGCCGCACAGTTCGGTGTAGACCCAGACCTTGTCCGTGTCAGTGTGGGTCTCGAGGAGACAACGGAGCTGCAGGACACGTTCCGGAGGGCACTGAAGGCTGCCGAGGACGTGTCGATATCTTAGGATGATTACATCTGAAAGATAATCGCCTCGGGTGCCCAGAGCCTCTGGTTGAGTTTCATAGCTCAAGAGAGCTCCAGTCCCTGTCTATCTTCTACACGAAGATCTCGCGTTGTGAGAATGGCATTCTGCTTCTTCATCGCCCAAGCATGGTGGCATCCTCTGCCATCTGTTGTCCATGTCAGATAGAGAACCATGTAGGCAAATAAGCCAAGCAACGACTCACCTGTCAATAATGTTATGTATTTTATCTTTCCGGAAAGAATAAGCCTGCCCAGCGCGTAGAGCGTATGAGAGGAAGTGTGCCCATTATTACACCATTGCAGGCAGTCTCGATGACGTCGAGCTTCACATGACGGTACACTCCTTGTGAACATACCCAGGCCCATAGTCCTCGATACCCCGCTCGATGTCGTTGGCGCGCTGTTTTTCCTTGGCCTCCTTTGGAAAGTACTTTTTGACATACTTGGTCAACTCATAGTCAAGGTGTTCTGTGGAAACAAGTCAGCACCAAAGCGATCAAGGGTCCGGAATAATAAAGCGACTCACCTGTGGAGGCCTTCATCACCACATCCGCCCTGCAGAGAGGGCAGTGCTTTTCTCGGCGACGCTGGATCTTGATTACACAGCGGATGCAGAAGACATGTTGGCAATCCAGGCGGATGGGTAGATATGCGAGGGAGAAACAGACAGGACAAAGGTAGTCATTCAGTTGTGGGACGACTGAGACCAGCTCCTGAGACATCTGAGCACAGACATCTCGGGCAATGTTTCCTGCTAGAAGCTTGTTCGAGTGGACTGCGGTGGGAAAGGCTTTGGAAATGCCCAAGGATGTTCGTTTGTCGAACTCTGAAAATACTGTGTTAGCGGGTGTCTGGTCGCGACCAAGGGCGTTGTAATTAGACACTAACTCTTAAGAATCTTAGAGATGGCAAGCTTGTTGAGCTCCTGGAATTGCAGGTTCTTGAGTAAGGAGGCATTCAAACTCAGGAACCGGGTGAAGGCGGCCCGGCTCTCCGCAAGTCTGAACTGCTTTGCGAGGCCCTGCTTCTCAACTTGGCTCTGGAACCATGTGAGCTGTTTCAAGGCAACTTGGCTTGATCTTGCGCCATGATCCAGTTCATGGGTAGCGAAAAAGACCTCCGCATCTAGGTACAGCTCGAAAATATTGCGCCACTGGGCAAGGTCGTTTTTGGAGAATCGGGATGGCTTTGCGACCTGAGCAACCTCCTTGCCGAGGTCAACAATCTCGTATTTCATCTTCTCCTCTTCCTCCGCCTGCAATGCGTCAAGATTGCTAACGTCGCCCTGCAGGATGTCGAAAAATTCGCCGTCAAAGACAAGGGGAACCTCAATGGTTTCGTAGGTGCCATCGTCCAGGTCGTCGAGTGCCGGGGGGTTCGAGAGTGGTACTATAAATGGCGACGAAAGAGGGGGCTGCGGTTCGTCGGGCGACTGCGGAGCGAACTCGGCAGGTTTGGTGGGCTCAGTAGGCTCGGCCAGAGGAGGAGTTGGTTTAGAGTCGAGAGTGCTGGTGTCGGTTTTGGCAGCGGTCGTATTCAAATGGCCTTGGGGGATTGAGGCAGCGATCTTGTTGAGAAAGTCCTTGGAGGTCGAAGTCAGGGAGGCATCGATGGGGACGCCATTTCGCATGCGAACGTTGACGGTAAGTTTAGGGCGCAGTAGGTTCGAGTCGGAGGCAGCTAAGTAGAAGAGCAACAGATCAGCGGTGGTCGCATGTAAGCGACAGTGGCTGGCTGGGCGCATATACCTTTAAGCTTATACTGCACAGCGACTGGGGAAGTGTTGCTGGGATCGAGCAGCGAGCGAAGCGTCTTTGGGTCGAGGCCAAGGTCGCGCAACTCGCGCTGGACCTTTTTGAGACATTTCTTCAGTTGGCTATATGGGATGGCCTGGTCGACCCAGTGAGGAGGAAAGTCTGCGCGACAGCCTGTCAGTCTCGGAGAAGCAGGTTAGAAAATTGGGAGTCCAACTGACTCTGGGTAGCCAGGGTCGCCTTGAAGTCGTGAGCAAACTTCATGGCGATAACTTAAAAACAAGCTGAAGAAAGAAGAAACAAGCTCAAGATTCAAGGCGCTGATGGCATAGCACGCGACCAAAGACCAGAGATGGAACAAAATGCGACGGAGTGGGGTTGACAGCTCGCGCAGGCAGTACCACAGTGCAGTACAGTGTGTTACGCGGGTTGGACGGCACAAACGAACTGTGTGGTGTGTGGTGGCGGTGGCGGTTGGGGATACTCTTAGATCAGATGGGACAGATCTTGTTAATTAAATATGGAGAGAGGGAAAAGAATAATAGAGGAAGAAGTGCAAACAAGCAGGAGGCAAGCAGAGAAGATGAATCTGGCGAATGATTTGTGGGCGCGTATTATCCCGAGTTTGTGTGTCTGCACATATACGCAGTACGAATATACCTCCTACGGTGGTGACCGGGAAGCACACCAGTCTGAAATTGGCAGAGTTCTTTGCTCCTCCGTCTGGCAAGGCAATCAATGGATGTTGGCATGATGGCCACGGGTTCGGCAATCTTGTGCCGGGAGCGGGCAGCGTTGACCCCAGTCGTCGCATGGTTCGAGGCGCCTGACCCGTTTGTTTGACCGAACTTGGACGGACGCAGACACGGGCGGACCATCCCGGGGACGTGCGCGTAAAGACGAGACTGGGCTGTTTTCGAAGGAAACGAAGCAACTTGGTGTCATGAAGAAGCCCTATGATTGGCTATAGCACTCGATCCATCTGTCATTGGGAACGCCCGTGCAGACAGACGCTCATCAAGAGCCAGGCGAAACATTCCAAGGCCTAGACTGGCGTCTACGGCGGCAAATCATATGGTTCCGAAGGGGGGAACAGAAATAGGAGGCCTGGCCTGAAGACTTTTCCTGCCAGGATCTCTTATTTTATCCACGTTTTAACTTGACATCGCTTCGAGTCCGTAATAAGGATGCGTCATACTCAGTCATTCTCCTTCCCACCCACCGGCCGGTGTGAGTAATTCGCACAAGGGAGCAGACATTGACTCCTGATTGGTCAGAAATCCATTAAAAGGAAAGGGGACCCTAGAAAGTCGAAAAGCCAACTTTTCTTGCCCCGCGCTTTTTGCCCCTCCAAGGGACCACGATTTGAGGAGCGACATCAACACCACCCTTGCACCGACAAACCCGGTTGGCTTAGTAGTAATTAGCAACTCACAGTCTTTTGACTGAGTCAGTGCTTGCTGGTTGTTGCACAGCTGGCAGGTATAGAACGGATCCGACAACTGCACATCTCATCCAAGAGAAAGGATACATCGCGTCATGCCACTGCTCGCCTACTACCAAGTCACCTATCTCTCGTACCCATACCTAGTGCTTTGATCATGGGTGCTCAGCAGTCCTCGGAACAGAGCAACGCTTCGGGCGCTGCCACCACCTCGGTCGCCAAGACCTGCTACTACGATCTTCTGGACGTCGACCGTCAAGCTACTGATGATGAGTACTGCTCCCTCCCTCTCTCGCTTTCTACCGCTCTGAGAGCCAGGCCTTCGTCTACTAACACAGTTTAGAATCAAGAAGGCCTACCGCCGCAAAGCCCTCGAGCTGCACCCCGATCGCAACATTGACAATGTCGAGACCGCAACCCGCCGCTTCGCCGAAGTCCAGTCAGCCTACGAGATCCTCTCTGATCCTCAAGAGAGGGCCTGGTATGACTCGCATCGCGATGCCATCTTAAGTGGCCAGGATGGCAACGACCCCGATGCACAACCTGCCACCTTCCGCAACGTCCGCCTCACCTCAGCCGAGGAGATCATGAGCTTAATGCGCAAATTCAATGCGTCCATTCCCTTTGATGACGAGCCGACGGGCTTCTTCGGCATCTCCAGGGAAACCTTCGAGCATCTTGCCCTCGAAGAGGAGGCCGCAGCCGAGCACGAATACCTTGACATTCCGGACTACCCTAGCTTTGGGTCCTCAGACGATGACTACGAGACGCTCGTTAAGCCATTCTATGCTGTCTGGGCCGGCTTCTCGACCGCCAAGACATTCTCCTGGAAGGACAAGTACCGGCTCTCCGACGCCCCAGACCGCCGCATCCGCCGTGCGATGGAAAAGGAAAATAAAAAGATACGCGAAGATGCCATCCGCGAGTTCAACGACGCTGTCAACTTCCTTGTGGGCTTTGTGCGGAAGCGTGACCCACGATACCTACCCAACTCGCAGTCCAACGCCGAGCGCCAGGCATCTCTGCGGAACGCTGCCGCTGCGCAAGCCGCCAGATCCCGCGCGGCGAATCAAGAGCGACTCGCTTCCTACGAGGTTCCCGAGTGGGCACAGTCAAAATCCGACAACAGTCTCGGCGACGAGCAGTTCTCTGAGACAGAGGAAGAATCCGAGGTAGAAGTACTCGAGTGCATAGTCTGCAATAAGACGTTCAAGAGTGAGAACCAGTTTGAGGCCCACGAGAGAAGCAGGAAGCATACCAAGGCTGTTCAGCAGCTACGGCGTCAAATGAAACGAGAAGGTGCTGAGTTGCAACTGGACGAGGTCGGGCCTGCGCAGTCCACAAATGTCACCCCTGACACAACAACCGACAATGAGATGTATGAGAATAATAACGAGGGGGATATATCAATCACGCCCCAAAGCCCTGTACCCCCAAGTTCCGCCGATGAACCAAGTTCCGCGGGGTCTGCTGAAATTTCCGATGGCGACGACTACGCGCCCAGGGACGTTGTTGAGGGGAGGCTTGCCTCAAGGGGATCCGCGCCAGATAGCGTTCCCCTTACAATTGAAGCCACCGATGCCGACCTCTCCTCTGTGGCACAAAATCTGACTTTCGATGAGCCAGTTCAGGGGAAGAAGGTTGGTAAGGCCAGGGTCAAGAGGGAGAGAAAAGCCGCCGCCGCCGCCGCCGCCCAGGATGAAGTCGTTAGTAGTCTACCAATCGCATTCCTTCGGCCCCCATGACCATGATCTGACGATTGGAAAATAGCATCGATGCTCCGTGTGCGCGGAGACATACCCGTCCAAGACCAAACTATTTACCCACATCCGCGAAAATGGTCACGCCGCGCCTGTTGTAAGACCAATTGCAGGTGGCAAGAAGAAGAGGCGGTGAACGCTACGCCTACTGGGGAACCCCATCCTTCGAATCCCTAAGATAGACGCCTCGTATTGCCTTACTCATTTGTGTCTGTTGTCGTATCAATAGCTGAACCATCGATGCCGTCAATGCCATGGTTTGAGCTTCGAATTTCGATTACATACGCATCCAACAGGGTCCAGTGATCGCAGGGTTACTTTCGGAAGCGCAGTCATTCGACGATTGACTTCAGCTAAAATTCACATATATCCCAAGTGTAACTCCTGTTGCAACCGTCGAAGACAAACCAAAAAGGAAGGGGGAATAATGCACAACCCAGACGCCCAGCAACCTAAGCCTCGTGGACAGTATCCGCGTCGTCGTCACTCAGGGGCTCCACCTCGTCTATAGCACTCTGTCTGCCTTCGGCCTGGCCTCCCAGCAAGGGGTTGTGGTCTGCCACATGGATGATAGCCTTCCCCTGGACGTGCTTCACGCACCGTCTCCAGTCTCGCCAGTCTTCCTCGGATCGAATCAAGAATCCAATCAGCATGCTGGGGTCCATCTCTCGGACATGGATGCGGCGTAACCGGGACGTGTGGCAAGTCCCGACTTCTTCGTCGGTGTATTTGTTAGGGTCTTCGTGGTACGGCAGCGCTGTCCTCGTATGGTGAGGATCTAGATAAAAGAGGAAGGACCCTTGCGCGCCGATGAAGTAGTGTGACGAGGACGGACGGCCGCTGGGTTAGTCAGCGTTAGTTATGGTTATTCTAAGTGGGAGAATGAGCATACCCTGCGATTCCGACGGACTGGTGCATTTGAAGGGAAGCAATCAGTGCTTCCCAGTACACAGGTGTGATCTTGTCGATTCCCAAGCGTGTGCCCACTAGAATCAGGGTGGGGTGAAACTCTTCGCCTTGAGGCTTCGCAATCTTCATGAACTCATCTTCGTAAACGTCCGGGCCATCTCCTGTTGAGTAGACCCTCAACGACGGTTCGTGGGAGTTCGCCAGAGCTCTGCAGTAGCACTCAAGTCAGCCATTAGAGTTCGGGGGCGGGAAGGAAGCATCTTGCGGGCCAATCGATCTTACTGGATGCATCGTGCAGTTGCTGATGGACCAAACCACTCGCCCGGGTACTTGCCACAGGCTGTGGCTCCGTGACGTACGAAGCTGTGGATCGAGTAAGGTGCTCTTGGATCGTCGGCGAAGGCACTGACGAGCTGGCGTTCTTCTTGCACTGAGATGCCTCGGCGCCAATCTGTCACGCTGTCAGTATTGCGGTGTGTTGTCCCCAAAAGAAATCCGGAGTCCATACCTCTGCCTAAGCTGATCATTGCCATGGTGTTTGCGAGGAGACTTTGTCCAGACCTGATCATACAACCCCAGCCACTATCGGACGAGAAGTCGCCCTGGTCACCGAGTTGACTCTTTAACCTCATGGAGAAGGAGAGGGCGGATGTAGCCTGTGGGTTGGTTGCCCTGGGAATGGGCTCGAACTCAGACCTATACGTCATCCAAAACTTGGACTCGAAGTCGGCCAAAAACGCTGGGGGCCAGCCTCCATCCGCTGCCGGATCATCATATGCGAGTGACGATGAGAAGCTGCTCGATATCGACTCGGGAGGTGTCTCGGGGGCGTTCGCCGGGGGTGGAGGAGGAGGAGGCGGGCTGGCATCTTTGTGATCGGCCTCGAGTTCGGACTCGAGGTTGGAGGACAGGTCGGAGGCGAGATGGGCGGCAGACGGGGGGGTGTGGGCACCGCTGTCGACAACCTTCGTGGGGACCGTATCGCTCACTTTGTATTGGCGGCCGAGACACCAGACGGGCTGGTCCTGTGTAGTATCGTTGGTCGGTTCCGGATCCCAGAACATCTGGACGATACGCCGATAGCGCCCGAGGTCGACGTTGGCGATAGCAGCTTCCATGACGACAGTGGTGACGATGGTGGACTAGGTGAGCATCGATGTGGGGGCGGGCCCGGGGCGTTGGAAGAGAGGAACAGTCTCGCAGATGCCAGGAGAGGAGGTGAAGAGGTGGAAAGGTAGAAAGGCGAAGAGGGTGAGCATGCGAGGAGGTGAGGATGTGAGGAAGGACAGCCAGCCTTCTGCTGAGTGACGGATCTTCTTAGACGTAGAGGAGAGAGTCAGCTGCGCGGCGGCGGGCGGCTTGTGACTGTGACCTGAGCGCACCGCTGGACGGGAGGGGTGGGCGCCCCGCGCGAGTACCTGAATATCCACCTGCATGTCGCGAACATCGACCAAAGCTACCACAACCAAACACGTACCCAAAAGTCGCTGACTGCACTAACAACTTCTTTCTCTAACACGAGCACCATCTGTCCTGACCTCAAAGCCTTGTGTTTTTAAAGGGTTTTTTTTTTGCTCCTTATGATATCTCCCCCAAGGAATAATAAGGATGAACGTGGCAAATTATTAAAGTTGCCGTTATCCTGGGTCACGATGTACATAGGGCCAAGTAGCTTACCTTAGGGTACCCACTGCTCAGGCAGTCGACCCGCCCGGAAGTACTGTTTCCTACTGTAATACCTGGACTCCTTGGGCAGGGCTGGCTGGGACTTGACTCTACGAATACAACTAATAGCTCCAGCGTCGCGGGTTAAACATGTGATCAGACTTGAGTGCCAAAAACCACTGCACAACACGGACGGGCAAATGTATAATAGCTAAGGACCCTACAACAGGTGGTATACATACTAGAGCCGATCTAGAGCTTGACAAAAATGCCCGTCGCCCCTTCAATATCGTCCCTTGAGTAAGAAAACCTGGTTACTGTCTGTCTTTACCAATATTCAGTAATCGAAGACGTATCCCATAACATCGACGTTCTCAACCGCTTCAGCAAATAGATAAGTTGCAATATGCATGCCATGACGGCACCGAGAAGGACTAAAGGTTAATACCATATAATGACACCATCCAGGCCATACATCAAGTACCGATAAAGAGCCGCCAGTCTTCATCCTCCGTCATCTCCTCCATCCACCATCCCGTTATCCGTATCCCCCATCTTCTAGACCATCATCTCGTCTCCGACGAACGTCACGTGTACTCCTGCTTCAACCATGATGCACAAACATCACTTGCAGGCAAGTTGGAGCGAACCATCGTAGCGCAATTTTCAATGGCAGCGTTTTCCCCATGAAATTCAATTATTGATTCTGGAAATATCGGTACCATATCATATCAGGAGCCCAGTGCCTCTTTCGGTATTCCACGACTAGTCAAGCGCACACGGAGATATTCTGCAGTGCAACTTGAAACTTGACACTGCCACCGAGCGTCGAGGAAGCTTGGTCGCAAGTATTCCGCTTGCATGCTGGGCGAGATGCCTGCGTGCAGAGATCGAATCGGATTATCAATGCCGGTCTGATCAAGTCGCGATGTGATGTACTTCATTATTTGGGATTTCCGCTAACAGGTTGTCCACCCGGAATTTGGACGACAAATACGTTTCGAATACCATTTATGATCATAGTTGAACACCAATGACGTACGTAAATGAGTCAGCCACACATTAGGCGTTTAGTCCTCGACGAATTTTGTTTCTCAGATAGATACAACGTAATCGTTGGGTTACGACCACAAAATCCTGAACAGCATGCACAAAGCAAAAGAACCTGAAAAGGAATCACCACGAAACTAGCGGAAACTTACCCTGCATCCCCAAGAACCTCTCAACTATTTAGACTTACGTGGTGGGCCGCTGCTAGCCACAGCTCAGCCACAACCCCACCGCATTCTGTTGTTATCTTATCGATACGGCATTAAATCCAATCATAGATTCCTGGAGCCTGGTTCGCCTGGACAGTGCGTCGCGGGGTGACTCTTTTCTTTCAAGACATCAGCTTCGCCAAGTTCCGTTGTTCGCCCGGAAATCCATACAAGAACCCGAGGATTTGGAGCACCAAGCATCATCCAACGGCGCTTCGCAAGATGTCAGTACTCGCACAATTGCCTTGAGATGCCGCGAAACAAGAAGGGGGCCTCCACCCCCAGAGGTGCCAACACTGGTAGAGGTAATCGAGGCGGCCGAGGAGGTCGAGGAGGCCGAGGAGGTCAAGCAGAAAGAGCAGTGTCTCGGGGACGTGGACGACCTTCCCCTGGGCCATCTTACACTCCCTTTATCGGGGACTATGGTAAACCTTCCCCCCTGATCTCACGTGCAAACGAGAGAAAACGCTGACAAACGACACCTTCCAGTCGGATTCACACTCGCCGACGAAGCTCGCCAGACCTCACAACACGATCCCTCCGCCTGGAGTCAAAACCTTCGTCAACGGCCCGTTAAGTTTGTCAGTGCCGGCACCAGCGAACCGTTGAAACAGCTGGACAAGCTCCTCGACGGGAACAGCAAGAAACTCACTGGGGAATCTACCATAGAATCGCCACTTGATGAACCGTCTTCACGGGCTACTACGCCCGGCCAGCCTCATGCGGATCGCCTTTGCAACGAAGGTGATGGCGAAGACCACGGCAGCGACGATGGAGCCAACGACGAAGACAACCTGATAGGGCCAGATGAGTTAGAGGAGACCATTCAGGGTCATCACACACCCAAGGATGAAACGTCATTTTTCTTCGACTTGAAGGGTGATCAGCCGCAAGAGAAGCTAACCCTTGACCCCGTACACATCCCAGATCGACCGTCCTCGAGTGGCAGTAGTTCCAGCGACGAGGTCATTCTGTTCAGGGGACGAGATGCACATAGAAAGGTCCAACCGACCTCACAAATTAGCATGGCTCAGATGCAAACCGAGATTCAGGTTGTGGAGAATCAGATAGTCGCAGGCCCAGGCAAGTTATCTACACAAGAGACAAGGGTAGAGATACAAACCGAGGTCCGGATTATGGAAGAGGTGGTTTCGGCCTCGAGTACATTGTCTACACGGGACAAGACGACGAGAAAGAAGCCACGCCAACGCAGAAGGATGCACTCAACAGCCAATGATGACGACGATGACGCCGCCATTCTCGCTGACTACATCGCAAATATGCGAGAGAACGGCGATGCGGACGACATACTTGGTCCAGAAGCTAGCAATCGCCGTGAACTTGGTGGCACCGACTATTATATCCCGGACGATCTGAGCAGCGATGATGATATCGCCAACACAAGGGCTATCACGGATGTGGGAAATGGAAAGCACGCGAATAGCACAGGGCTAGCGGAAAATGGGACGATTGATGAGGACGGCTCCGAGAGCGAATTAGATAACGAAACACTGGCAAAGCTCATCGCCGGACATGATCTGGGGATAGACGAGGATGTGCAATTTGCGAGTTCGTCCAGTGACTCAAGCTCCTCAAGCGACGAAGGGAGCGGGAAGAAACAGGCCGATACAACAAACGATGACTTCGATATTATGGACTGGCAACGCCCAAGTCTCAACCGCCGGAAGGGCAAGGGCGCCAAAGCGCAAATGAACTTCAACCTCTCTGACTCGGAGATGGAGCAATCACTCCAGGCTGCTTGGAATAACGACCGACTCCGGAAATCCGAGCGCAAGAAGCAGCGGGAGGAACTCCGTGCACTAGGCATGTTGGGCAGCAAGACCAAACCCGAGGACCTTCGGGTGAAGTATCCAGACGGCATGAACATGGAGCAAGTCGCCGATGAGTTCCAGAAGTTCTTGCTTGGTTCTGATGAGGTGTCAGTCATCCCCGTCTTCCTATAGTCCACTCCCGTCAACTGTGGCATTGCTAACGAGTTCCTCCAGTCTCACATTGCCTCCAATGGACAACAATGCCCGGAAAATGATACACGAACTCGCCAACAAGTTCAAAATCAAGTCGAAATCGGTTGGCAAAGCTGATCAACGAAGACCCAGCCTGTATCGAACGCTCAGAACCATGCCCTACGTGGAATCAACATTCAACCAAGTTGTCAACCGCCTCAACAGGCGGTATTTCCCGCGACTGGACGTCAAGGGCAAAAGATCTCAGCGAGCGCCTCCTCCACTCCGGTCGAACGACGCGGCTGCAACGTATCAAGATGGCGAGATTATCGGGGGTGCGGCACCAGAGCTTGGTACCGACAACCGCGGTCGGGCGATGCTAGAGAAGATGGGATGGAGCAGCGGAACAGCATTAGGAACCACGGACAACAAGGGAATTCTGCAACCGGTGACACAGGCAATGAAGCGCAGCAAAGCTGGACTTGGTTGATATTCGACGCGGACAAGCTGGTCAAAGCACTGTAGGTCTAGCATATATTGAATGCGCGTATGTCTACATAGACGTTTCCACCTCGGAGGGATGAGCAGTTGCGAAATAAATAGTCAGGGGAGCAAATGGGCACGAATGCTTGATGTGAACGAATTCATTGATACCGAGACCCTATTCTCGATATTTAATGTACAACCGCGAACCCCGTTGCCCGTGTGAGAAGACATTGCCCCCAATAAAAACAAAACCATCCGTAACGCATTAAGAGGCCCAAAAGACAGGGCTCAGTCCCTGTGAACCTCAAAGTCATGACACCCTGATGCCACGCGTAAAATCAAATGCCCGAAAGAAACAAGCCAGGTAAATCCACCTATTTCGTCGAGGACGAGTACTTGGTGACAGCCTTGGTGCCCTCGGAGACGGCGTGCTTGGCAAGCTCACCAGGGAGGATGAGGCGAACGGAGGTCTGGATCTCTCGGGAGGAGATGGTGGACTTCTTGTTGTAGGCTGCGAGCTTGGAAGCCTCGGAAGCGACGCGCTCGAAAATGTCTTCGTCATGTAGAATCAGCATGTGGGAAAATGGCAAGGGGTGCGAAGGGGGCATACCGTTGACGAAGGAGTTCAGGATAGACATGGCACGGTTAGAGATACCAGTGTCGGGGTGGACCTGCTTGAGGACTATAGAAATCAGGTCAGTCATCGCGTCACGGATGTCTGTGGGCGCAAAAGCGCGTTCGTGTTGTCGAGTCGACTTACCCTTGTAGATGTAGGAGCTGTAGGTCTCCTTGCGGGTCTTGGAGCGCTTCTTCTTGTCGCCAGACGCGGCGGTCTTCTTGCCGGCATCCTTCTTCTCGGGAGCCTTGGAGGCAGTAACGGGGGCCTTGGAAGCGGCGGGCTTCTTGTCAGCAGCCTTGGGAGCCATTTCAAAAGATGGAGAGCTGGTAAATCGGGTGGATTGATGCGGTTTGAAAAGGTAGATGAGGCGCGAGGGCTGGTCGTGAGCGTGAGAGTGTGAGTACAGTGGGTGGTGATGAAAGTTGATGGCGAGCGGAAGGGTTCGGGGGGTGGGCTGGGCTTTTGTAGCTGGGCGCGCGAGGGTGGCCGCGGGTTACTGATTGCAGATTGCTGATTGCCTGGGACGTGCTGCAACGCGTTGCTGGGGTGGGGGGCCGTCCAGCGTCCAGTAGGTGGCTCAGTAGCCTGTAGGTGAGTGCTATAGGTACGTAGCAGGTATCTTGGGCAGTGAGTGGCGGTGGATGGTGGTGGTACTAGGCGCACTGACCCGGGCCTAGAGTTGCTACTACGAGTGGGTGCATTTGATGCTCGGGGGGACGCGATGCGGGCGAGTGCGCTAGTGGATGGTCAGGGTCACTGAGCGCGGCCAACGGCCAGTCAGCTAGCCCCGGTCGCGCGACACGAGCAGGGGCCGCATTCGGAAGTTTTGGAGGTTGGCCAGTTTGGCAAGAGAAAAAAAAGGCGACAAGCCGGGAGTTCTTTTTTCTTATTGGTGGACAGAGCACGGTTTCCCTTTTTTGTGTCCCCACCAGCACGGATGACTTATCTCTGTCCCAGTCTCTGTTGACACTCACGAATATGTAGTAGTGGGACAGCATCTCACAATCCATGCCCGACATTTTGGTTACTGAGGTTATCTGTAGGTAGTCTGGCTACCATTCATCCATACATGCGTCAATCAATGCATGGTTTCCTTGACCGTTTCTATCCGCGTGAAAGCCGAAAGAGAAAGTCGATACGGTTAAATTACTTATCCTGCTCTGCTCGTCCATCAACCCAGCGGTTTCTAATGTCTGAAGTCTTGCACGCCATTAATTCATTCTCTCTACCCTACATGCACCCAAGTCGAAAAAGGATGGAGGCACTTCGTAGACTAGCCCGGAGTTCCCCCTCACCCTACACCGCAGGCCTCCTCTCGAGTCGAGCTGGGTGGCCGCTCCGGAGTCTCATCCGGGCCCCATCCGCCCATCCCTTCGTCGTTCATCCCCTCCGTTGACATACGTAGATAGTCCGCCTGTACCGGCCGCTCTCCACATCCCCACGCCCCCGACCCCGACTCCGATGAGACTGCCGGCTCCGTCATCACATCTCGGATCTCCCTAGACTCGTGCGCCTGGGTTGACGGGGATCAAATGTGGACCAGATGCATGCGTGCCACTCAATCTGGATATAAGTGAAGCCAAAGTGGAAATCGACATAGAGTGTGCATGTTGGAGGAGATTCACATCTATACGTGGGATCTACGAGTATGAAATGTAGTATAAAATCGTCGCCATATCGGAGACGTGGTAAATGTAAATGAATAAATAAAAAGAAGACGAAAATTGTATGCACATTGGGCACTCATCCACCAAGCAAACGCGCATCTTGGATATAAGCAAGCAAAAAATCCCACAAAAAAAAAAACAAAGTGAGATCCAATAACCTTTTGGACCCGACACGCATTTCACGAACGCCCAAAATGCCTCACTTTGGAAAAGAAAATCGAGAAAAAAACAGGTCGAAGTTGTGAGACCAAGTGAAAACAGACCCGACTTCGAGACCCAGGCTCAAGAACTCAGATTACTGATCCCGACGGACCAAAGGCAACCAATGCGAAATCCCAAAACGGCATGGCAATCACACAAAAAACAATAACAAAAAGAAACGGAGCATTGACAGACCTTGGTCGAGGAAGAAAAAGGAGACCAGGGAGAAAAAAAAAGGGACGGTGCAACGGGAAGGAGGCTGGGAGTGGGCGCGCCGCTGATTTTATTCCCCCTCCGCCCGTGCCAACTGCCACTCACTGATGGCTCCTGCCTGATGCGAGCGCGGCAGGGGTGCGCTTTGTTTTTTATTTCGGTATGTCGCCAGAAACCCATTTTTGCCACATCCGGCTAGCGCCAAATCGCGCCTCGCCGTGGGTGATGCGGGTGATCCGTGATCTCACCAGCGACGCGCGAAAAGTACTTAACCTCTATCCCCCCCGCCAACTTCAACACTTCCACCTTACACATCAATCGCCATCACAACAGCCCATTTCGCCTCCTCAATCCGTCCACCTCTCTTCACCAAACACTACCAAATTTCTCCCACAACCACCCCAAACCCCCAAATCTTTCAAAATGACTGGCGGCGGCAAGTCTGGCGGCAAGGCCTCTGGTTCTAAGAACGCTCAATCGTAAGTTGCTTCTCACCTCCTGAACACCCAAGCGCGCCTCGCTAGACGCGTCTTGCTCTACCACAACGCGCCCGCTGCGCTCCCAAACGGTGCCTGGCTAACGTGCCCACTCAAGGCGTTCTTCCAAGGCCGGCCTCGCGTTCCCCGTTGGTCGTGTCCACCGTCTTCTCCGAAAGGGCAACTACGCTCAGCGTGTCGGTGCCGGTGCCCCCGTCTACCTGGCCGCGGTCCTGGAGTACCTCGCTGCCGAAATTCTCGAGCTGGCCGGCAACGCTGCTCGTGACAACAAGAAGACCCGTATCATCCCCCGTCATCTCCAGCTTGCTATCCGAAACGATGAGGAGCTGAACAAGCTCCTGGGCCACGTCACCATCGCCCAGGGCGGTGTTCTACCCAACATCCACCAGAGTATGTTTGCCGCGTTCCTCATTTTAGATTACTTGACTGACCCAACCCTTAGACCTCTTGCCCAAGAAGACTGGCAAGACTGGAAAGAATGCGAGCCAGGAGCTGTAAACGCGTCGTTTTGGTTCTGCTTTCTTGCGATGGTTGGCTGTTTGGGTTGTCATGACAAAGGGGTCACGGTTCAGGGTTCACGGTTGCTTTATTTATTCGCGCGTTAGGGTTGTACAATAATCCCACGACTATGGTCATGAATAAGAACACTTTCAAAGATCAATCTGCTGTTCACTGTTCTGTAAATCATATATTCCCAAGAGACGTGCGTTGTGTCTATTTAGACACTCGTGCGTTCAATATTGGACTGGGATTGTTTCATGTTTTTGTTGTGAATGCCACTGCAATGCGTGCCCAATTTTGTAGCAGCTTTGGCTCGCGGCTGTGGAAAACAACTCCTGGCACAGAGGGCGTCTGGTTCATGTTGGTTACATTAGCAATGGGTAGGCTCATCTCGCAGGTCGCGTGTGCAACTGTTAGATTCTTCCAGAAATGTCATTGGCGTAAGTGTCCATGTAGCTGGCAGGAATGCCTTCAATATCGGCGATACTCTTCCATTTTGGATCCATTCTAGTCCTCTATGTACAACGTTCATCCCATCCATTCCAACAAATCCCACATTAGTGTCGGTTGACGGCGTGAGGGGGGGCTGAAGAGCTGTCAGTATGTGGACGCCCACAGCCAGAGCACAAAGACACTTACGGTCCAGGATGGGAGATGGCAAGTTGCGCTCGAATTTCGAGCCTGTCGCAGCATTATTAGCAATTGGCGATAGCCGGCCGCAGGGCATCGCGAAGACGTACCGCCGGGTGCCGTCGGAGCTGTATACGGGTCAGGGTGCTTCCAGCTATCCAGCAGCTTCTCCGTTTCGCTCAACAAGGCCTGAGTACCGTATTTAGTCCCTACGCATCGTCAAATTGCAATGATTATCTCACTCGTTGCTGTCTCGGGTTGGTAACATCGCGGTTAGCCTCGAAGAGCGAGCGAATATAGAGAGCTTGGCCTCGCCACAGGTGTCGGTGGACGGCCCAGTCGAGTGCCAGCTTCAATGAGCGGCGGTACAGCGACCTAGTACCACGTAGGTCAGTATGGGGTTCTGAAATTGTTCGTGCGAGGGTTCGGCGGTTCGGATGGGAGGCAATCGTGACTGACAGAGCAGCAGGCCGGGTCGACATCGTGGGATGAATATATGGTGGACGTGGCTGGCTCCAATCAGCGAGAATTCCTCACTCGAGCTCAATTGATCGGTTGTCGCAGGTATAGTAGCCGGCTGGCCGTCGCACGGTGAGATCGGTGGAATTCGTCTGTGGTCCTTGTAGATAGATATGCTGCAGCAAAGAATGCAGAGGACCATGACGGCAAGATTTGGTGCCTTGGTGCCTAGACCGGGGAATTGCCGACGTAGCGTTGGCCCCGTGGTTGGTAATGCACTGTGGCTTCGCTAAGTGCTGGACTAAACACATAAGCTAGAGTGGGTACCCACAACTTCGCCACACCCCTAACTTTATCATCGTGAAATGCCTTACTACCTACTATAATAGTTAATTTAACTCTATAATTTCTCTACGAATATTACTTTAATTAACTAATTATAATTATTACTATATATATATATCTTTCTTTTCTATCCATATAATTTTTATTACCTTACTATAAAGATTAGGTTTATAGTACTCCTTATAATATAATACTACTTATATAGCCTTATAATAAGTAATTATAATCTTTAGTATTTAAGTAAAAGTAAGATTAAGGTTATAATTAATAGCTTTATAGCCTATTAGTTTTTATAATTCTATTTTTTTTAAGGTATTTAATCCTTAGAAAAAGAGCTATTATAAAATTATTTTTTTAGTTAAGTTTCTTTTTAGCTTTCTAATTAAGAATATAAAGATTATAATTAAGATTATTAGTATTATAATATATTAGATTAATTAAAGAATATATTTCCTTTAAGCTCTTTAGTATTATTTAAACCTTTAGCTCTTTAAATTTTTACTTTTAAAAAGTCTAAAGGATTAAGAATAATACTAAAAGCTATAGTTATAATAGGCTAGCCCTTAGGTAGCTATAGAAAGGTGCTAGAATAAGGTTATTACTAAAGTTAAGAAAAGAAAGAAAAGAAGCTAAAAGCTTTTTACCTATTTAAGCTAAATACCTATCTACTACTAATTAATCCTATAGTAAAGCCTTATTATAATTAAAAGATAACCTTTTTATCTAGCTTAAGCTAGAGTAAAACCCTAGATTATAATATACTTTCCTTCTTTAAGAAGTTAACTAATAAGTAGTTTAAATTACTTATACTATTACTCTATTATCCTTAATAGGCTTAACTATATATATAATATATCTATTTAGTATAATCTTCCTTTCTAAGGGAACTTAATATTATAAATCTCCCTAAAGATACCTATATAAAGGTTTTTAGAACTTCTATAGGACTCCTACCAGGAAGGAACTAGGATTTCCTAGGTACTTCTTCTATAGGAAATCCTAGGGAAATAGGAAAAACTCTCTTCTATAGGATTTCCTAAGGATTCACCTAGAAGGGATAAATATAAGAAGTATTAAGGAAATAGATAGAAGAGAAATTTATACTTTTTACCTACTAAATATTTAATTATTAAGATTATTACTTTATAAGGATATATATAAAGCTAATAAGCTATACTTATAGTTAATAAATTATACTTATAGCTAATAAGCTATACTTATAGCTTATTAGTTATTACTTTTTTATCTTTATACTTTTATTTTATATTATAAAGTTAGTTTTTATAATAATTAGTATATAAATAAGGAATTAAACTTTAGATTACTTTTATACTATTATTATATAATATTTTCTTAGTAGTAATACTATATTATAATAATACTATATTATAGTATTACTATAGTAGAGTAATACTATATTAGTATAAAGATCTTATATAATAAGATTTAATAATATAGAAAAGGGTTAATCACTTAATAATTAGGTAAAAGGTTAGAAGAAGGATAGTTCCTTTATTTAATTAGCCAGTCTATAGTGCTTAAGGTACTATAGCCTATGCCTATACGCGATAGGCATATAATATTTATTACGTAATTATACGATAATTATAGCTGCCAGCTTTAAGACTAGCTATACGCATTATATCCTAGCCTTAAAAGGGACTTATCGCTATCCTTAGCGATAGCTAGTTATATATTAATTCCCAGCCTAATTGGGCTATTATTAGCCCTTTATATCCTTTATATTCTATTAATTCTATATATCTCTTTTAATCTTTCTATTGTATAAGTAGGCTTAAGGCTTTATTAGGTTTTCCCTTAGGAGGAATAATAAAGTAGTAGCCTATTAGCTTTATTAGTAGCCTAATAACTATTAGGCTTAAGTTACTTCTTTAAGGGCTTTTTCTTGCTTATAGAGCGGTATAATAGTAGTTTAGCCTTATAGTAATTATTAGGGTAAGTAGCTCTATAGTTAGTAATAAGCTCTTTATTAATATCTTTAGTCTTAACCTAGCTATTATATTTAGGGCCCTATCTCTTTTAGTATATTTAGAATCCTTTAAATTCCTTAGTATTATATTCTTAGTGATAGACTTACTATCTAATAATCTAATCTATAATATACTTCCTAGAGTCTTCCTTAATTAGCCCTAGCTTTTCTACCTAAAAGTTATTATTATATACTAGTTATAATTACTAGTAGGATATTATTAGGTAGATTTATTAGGTTAAGGGTAGCTTTAGTTTAGCTATTAAGTTATTAACTATATACTTAATCTTAAAGGGGCTAATATATTATTAAGACTACTTCTTTAGGGGATTTCTAAATAAGTTATATTTATTATATAATTATAGGTAAATATAGTCTTTAGCCTTAAGCTAAATTAATTAGTATTTCTTATTATATTACCTCTTTACTTTAGTTATAATAAAGTCTAGAGCTAAATAAGCTTCCTTATATATAGCTTCTCTTAAGAAGGGTAAGTCTATTATATTATTATTAATAGATTATAAGGATTCTAAAGGCTCTTAAAGGTAAGTTCTATAAAGGAATTTATAAGCTAAAGACTTTATATTAGTATTATAAGCTCTATTAAGATTTTATTATAATATAGATAGTATATATACCTAGCTTATATTTAGGTATTCTATATAGTAAAAGTATAGAGTAATCTTAATAGTCTAATTTCTTCTCTTAGAGAGACTATTAGCCTATAGGTAGTAAGTAGTAATTATTATAAGCTTTATACTAAATAAACTCTAAAGTGTTTTCTAAAAGGGGGAGATAAACTTTAAGTTATAATCTAATATAATAACTTTTAGTATTCCTTAATCTAATAGTATAAGTTACCTTATTAGTATAGTAGCCTAATTAGCTATTAAGTAAGTAGTATATTTAAGGATTAAAAGCTTTTATTTACTTATAGTATAAATAACTATTAGAAGAGTATTAAAGATAGGGAAACCTTTAAGAGCTTATAGTATATTTATAAAGAGTACTAATAGTAAGCTTATAATAAAGTCTATAGCTATAGTATATATTAGTATTATTAGAAAGTATATAGCCTAATAGCTTTTAATCCTCTATTAATAGCTTATCTATCTTAAGTAATAGGTTTAATATATATAAATATACTTTTTAATTTCCTTCTAAAGGCTATAAATATAAAATCCTAATAGCTTATATACTATTCTTTCTATTTTAAAGTAATTATAGCTATTATATATTATAGTAAGGATATTATCTTTAAGGGTATATAGTATATAGAGCCTTATATAGTTATCTACCTTATAATAATATAATAAGCTACTTTAGATAGTAAATAGTATCTTTAGCTTTAAAGTATTTACTATATCCTTACTATTAAGTTAGGAGCTTACTATAAATTCCTTCCTTAGGATATTCTTAATAACCTTAGAGAACTTCTTATTTATAATATATCCCTCCTAAAATTAGCTCTTTATTTTATCTACTATTAGGGCTTTAAAGGCTATAAGTATATAATTAAGGGGAGTATAATTAGCTTAAAGCTACTAAGGGTTTAAGTCTAATTCTAGAGTGGCTAAGTAGCTTAAGGCATTAAAGATAAAGTTCTTCTTATTAGGTAAGTAGAAGACTTATAACTTATACTTAGAGAGATATATTAAAGCTATAATTAGTTATTAGCTTACTTAGTTAATACTTATAGTCTTAAGAGTAGTCTTCTTAATAATTTACCTAGTAATAGAGTAGTCTATTAATATAACTATAGGGAGTTTAAAGGATTATAAGGATATTTATAGTCTCTTTATAGCCTAAACTAAGTATATAACTTTTAGTTCTATTAGTCTATATATTTATTCTACTTAGGTTAGTATTTAACTAAGGAAGTATATAGGTCTAATTATTATAGTTAGGATTTAAGCCTTTAAGTTCTAAGTATAATTATTATATAGATAATATAATATTACTCTAAAGCTATATTTAAGGCTAGTATTAACTTATAGGAAAAAATACTTCTTAGGGTCTAAATGGATTAATATATAGCTAGATAAGATTTCTTACTATAGGGTAGTAAAGATAGTAAGCTCCTCCCTTATTAGCTTATAGTAAGTTATATAAGTATAGGCTTTATATTAATTAGGGTTTCTATTAGTTACCTTACCTTCTTTTTATCCTTCTATAAGAAGGGAGATCTTTCTCTTTTATAAAGGCTTAATAAGCTAGGCATAATAAGGGATAAGGTACTTAATATACCTTATAGTACTAATATATTATTCTAAGCTAGCTAGCTATTATAAGAACTTAAGCTTTATAAATATAGCTATCTATTTTATAATACTAGTTAATCTTAGGGTATTAATATAAAAGCCTAATAATTATATACTTAGGTATTTAATCTAACTCTTTTTTAGGGAAATTAAGAGGTTTTAATCTTTAAATAGCCTAAATAAAACGTATAGGTATTAAAGGTATTCCTTAGCTATCTTTAAGAAGATTATAATATTATTAATAAAGGCTTAATAGAAGGTCTAATAGGGTTAAAGGAGGTAGTCTATATAGTATTATATATATATAGGTAAGTTTTAATATTCTATTAGTATTGCTATTAATTATTCTAAGCCTTAATAGCTTATTATTATAAATTAGTCTTAATATTTAAAGGTTACTCTAAATTAGAAGAAGAATAAAGATATATTAATAGCTATAATAAAGTAAGCACCTTAGAGCGACTATATTATATCTTCCTATCGTAAGAGAGAGTAATTATCTAGTATTATAATCTTATTTAAAGCCCTTAGGTTAATAATAACTTATCCCTTAGGTTACCTATTTATTATACGCTATACTATAAAGATAGGTACTAAGAATAGTATTAGTCTCTTAACCTATTTAAATTAGCCTTAATAGTAAAGCTTATTAAATACCTTATTAATAGATTTTTAATCCTTTAGGCTATTAAGGTATAGTTATTATAATATATAGTACTTATACTAATTATTAATTAAAGGGACTTATAGTTCCTCTCCCTTAGGTACTTTTATAAGTTTAGTATCTACTTATAACTTAGTATAATACTTTATAAGTTTTTAAATTATAATAATAAAGGTAGGGTCCTTAGCGTAGATATAGACTCCCTTATTAGTAATTACCTTAGGTAGATTTAGTATATATTATATATATACCTAATATAGTATCTTAGAAACCTTAGGGTTAATATTAGAGTCTATATTTATTCTAACTAGCTTAGCCTTTAGCTTTAATTCTCCTTCCTAAGTGAGGAAGGTAGTAATTACTAATGTTATTTCTTAATACTACTTTTACAGCGTATTAATAATAGTATTATCTTAAAAGATAGTATTACTTAGTATCTTTAGTAGTAATAATATAAGGGTCCTACCCCTATAGTGTTTAGGCTAATTGACCTAATAAGAGAGCGAATGCTATTAAAAGTTAGAGAAGGTATACTAATGCCAGTCGATAAGGAGGATAATGCCTAGGAGGACGAGGAATAGCGTGAGCGACCCGGGCCTGCCCTAGGATCGAATGAGTTCTAGCATACAATTCGGGCTAAGCCCTATGAGGATTCATCATTACGGGCACACAATTAGCTTTTCTTGTAAAGCAGACCTGCCCACACTATACGCCGCTGCGAATGCGTACTGAGCCCGACTTGCTTCCCCCTCGGGTGAGAGTGGTAGGGGGTTTTTCATCCTATAGCTTACTATTAGGGTTTTTCCCTCCTATTATAGACTAGTCTAAGTTACTTAGAAGAGGGATTAGAAAGCTATTAGCTAAATTAGGTATAAATAAATTAAATTAAATTAAATTAAATTGCTTTAAGCTATTTAATAGACTATTTATTCTAGCTTTATAATTACTTTAATTAATAAGTATAAATCTATAATAGGTTTAATTATATAACTATCTTATTAAATTAAGATTATAATTTACTTTAATATAATTAGTATAAAATGTACTAATTTTGTACTAATTAGTTAGTATTAGTATAGGGCTATACTAACTAATTATTTTAGTATTTAGTTAGTATTTAGTATAGAAAAATTAGTTAGTATTAGTATAGGCCTATACTAACTAAATACTAATTTCTTTAGTATGTACTAACTAAATACTAAGAAAATTAGTATTTAGTTAGTACGTACTAACTAATTTTATAACCCTGCTTACTATAGATAAGGTATAAGCTAGGTATACTAAAGACTAAATTACTAAGGCCTTTAGTAAGAATATAGCCTTATTACTCTTAATCTTTATAGTAATAGCAAAGGGGGTCTAACTTATATTTATCCCTAATAATACTAATAAGCTTATTAAAGAAATTAATAAATTTAACTAGCTAAAAGTCCTTTAAGCTAAAAAACTAAAGACTAACTAACCTAGCTTTAATATAAAGATAAACTTAATCCTTTATATTAACTCTATTAAGGAAGCTAATTACCTTTATAATAATAGCTTACTACTTAATATATAGCTATATAATTATAAACCCTTTAATAAGGAACTTTAACCTACTTAATATTATAACTACTTTAAGTTTAGGTATCTTACTTAGAACTATAAATCAAACCTAACCTATAGGCATTATAAAGGCACCTTATATCCTAATAAGGAGGGTTACTTAATAAAGCGTAATAAAATCCTACTAAACTATATTCTCTATAAAGGAGAGTATCCTACCTAAAGCTAAAACTACCCTATTATAGCTATATACTAAGCGTAAGCTAAAGAAAGCTACCCTAATAGACCTCTTTATTTTTAGGAATATAAAGTAGCTAAGCCCTTAGGAAGTTAGAGTCTTTTATTACCCCCCCTAATAGCCTAGCTCCTAAGGGCCCTTAATATAGCTAAGAAGCCTAAAAGACCCTTAGGCTTAATAAATAAATAATACTAAATATCCTCTAGTTAGTTCTTAACTTAAGCTTATATTCTATCTATACTATCCTCTTTCTTATTATTTACTTCTATATTTTTACTATTATTCTCCCCTAAAGATACTAATTAATACTTATACTCTTTTAGAATATAAATTAATAGCTTACTCTTACCTATATTATCCTATAGGCTTATAGTAAATATAATATAATTATACTTCTTAAGCTAAATATAAACTCTAAAATAAAATCCTTAGCTTACCCTAGAAGATATAATTATTATATAGTCTATTATAGTGGATCTATAGTTATATATATTAATAAGTAATATAAACCTAAGTTATAAATATTAGAAGCTAGGGAAGATTAAGCTAGTATTATCTTTATAAAAACCTAATATTAAATTATTACTCTTTATAACCCTCTAAATAATAAAGGTAACTTATTTATATTATAAACCTTAGTTAGTACTATACTAACTAATTATATATTACTTATTAGTAACTTTAACCTTTATTACCTAATATAGGATTACTTTAATTAGATAGACTAAAGTAGTAATACCCTACTAATAGAAGTATTATACCTTTATATTAGCCTTTTTATACCTTATAGTATAATTATTAGATTAGCTTAAAGCTATTATAATAGTACTTTTAACTTAGCTTAAGCTATAAAACCTATATATATAATATATAAAGGAATAAATTATAACCTAAAGGGATCTAATTATTTCCTATAGTATATCTATATTATAACTACCCTAAAAGAGCTAACTTTAAAACTAAACCCTAAATATAATTAGAAGAAAACTAATTAGTAGAAAGCTATTAATAAAGTAATAATCCACTTAAGGTAGACTTAGGGTATAATAATCTTTACTAAAGCCCTTAATAAAGCAGTTAATTAGCTTATATAGTAACTTAAGGTAATCGCTTAGTTTATAACCTTAAAGCTAAAGAAATCTAAACCCTATTATAATCTATAGTAGAATAATAAAATAGCTAAAGTGACTAAAGAACTTAAATAAGCCTAATATAAAGCTTAATAAACTAGCTAATTATTAGACTAATATACCTTAGCTAATATATAAGTATAGTAAGACTATTATATAAAAAATACTTAATACTCTTACTAGAAAGAACTCCTAATTAACCTCCTAAGATATAATATTATATAATTCTAAAAGATAGAAAGATAGATTAAACTATATAGTAATACTACTATAATCCTACTATAGCTCCCTTCTCTTACTTAGTTAGACTACTCTAAACTAATAGCGCTCTATATAGATAAAACTAAGATCCTTACTAGGAAATTCTTCCTTAAGCCTTAGGCTAATAATTCTAACCTTTCTCCTCTATCTTTACTTAGGTTACTAAAACCTAAGTTAGGCTTAATATATCTTAAAATTATCCTAAATAAGATTAATAAAGCTTTTAGTAAAATTAGGTTATAAAAAGCCCTAAGTAAAGATAGAATTCCTATTAGCTTCTTTAAACTATATAGTAAGCTATTTATATTAGTACTTATTAAAATAGTAAATTTAAGTATTATAATTAATTACTTTCTAACTTACTTTTATACTATAATTATTATAATTATTCTAAAAGCTAATAAAACCCTAGTATAATAATAAACTATATTAAGCTAATAATTAATTTCCTTACTTAATATAATTAGTAAAATTATTAAAATAGTTATTAGTTAGTATATTATAATTATAGTAAAAGTAAAGAGACTACTACCCTTAGGGTAGATAAGTAATAGACTAAGGAAATCTATAGAACTTATACTAATAGTTATTATAAAAATAGTATATATAGCTTAGAGCTAATATAGCCTTATCTTTCTCCTTTAATTAGATTTTATAAGGGCCTTTAATAGGGTAGATTATAAATAATTTATTATAACCTTATAATAGATAGACTTCCTTAAATAGCTCCTTATATAGCTTAATAGCTATCTTATAGTATAAATAGTATACCTCTAATTTAATAGTTAAATCTTTAATCTTATTAAAGTCTAGATAGGTATCCCTTAAGGATTCCCCTTATTACTTATTTTATTTATCCTCTTTATCTTTAGCCTTTATAAGGCTCTAAAGAGCGCTTTAGGGATATTTATAATAGGATTTATAGATAATACTAACCTATTAGTATTTAAATATAATATAGAGGAGACTTAAGCCTAGCTTAAAGCTACCTAGGAAATCTATAATAATTAGGCTAGAATTAATAGGATAACCTAGAAATTAGATAAAGTAGTATTTATATACTTTACCTAGAAATATATAGTAGACTAAATATAGATTTAGCTTAAGGACCTAATAATTATACTTAAGGAGTTATATAGATTTCTTAGATTTTTTCTCTACTATAAACTACTTTAAGGATTATATATTAATTACCTTAAGGGAAAGCTTAAATACTAATATTAAGCCCTTATTATAATTATTATAAGTATATAGAGGGTTAAGCTTATAGCTATTAGGTTACTTTATATATAGGTTATATAATTAATTATAGTTTATTATACTAAAGCTTATTATACCTTAATATCCCTTAGAGGGAAACCCTAAGGGATTATATAAGCGCTTATAGTAGAATAAATATAAGGCCTATATATAATCTTAAGGGCTTATAAAGTAATTCTAGCTTACTTATTAGAAACTAAATTAGCTATTTCTCCTTTTAATATATATCTTAATAAACTTATTACCTAATTCTATAGCTATATAAAAAGGTAAAATACTATATTACTTATTAGGAATACTATTATAATAGCTATAAGGTAGATTTACTATAAATAATAGTAAAGACCTTAATAGTAATTATAGTAAGAAGTTAAAGATTAGCTTAAAAGCTAGCTTCCCTATAGAGAATAAGAGCTAATCCTATAGACTATTTAAGCTTATACCTTAGCTAAATAGACTATATAGTAGACCTAACTTTAAAATAAGGTAAAAAAGTATTAAAGAATAAATCACTTTAAACTAATAGAAGCTTACCTTTTAGCTAATAAAAAGAAAGTACTTTACTTATATTAAGATTTAAATAAGTATTAAAGCTTAATACTTATATAGCTTAGAATAGGAAAAATTAAGTTAAAAAGCTTTCTCTTCTCTAAAGGTATACTTAATATACCTTTATTATAATATTTATATAGAACTAATAAAGAAATACTTAAGTATATTATTATTTACTACTTAAGATTTATTAAATAATAAAGCTATTTTATAAACTTACTATAAAACTAATATAAACTTAAGGCTTAATTATTAGTCTATAAAATAGCTTAATTACTTACTTATTAGTTCTTAAATCTATATTTTATTCTATACTATAAGCTTACCCTTTAGATCTATAGTAATTATAATTATAAGGTAGAAGTAAAATAGAAGATTAAAATATAATAAGCTAGATTCTATAGCTACTAAGTAAGAGTAATATACCCCTATACTAAATGCTTTTAATCCTTCTTATAGAAAGACTAAAGATATATAACTAGTATATAGCTAGTATATGCCCGCTTTAGTACTACCTTAGTAGGGTACTTTCTTTCTTCTTCCTTCCTTTTTTCCCTTTTTTTTCTTTTTTTTTTTTCTTCTTTTTTTCTTCCTTACTTAATAGGAAGGGGGATAATTCTAGTCCTAGTATAAAGGACTATTTTACTTATATATTATAATAGTATAAGGGACCTAATTTAGGTTTATTATAGAAGTAATATTATTATAACTTTCTAATGAGAAGAGACCTTTTCGCTCGCATTAGCGCGGATTCGCCTCTAAAATCAGAAAGAAGACTAGCATTATACTTAGGACTATCGATTCCACCTAGGTATTACGATAAACCCAAGCTAAGCCTAGTACGTAGGCATAGCGGCGGAAAGAGGCTATTCTAGCCTCTTATTATCACTCTACACAGTAGAAAACACTAATAAAATAGGCTAATACATTAAGATATAATCATACTAACATTAGGATAAACCTAACATAATAATACTACTAAATAATACTAACTAACTTATTATATATCTCCTAATAGGAGAAGTAAAAAGCATAATTATCTAATTAATTACTCTCTATTACTCTACCTTAAGGAATAATAAAACTTTAAATAAACTAACCTATAAACCTAATATACCCTAAACTAAGATTACTATAATACTATACTAAATCAAAAAAAAGATTAATATATTATCTAAAGGATATACTTATACTATAATAATATCCTTAATAAGCTATATTTATATACTAATAATAAATTAACCTTAAGAAGTTATAATTAGACTAAAGAAGGATAATAACTCTTTAGACTATAGTATATAAATAAATACTAAAGTAGTAATAACTATTAATATTACTATTTAGACTAAGGATATAAAGGTAGTATACTAACTCCTAAGTAGAGACTAGAAGGTCTTCTTTAATAATAAAGCTACTACTAAATACTATAAGAGTAATCTAAACTAAGTAAAGGAGGCCTTCTTAGGAGGTATAATCTTATATTAATAGTAGTAAGTAGTAGCTATAAGGGTATAAATAGACTCTATTAAGAACCTTAAACTAGAATAACTCTTATATAACCTCTATAAGGAAAACCTAAGGATCCCCTTTATAAGAGCCTTACTATTATATAGGGCTAAAGGCTAAAAGGTAATCTTACTTTACTTAAGTATTAAAAATAAGCTAATAATAGATTAATTATATAAGAAGGGCTTAGTCTAAAAGAAAGGCTAATATAGTATTACTCCCTTCTATAAACTAGCTAACCTTAAATAATATTATTAATACTATAGCTTTAACTATCTAGCTAAGTATTACTCCTCTAAATACTTTACCTATAGTTAGTATAGCTCTTACTTCTATATAGAAGATAATTATACTCTAAAGTAAGATTAATCTAATGCTTACTATATTAACTATAAAGGTAATTATTCTACCTAATAATAAAGCTACCCTATTTAAAGTACTAAGCTCTTATCTATAAGACTTATATATTAGAACTATCTTTACTAATTTAAGGGATTAAACTAAAGATAAAGCTAAGCTAATACTATTAAAATCCCTACTAATAATAAATAAATAGAAGTTAAATAGAAGAAAGTACTATATAGAATAATAAACCTAAATAAGACTACCTTAAGACTAAGCTTAGGCTAACTTAAGGGAAGTATAAATACTATTAGGTAAAACTAGCGCTTTAATAACTTCTTTACTTCCTAGGAATCTTAATTTACTTTTAAGGAATTTATAGCTAATATAGTAATAATCCTTATTAAACCCTTTAATACTAATACTATTAAGCTAATATTATAACTACCTTATATTAAGGAAGAAAAGATAAATACTTTCTAGGATTAATATTTATAATATTAATCTAATAGAATATTAAGAAAACTAAGGCTACTATTTAGGCACTATTAGAAGGTAAGATCTAAACTAATATCCTAATAATATAAAAGCCCTACTTACTACTTACTAGAGCTTTAGCCTTAAAACTTAATAGCTATATAATAATTTAATCCCTTAATAGCCCTTAAAGAGTAGTAATCTATATATAATAAAGCCTTAAGATTATTAATTATAAAGTGTATTTAGACTAATATTAAGCTAATATAAACCTAAAGAATAAAGAAATTATATTAATCCTCTTAGTATACTTTTTATTCCCTATAGATAAACTTATAATATAATAGGACTCTCCCTTTTTAGACCTTAAAATAACTACCCTTTAATATCTAATTATACTTATAAGTAATTTTAACCTATATTACCTAATATAAAGGTTTAAATAACCTTTATATATAGGTACTATCTACCTTATAGACCTAATAATAACCTAAAACCTCTTACTTTTTACTCCCTTTAGTATAATAATATAGTAAGGTAATAATAATACTAAATTAACTATTAACCTTACTTAAGTAATACTAAATACTTATATCTAATATATTAGTATCCCCTTATATAAAAGCTCTAATTACCTATTATTTAAATATAACTTACTTAGAACTAAAGACTAACTTAGTACTATCTTAATACTAAACTAAAAACTTATAAATAGTAAAGCTATTAGAGTAAATACTATAAATACCTTAAACCTAGAATAACTTAATATATTAATATAACTTAATAAATATAATAAGGAATTTATTTAATACCTAATAGAGATTATTAAGAAGAATACTCTTATAATAAAAAGGAATACCCTAAGGAATACCTAATAGAATAAAACTACCTATAATATAATTACTTAAGAATAGAAAGCCTATAAGAATTAAGTATAAAATTAGTCTACCCTTAATATATATATACTCTAAGAGGTAGCTAGAGAGAAAAAGAAGGCTATTTACTATACTTTAAACTTAGTATAGTAGAAAGCTCTTTATAACCTTAGAAGTAAAAGTAAAATAGTCTAAAAGCTAGTAAAGTAGGCTTAAGCTAAAAGCTAGAAGACTATAAACCTTATAATTATACCCTTACTATAAATTAAAGGGAATATATATATTATAAACCTTAAAGAAAAAATTAAGATCCTATCTAAAAAGTTCTTCTTAGAACCTTTTCTACTAGAAGAAGAGAATAACTTATTACCCTTTTAATCCCTATTTAAGTTTACTCTATATATCTACTAGAGATATATATAGGAAATTATTAAGGATATAAAGAACTAAAAGGCTATAGGCCCTAATAGTATTCTAAATAGTATTCTTAACCTTAGTGGGAGGGAAATAGCTAAAAGGATCGCCCTTATCGCTAAGGTAAGCTTCTAATTAGAATACTTCTTAAGATTATTCTATATATTATATATAATAATAATCCTAAAAGTAAGAAAGCCCTTTAATAAGGTAGGATTATAATAACCTATAGCTTTTCTCTTTATAGTAGGGAAACTTATTAAAAAGATAATTATAAAAGAGATCTAAAGGAATACTAAAGATTATAGCTTTTTATTAAATGCTTAGTATAATAATAAGTAATACTATTTAATTAATTTAGTAATCTATATAATAATTAATTAAATCTAAATAGCTTAAGGTTTATAAAGGGTCTACTTAATATTAAGCCTAAATATTATTAGTACTTTTAACTCTATCCTATATAAGAAGCTTATTAATAGCCTTAGCTATATAGGCTTCCTAATATAGATCTTAAACTAGCTTATATCCTTTCTAAAAGATAGAGAAACTACCCTAATAATTAATAGTAAATAGTTAAGCTTAATCTACCCTTAAGCTAGAGTCCTATAAGAATTACTTCTATCCTTAATCCTTTTTATACTTTATACCTTAAGCCTCTATAAAGCACTAAAGAAAGTTAAAGGTATAAATATAATTACCTTTATAGATAATACTAATATCTTAGCTTTTAGTAAGAATATAATAGTAATATACATTTAGCTTTATACTACTTATAATACTTACTTAAAGTAATCTTATACCTATAGACTTATATTTAACCTTAGGAAATACTAACTTATTAGTTTTAATAAAAATCGCTAGAAGATTAAAGGCTAGCTTAATATTAGAATAATAAAGATTAAACCTTAAACTAAAGTATAGATCTTAAGGGTAATCTTTAATTAAAAGCTTATATAGAAGGAATATAAAGTAATAATAAAGAAGAAAATATAATTCTAATAATTCTTACTTAATAAGCTTATATTATTAATAGTTAGCTCTTAACTTACTTATTACTATATTATTTATATAATAGTTATATAAATAACTATTAGTTATAGCTTTATTATTTAGTATAAACCTATAGATTAAGATAATAAACTAAAGGGTATAGCTTAAAACCTAGCCTTCCTTAAATAGGCTTATCTATAAAGAGTTACTAGGGCTTATAAATTAATATTAGTCTAATAGCTATATAGAGAATCCTATATAGTACTATTAGACCTTTAGCTTAATATAAAGAGTAGTAGATTTTTTAAAGGCTTATAAGTAGGCTTAAGTAAAAAGCTATTAAAATTAGTAGTATAAATAAGATACTACCTCTATATAAGACTAAATAGAAAATAGCTAAACTATAAACCCCTTCCCCTAATAGAAGCTAAATACTTTAGAGTAAAGCTTACTAAATATAAAAAGGATTAAGAATTAACTTTAGGTATAAAGTAGTATAAAAGATAGGAGATTAAGGCTTAAACTACTAATAGGGCAAAAGAGTAATAATACTTACCTACTAAATAGATGCCTAATAAGAAAACCCTCTTACTTTATATATTACTCTCTAAGGCTAAATCCTTTATATTAATCTAAGTAAGGATAAGCTATATTAGCCTATATATATATCTCCTTTAATAATATATCCTTAGGTTAATTATAGCTAAATACTAATATAGTAAAGAAAATAAAACCTTATACTTTTTAGTTATATTCTATTAAGATATCCTATAGGAAAGATAAGAACTATATAGAAATATTAATATTATCTTAAACTTTAAATAGATTATTAGTAATAAGAACTTAACTTAAACCTTAATATATTAGTTATTTTAATTTAGTAGGCTTAAATAATTTAATCTTACTATATACTTTTAGTAAGAGTAAGAAGAAGTAAAGAAGGTTATATATATATTAAACTAATACTAATCTAAAGATAGTCCTCTTTTAAACTAAAACTAATATATATATATACTAAATAGTAACTATATAAATATAATCCCTCTCCTATTAAGGTAGCCTTATTATAATAGTAAGAGGAAGTAAATATATACCTAACTATCTTTCTCCCCTTTAATTACTATATAAATTACTATCTTTATTTAATTATTAGGAAGGAAGGATAATATTAATTAGAGATTATAAGAATAACTACTTTACTTTATTTCTATACTAGCTTAATATTAGACTTTCTATATACTAACTTAAAAGATACTACTAAATATATAATAAACTTAACCTAAGTTTAAATAGATATTAATCCTAAGCCTAATTAGCTATTCTACCCTTAGCCCCCTTACTAATACCTATAGGTCTAGCTAAACCCTTAATCTTTAGGGTAATACTAACTTTTTCTTCCTTATCTAGAATTAAACTCTTACTATATAGGGACTTAAAGTACTATTATTATATATTAGCCTAAAGTAATACTAATATAATATTAAGGAGACTTATAATAAAGTAATACTTATAGTAAAACTAAAGAAAGATATTAATTATTTTAATTATAATATAATAGAGATTATTAATAGAATTATAAAGAAGTAAGACTTTATTAATAATATACTAAGCTAAGATTACCTTAAGGCTAGTTAGATCCTAAGGGGGAGCTACCTTAGGGGGGGTTAAATTGCCCTAAAGGGGGGTACTAAAGTTACTACTTATAAAGAGAAGACTATTAGTACTACTAATAGTAATACCCCTAATTAAACCTAAACTAATATTATAATAAGCTTAGGACTTAAACTTAGCTTTAAACCTAATAGCTATTTATATATAATAAATAAAGATTATAAATAGCTTAATCTATATATTAAACTCTTATAATAACTATTAGTAGACCTTAAAACTAATATTAATATAAATATACCTTATAGTTAGCTAGATCCTTATAGTTTAAGCTATTAGTTTTTATAGTAATAGTATACTAAGTAGATATAATCTTAGTATAAAGTTATTATTAGTTTAAATTAGTAATCTAAATGAATTAATATTAATACTAAATTAATATTACCTTTTTACTACTTACCTAAATATATTTACCCTTTAAGTAGTAATACTAAAGATACTTTAAGGATAATAACCCTTTATAAAAGTTAGTATAAAATTAAACTAATACTAATAAGAAGACTTACTAAAGATAAAGCTATAAATATATTATAGCTCTCCTCTCTTAAGATACCTAAAGTACTAATAATAAGGAATTAAGCTAGTAAACTATTAATATAATACTAACCTAACTATAGTATAAAACTTATACTTTCTTATAAAGCTATATATAATATACTAGAGTACTCTTTATATAAAGGGTTAGCTTTAAGCCTACGCTTAAGCTTAAAGTGCCTTTACTTAGGTTGCTAAAGGAGGCTAATATAGCTAAGAAGAGGACTTTCTTATTAGGGTAGTAGAGCTAAAGAAGAAAAAGGTAGCTTAAAGCTTAACCTAATATTAGGATAATAACGAATAGAAACGCAGATTATTATTTACTAGTAAGCTATTAAAGGTAATAGTAAAGTTATAAGAAGGAAGAAGGAAGGAAGGAATAACCCTAGGGCGATTTATCTAAGGTAGGTTAAATGCCTATATATAGCCTACCCTAAGGTTTAAGCCTACTCTAACTATTAATTTATATTAAAGGAGTAGAGAATACCTTAAGCTTATCTTAAGGCCCCTCTACCCTCTAAACCCTAGTAGGAGATAGCTAAGTAAGTTAGTTAAGGGATTAATCTTAGTTTTTAGTAATATAATAGTAAGAGAAAAAAGGTAGTTTTATCTAGTTAATACTAATCTAACCTTAGTCTAAGAGCGGCTAGATTATATAGTTCTACCTAATAATAGAAGGGGGTCTAAATAACCTAAATTTAGTTAGAATAGTATAATATAAATAATAATAATAATAATAGAAGTAATATAGGTTTTTATTTATTTTAGTTTTTCCTATATCTTTATAGAGTAGAAGTACTATCTACCTTTTAGGTCTATAGCGTATAAATAAATAAATAAATAAATAAATATTAATTTTAATCTTTAAATTTCTTAGTAATTTTAATAGATTACTTTAAAAATTAGTTTAAAAATACTATAATTAATAATTTTAACTTATTCTTTAATATTTATAATATATAGCTATTTAATAATATAATACTATTTTATAGGTTTATTTTATAGTATATAAAAGCTTAAAATAAGAGATTATAAAGGTAGTATTTTAGTTAATTTTAGTGTAAATTCGCGGCGGAAGTAGGGGGGTAGCGGAGGTCTAGTATAGCAGTCTATAGCCTATACTAATAAGACTAAGTTTACCCTAATAAAAAATAAAGAATATTACTTTATAGATATTAATAAAGCGCTAGCTAATACTAATACTCTTTACTATTTTAATCTAGACTAAGAGCTATTTATATAGTTAGATATATTAAAAGAATAGAGATTAAGAGGGATACTATACTATCTTAATCTAAAGTATACTTAGGACTAAAAGAGCCCTATACTAGGAAAAGCTATCTAATTAATCCTTTACTTAAGCTAGGCACTTTAGAAAGTTAAAAAGGATTACTAGCTAATAGAGTTAGAAATAGTAAGCTTAATCTAAATATACTAAAAAACTAGAATAATATTATACTCTATAAGAGGTAAGCTAGTATAGGTATTTACTATCTATACAGGGTTGTGAAATTAGTTAGTCCGGACTAACTAAAAACTAGTTTAACTAGTTTTTAGTTAATCCGGACTAGTTATAACTAGTTTTTAGTTAGTCCACCCTTGGAATAAAACTCGGACTAGTTTAACTAGTCCGGACTAATTAAAAACTAGTTTTTAGTTAGTTAATCCACCCTTGGAATAAAACTAGTTTTTTTAGTCCATTAGTCCATTTTGGACTAATTCTAATAATAAACTCTATATATACTTTAATTGATAGATTAGCTAGTTATAGTACCTAAATAAGCTAATTAGCTTAGCTAATTAAATAAATAAATAACTATATTATTTAATAGTTAATATTTAATATTAACTTAAAGTTATATAATTAGATTACCTATCTATATAGAGATTAAATCTAGATATCTAGTAATTAGTATTTAAATAGATAATCTGATTTATAACTTAGAATAGGATAATTAGATTAAGTAGATAGAGAATTAAATAGATACCTTACTTATATCTTATTTAGCTAGTCTAATTATTTTATTCTAACTTGATTATTAACTTAGAATAGAATAATTAAATTAGCTAAATAGATTAATTAGTTAAATTATCTTATTGCTTTAATATATAGCCTTAATGCTTTAACTAATAATCTTATTATTTTATCTAGTAATCTTATTATTCTTATAGCTTTAACTAGTAATCTTACTACTTTAACTAATTATCTTATTACTTTAATATATAGTCTTAATGCTTAACTAATAATCTTATAGCCTTAATACTTTAATTAGTAATCTTATTGCTTTAAGTAATAATTATCTTAATCCTTAATTAAGAAGCTTAATATTATAATTAATAACCTTATTACTTTAATTAACTTATAAAATAAGAAATATATAACTTAAAGGATTAATTTATTTAATAGCTTATATAGACTTTAGAAGCTTATTAGCTTTATTTAGCCTTATTCTTAGAATTAATTATTTCCTAGGACTAGTTTTAAACTAGTAGACTAATAAACTAGTTTTTAGTTAGTCTACCCTTAGAATAAAACTAGGACTAGTTTTTTAGACTAAAAGCTAACTAAAAACTAATTCTAATTAGTTAGTCCACCCTTAGAATAAAACTAGTCTTACTGGACTAAAAACTAACTAAAAACTAACTAATTTAAACTAGTCCTTAGTTAGTCCAAAACGGACTAACTAATTTCACAACCCTGTATCTATATAATTATTATAGTAATTATATAAAGTATATTAACTTTCTTAAAGAATAAATAGATAAATAAGAGACTTATAATTACTACTTAATATATAAGCTAATTCCTACTAGAAATAAAGTATATTCTTAGCTTAATTAATATTATACTAGATATACTATTATAGCTCTAAGGAAAAGAACTTAGAATTAATAAGTTAGCTAAGGGAGAACTTAATAAGCTATAAGAAAGCAAGAGGGTCTTTTACTTTACTTATATAATTATAGAACTAGCTCTATATAATAGGATTAAGAAAGAGTACCTTAAGGAGATAAAGTAGTAGATTATTCTATAATAGTTAAGAGATAATAATAATAAGGTTAGCTTACTATTTATTTAAACTAAAGGCTTAATATACTTAGTTAAGGTAGATAGAAAGTAGTAAATATACCTTCTAGATAAAGTTACTAAGATTCTTATTATAAATATATATTTCTAGAAGTATTATTAGGGTAAAATATAAATATAGTATAACTTATTATTTAGCTTTATTATTTATAAGCTATATAAATAAATCGCTAAATATATTAGTAATTATAATATATATAATTAGAACTAGAATAATCACTAGAAACTACCTAAAGAGCTTATTCCTATTATAACCCTATTAATCCTATTTTATACTATTATAATAGACTTTATTAAAGGACTTTTAGTTATCCCTTCTATAAGTAAGCTATAGAAAAACATAAGGAAGCTATTCTTTAATAACTTACTAATAGTTACCTATAGGTTCTCTAAGATATATCTATTAATTTTAGGAAATAATTAGTACTTAGTATAGGATTAAGCTTATACCTTATATACTAAACTACTAAAATATAACTAGAGTATACTAAAGGGGATTATCTTAGATAGAAACCTAAAGTTCCTTAAAGATATCTAATAGGAAATATAGAAAGCATTTAGAACTAAGCTCTTTATATTTATAGTTTAATACCCTTAAACTAATAGAGCTTTAGAATACTAAAACTAAACTATAGAAATTATATTAAGATATTTTATTAGTAACTTCCCTAATAAGCTATAAGTATATATACTAATTCCCCTATAGTTTATACTTAATAACTTATATATATTCACTATTAAGTAAACACTAAGTAAGCTTATTATTAGATAGCGAATAGATAATAGGTTATATTACCTAAGGGAAGGAAGTATAGTGCTTAAATAAGATATTCTTTAGGAAGAGGTATAAATTACTATTACCTATATATAGATAATTATAAAATAATAGTATAACTCTTAATATAGGCTAGTAGAATATAAGCTTAGTAATTAGGTTTAGCTATAACTTAATAAGGGATATACTATAGTAGATAATTAAGTACTAAAATTAAAAGAGTATTAGACTAGCCTATATAAGATCGTAGAAAGAGTTAGCTATCTTACCTACCGATTAGAAATAATAGATAATCTAAATATCTACCTAATAGTTTTAGTAGCCTACCTAAAACTAATAGAGAAACTAAAAGAATAATTAAGATTAATAGAAGTTAAGAAGGACTAACCTAAGAGATAGTATAATAAGTATTAATACTATAAAATTAATAAGGTTATTAGATAGTAAAAGTAGAAGTAAGGAAAGAAAGAAACTAATAAGTATTTAGTAATATAGAAGGGATACCTAAGTAATTATAACCTTTAGCTAGAAGAAGAAGTAAATAATACTAATAAGGCTATTTAAGACTTTTACTAAAAGTAGATTATAGTAGAAGAGTTATAAGTAGGGTTATGAAATTAGTTAGTCCGGACTAATTATAACTAGTCTTTAGTTAGTCTAGGCCTAGAATAAAACTAACTAGTTTATAATTAGTTTTTAGTTAGTCCAGGCCCGGAATTAGACTAACTAATTTACTAGTCCAGACTGGACTAATTCTATTTAAAGTGGGGTATTCTAAATATTAAAGCTAGTTATTTAATTATAAGTTAAATATGGCTAGCTTAGCTATCTTATTATCTTTAAAGGGATATTAAATATAAGCTTATAGCTATTTTAGATATTTAATTATAAGCTATTTTAGAATATATATATTTTTAATTTATTAGATTCTTATAATAAATAATTATATAAGAAATCTATTTCTTCCTAGGAATAGGTTTTAAAATAAGCTCTATTTTATAAGCTATTTTATATCTTAATTTAAACTTTTAAGCTATATAGACTAGTCTAAGCCTGGACTAAAACTAGGACTAGTTTTTAGTTAGTTAGTCCAGGCCTAGAATAAAACTAGGACTAGTTTCTAATTAGTTAGTCCACCTTTAGAATAAAACTAGTCTTAGTGGACTAAAAACTAACTAAAAACTAACTAATTTAAACTAGTCCTTAGTTAGTCCAAAATGGACTAACTAATTTCATAACTCTAGTTATAAGGCTCTATTAAGAAGATTATAAGAAAGCCTATAAATATTTCTAAGCCTATAGGGAGCTTTAGTTAGGAAGGTAATATAGGAACCTTAGAGAAGTTAAATCTTAACTCTAGAAAGTAGCTAGTACTAGCTCTAAAGCTTATAATGCTAAGTATAAGTAAAGAGTTAGTTATAGAATAATAGACTAGTATAAGGGCTAAACCGCTAGAACTAGTAGGAACTAAGGTAGTGCTTATAAGACTTTAGCCTATAACCCTACTATAGGAGATAGTAATAGGGTAGAAACTAAAGAGAGGATTAGGGTAGCCTAGGAAAATACCTAAGATAGGTAGGAAAAAGGGAAGATTATTAAAACTAAGGAAGAAGTAAGAGAAGAATAACTTACTAAGATAATTACTATTTCTACTAAACTTAATAGAAGAATAATATAGATATAGCCCTATAGCTATTACTATAATAAACTCCTCTCTCTTTTATCCCTTTTCTTACCTTTCTTTAGGGGCTAGCCTTAGCTTAGTATTATATAGTATACTATAGCTAGAATGCGTGCTTACTCTCGCCCTTATAACTATAGGTAGGCTCCTAAAGCTACCGATCTAATTAAGCGAATTAGTATAACCTTAACGTATTAACTACTATAAGTTATTAGGAAATCCTAAGGAAGCCTAAAATAGAAAATTCTAAGGATTAACTATAGGGTAAAGCCTTAGGATATTACTCATTATTAGGGTAATCTATACTACCCTACTAAATAATAACTTCTATATAATGCATTAATCTAATATAGTTACTTTATATTTCCTTTATCTATATTCCTTTATATTAGAGTATAATATAACTTTTCCTACTAAGAATAATACTAATTACTATAAGATATACCTAATTATAGCCTATTTTAAGTTGCTTTTAGCTCTAATTATTATCCTTCTTACGATAAGACATTCTAATAAGACTTTAGAGCTCCCTTCTCTAAGAATAACCTATTGCTTATCTACCCTAAGTACTAATATACTCTTAAGCTTTATAGTAATAAGAGCTAAATTTATATAGCTATAAAAGCTTATTACTTTTACTATTAGGCCTATACTAATTATAAAATATATACTTCTTACTATACTTAAGCTAAGCATAAGGGATATAATCCTAATAAAGGATTTATTAAGCTACTAGGAGATTAAAACCTATACTACTTTTATAACCTAAATGACTAATAGAATACTAGTAAAGCTACTATAGTTACCTATACGCTTAAGCCTAAAGAACTTCCTCTAGTTATACTCTATACTACTCCCTAAGCTTAGTCTATTATTATAATTAAGGACTCTAATAATAATATACCTTCTATACTATTAGCCCGTAATAGCTATAGCTATTTCTCCGCTAAGCTGCTTAAAGCCCTTATATATATAGATAGACTCTAAGCCTTAGATAAAACTAATTTCCTAGGGACTTACATTAGAAGTATAGAACTCTATTCTATCTTTATAGAGCTCTTTAACTAGTAGTATACTGCCTATACTAATAAGGAGGTTATAGCTATTTAGGAAGAAGGCTAAGCTATCCTTAGATTTATAGGACGTACTACTAGAGTTAAGAAGTTTATTACTATAATATATAATTAGTTCCCTAAGACTAGTATAATAGCTACGCTTCGCTTAGGGTCTTACCTTTATAGTATACCTCTTATAACCCTATAAAATAATATACTAATCCCTTTTAGTTTTTATTAGGATAAGAGGATTACTCTCTTAGGTACTAGGGAGGACCTATTTATTACTCTTAAGTATAGTTAAGCTAATAACCTAATAGAGTAGCTCTAATAGTATACTTTTAAGATACCCTAATAATTATCCTTAATTACCTTTATAAGGCTTAAGACTTTATCCTTTATCCTTATGTTCTTATTTATTATAGCTATAAATATAAAGATTAATAAGAATAAGGTTTATATTTTTACGGTAGTTATTAGTAATTAGTATATAGTCTTTCCTAATTAGTAATACGCTTAGGATTTTACTAACTTCTATTAGGCTATATAGGAATATACCTACCCTAAGGTAATGCTAGAATAGATAGCTTTATTCGCTTAGATTTCCTAGGGATTTACTACTAATATAGATAGACCCCTTATAATTCTAGCTATTTAGTCTTATATCTTTATAGATCTTACTACTAAAGTTATAAATAGGGCTGTGAAATTAGTCCACTGGAAATTTTCACTAGTCCGAATTAAAACCCTTATTAGAAATTAGTCTTAAGACCTAGAATTACGATATTTAAGACTTAAGTAGCTAAGCCATTTGGGCATCTAAAAAGTAAATTCTGATTACCTAATTATCTTTTCCTAGCTAGAAAATCTCATTAGTCCAAAATTAGTCCATTTTTTAAGTGGAATAAAACTAAAAGTGGAATAATCCGGACTTTCTCGCTTATATAAGCAGGTAAAAATAAATAGCTTATATAATCTGAATATAGCTCTTAAAGACTATCTAAAGGTTTAATCTTTATTCTTTTAGACTAAGAACCTAACCCTTAATAAGGGTTTAAAGGTAGACTAGAAAATAGACTAAACTAACTAATTTTACAACCCTAGTTATAAAGCTATAAGTATTCTCTAATAGTAAGCTACTTAGTATATACCTTTAGGAGGTACTTAAGAACCTTAGTACTAAGGGTTAGAACCTATAAGCTAACTATCTAATAGAAGTATAGCGCTCTAACTAATACTCTCTTAAGTATAGTAAGGGGCTACCTATAGCTATTTATACTACTATATTAGGCATATTAGGCCTATTAGCGCTAGTTCCCCCTAGAGCTATCTATAAGGGCGAAGTGATTACATATAAGATTATAGCTATAATAGCTATAAACTATATCTAGGAATAATTTATAGTTAATATATAGGATAAAGCCTAAAGGATAGAGAAAGTATTTAGCTAATTAAATAGACTATAAGGAAAGGGGAAGGAATTACTAATAGATCGATAGAAAGAGTAGTATAAATACACTTAGTAATATTAATTACTTTCTTCTATATAATATAGTATAGGAAATTATAATCTTATTTCCTTTATTAGGATCTTACTATATTCTTTTATCTTCCTTTCTATTCTAACCTATACTTCTAATAGCTATACTATAGGTAATACTCTTTTTCTTAATAGGGGGGTAATTATTATAGATCTCCCTAGAAATACCTATATAGAGGTTTCTAGGACTTCTATAGGACTCCTACTAGGAAGGAACTAGGATTTCCTAGGTACTTTTTTTATAGGAAATCTTAGGGAAATAGGAAAAACTCTCTTCTATAGGATTTCCTAAGGATTCGCCTAGAAGGGATAAATATAGGAAGTACTAGGAAAATAGATAGAAGAGAAACTTATACTTTTTACCTACTAAATATTTAATTATTAAGATTATTATTCTATAAGGATATACCTATAGCTAATAAGCTATTTCTATAGTTAATAAACTATACTTATAGCTAATAAGCTATACTTATAGCCTATTAGTTATTACTCTTTTATCTTTATACTTCTATCTTATATTATAGAGCTAGTTTCTATAATACTTAAGCACTTAAAGGAGCGCTTCTTTCTAAATATCTAATAGGGAATTCCTTTATTAAGGTTAGTTTTCTATTCGTACTTAGAAATAGGTTAATAATAATACCTTATTACTTATATAGTATTTCTTACTATTTAGCTAGTTTATAACTTAGTCTAGTTATATAGCTCTAATAGACTTAATTAGCTAGATTAAATTAGTCTAGCTATATATAACCTAATTTAAATAAGGTTTTAGCTAATTAGCTATTAGAGTATAGTATAGTATATAGCCCTTAATTAATCTAGCTAGAGATTAGCTTAGTTTAAACCTATAATATACTTAAAATAAAATAAGATATATACTCCTAATTTTAGTTAATTTAGGCTTAAACTAAATAGCTCTTTCTTTTATATACTTATTTAAAAGGGAATTAACCTCTTTAGTTAAAGATTTCTTCCTCCTTAAGTATTAGTTTAATTATACTTAAACTAACCCCTATAGTAGAGTAATTACTATTAAGGTTAGCCTTTACGAAGGCAGTCAGTTCGATTCCAGCCAGGGCCCTAATCTCTAATTGAGCTATAACTAAGGAATTAGTCCCTCCTTAGAAAAGCCAGCCAATAGAGATTAAACCTATATACCTAGTATACCCATTAGGCATAAACTGCTAGATAAGACCATAAGGCCCTAGTAGCTATAGGTAGACCTAGCTAATCTACCTTATTAATTGGTCTAATCTACGCTAATCTATAGCGTAAGAAATAGTAGATATAAAGTATATAATACATCTAATTGGCTTGGACTATAGCTATAGTAGCGTGTAGCCTAACGAGATGAGGGCAGATTAGAAGGAGGGTTATGATTAGAAGGAATAGGAAGCCTAAGGTTGCAATCTTAGTTTTTAGAGATGCTATTAGAGTACTAGAGAAAAGGAGGAGGTTTTTATCCTAGCTTGCTAGCTAGCTTGCTTGCTTGTATGGTTTTCCTAGCTTCTATAGAAAGAAGGGGGTCTAAATAACCTATATTATTAGTTAAAATAGTGTAATAAGATAAACAAACAAATAAATACTTAAACTAATACTAAACTATCCTTATAGCTTAGAGTAATTCTATTTAAAGTATTTAATTTTATTATAATAAAGATAATAGTAATATAACTAACTATATTTTATATTAACTAAGTTAATTTATATTATATTATTAGATTAATATAAGGATAACCTTTTATAAACATTTAATAGTTACCCCTACTATACCTTAGCTATATACCTAAAATTAATTCTAACTTAAGCATCTTTCTCTATAACCCTTCTTTACCCTCTTTTCGCTCCTATATTATTACTATATTATATATAATAAGTAGATTAAGCAAAATAGAGGATATTAAGGTTATAGATTATCCCCTTTCTCCCCTTAAGGAAAATTTTTCACTATAAAACCTATACTAACTATAGGCTAAGCCTAATATAAAAATAACCTATAATTAATTTAAAGACCTTATTATTAAGACTAAAAATAAACTTAAAGTAATTATCTTAATAGCTATTTTCTCCTTAGTTTAAGAAATAATAGCTATCCTAATTAATACTACTATAAACTATATCTAATATATAAGTAAAGAGATCTTAATCTTACCTACCCTTATAGAAATAATTATACTTACTATTAAAAAAGCAATCTTAACTACCCTTTAGAAACCTATTAAAGACCTAACTTAGGCTTAAATCGCTTATAATAAGGGGATACTTTAGTTCCTTATAGTACTATTATTTAAGATAGTCTTTTCTTATTTTACTAAGGAGATTATTATTAGATTACTAAGTATAACTCTTAATATTATATTCTATATACTATTAAATATTATAATATCTATTAATTATACCCTCCTAAGGGATTATCTCTCTTTTATAATAGCCTTATACTACCTTCTTAATAGGGATATTATAAATATTTTTTATAGACTAATTATAAATCTCCTAAAGGATAATATATAAATCCTTACTATCTTTAGTATAAATATATATTAAGTCTTAAGGTAGTTTATAGTAATTACTAAAAAGGTCTTAATTAGCTATATAGAAGGCTTACTTAAGGACCTTATAGTAAATATTTAATATATAAATAGTATTAAGGTATATACTATAAAACTATTATAAAGTTATTATATAATTAGACCTTATTAATTACTAATTATATTATTAATTAAACTAATAAATATAAATAAACTTTATAACTAAAGTATAATTATAATTATAAAGATTTATTAGATTAAGCCTTATTTATAAGAGATTTAATCTAAATAGTACTTTAAGTACTTTTACTTTAAATATATTATATAATATTATTAAGAATAAGCTAAGTATAATTATTATAAAGAGTCTTATTATATAAGAGATATAATATATCTTACCTTTACTAATAAGATCCTTATAGTATATTATAACTATAAGGTATTATACTTAATATAGTCTTATATATACTATATAGTATAAAAAGAATAAGAATAAATAAGGAATATCTATATAAAGAGATTTATATAATTTAGTATTCTAAATAAGTAATATAAATATATAGTATACTTACTATAGGATATAATAGTATTATTAATATTAATACTATTTATAGTATTAAACTATCTTACCTAAAGGGGGCTTAAATAGCCCTTAAAGTAGCCTTAGGTTAGATTAAATTTAAGTTTAGGTTCTACCTTTATAGTATTTAGGCTAATTAACCTAATAAGAGAGTAAATACTATTAAAAGTTAGAAAAGGTATACTAATACTAATTAATAAGGAAGATAATACCTAAAAGGATAAAGAATAATATAAGTAATTTAGGCCTACCTTAGGATTAAATAAGTTCTAATATATAATTTAGGCTAAGCTCTATAAGGATTTATTATTATAAGTATATAATTAGCTTTTCTTATAAAGTAAACCTACCTATATTATATACTACTATAAATATATATTAAGCTTAACTTATTTCCCCCTTAGGTAAGAGTAGTAAGGAGTTTTCTATTCTATAGCTTACTATTAGGGTTTTTCCCTCTTATTATAGATTAGTTTAAATTACTTAGAAGAGGGACTAAAAAGCTATTAGCTAAATTAGGTATAAATAAATTAAATTAAGATTAATATAAGGTATTATTATTAGTAGGTTTATTAGGTTAATAGTTTTTAAAGACTTTATTAAATCCCTTTAGTAAAGTAGTAAAAAAGGTATACTTATTAGGCTACTCTTTATAATTAAGTTATCTCTTAATAGATAGCTATAATCTAGCTATAAGGATAAATACCTTATAGTTATTAGGCTATTAAGCTATACCTACTTTAAAGAGTATAAATTCCTAATAATTAATATAATTATAAGTACTTTTCCCTCTCTATTATTACTATATAACTAAGTAAAGACTAATATATTATTACTTATAGAGCTTATTAGTTATACTCTTAATATAATTAAGGAATATATTATATTAATTATTATAATCTTTATTTTATAATACCTTTATAATATATAGTAGAAATATACTCTTAAAGGTACTATTAAGCTATATATATATATAATAGAATTATACTTAGGACTCTTTAATTATAAGTCTATTAATAGTGAATTTTAAATATATTAAGATTAACTAGGAGGGAAGCTTATCTTAATTCTTAAGTTAGTTAGGTATAGGTAAAATTTAATAGTAAGTATCTATTATAAAGATTTTATTCTTATAGGGGGTTTAGTATAAAAGGAACTTTAGTAAATATAATAGGCTAGCCCTTAAGTAGCTATAGAAAGGTATTAAAATAAGGTTATTACTAAAGTTAAGAGAAGAAAGAAAGGAAGCTAGAAGCTCCCTACCTATCTAAGCTAAATACCTATTTACTACTAATTAATCCTATAGTAAGGCCTTATTATAATTAGAAGATAACCTTTTTATCTAGCTTAAGCTAGGGTAAAGCCTTAGACTATAATAATACTAGCTTAATAACCTAATTAATAAGTCTATTTATATTAATAGGCTTTATAGCTTATTAGTTTTTATAATTCTACTTTTTAAGGTATTTAATCCTTAGAAAAAGAGCTATTATAAAATTATTTTTTTAATTAAATTTAATTAATTTATCTATACCTAATTTAGCTAATAGCTTTCTAGTTCTTCTTCTAAGTAATTTAGACTAATTTATAATAGGAAAGAAAAACCCTAATAGTAAGCCATAGAATATAAAACCCCTTATTATTCTTACCTAAAAGGAAAGTAAATTAAGCTTAATATATATATAGTAATATAGAATATAAGCAAGTTTACTTTATTAATAAGAAGAGAGCTTTTTACTTATATTAGTATAGATTTACCTTTATAATTAGAAAGAAGATTAATATTATACTTAAGACTATTAATTCTACCTAAGTATTATAATAAACCTAAGCTAAGCCTAATATATAAGCATAATAGTAAAAAGAAGCTATTCTAACCAGGGTTGTGAAATTAGTAATTCCAGTACTTTTCTTAGTACACCTCTTACAGTAAATTAAAAATTAGCACTTAGCCCTAAAAATATAAAAATAGTACCATTAGATAGCTAAAGATTCCATCTCTATAGTTATAGGTATTACTAATTTTTATCTGCTTAGCTAAGCTAGTAAATATAAATTATTCCACTTTTAGTATTTAGTACACTGAAAAAAGTACTAATTTTATACTAATTAGTATTTCTAGCTATATTAATTTACTTACGTAATATAAGTTCTTTTATAAAGTACTAGAATTATATAGCTATTAAGAGGTGAAAAGCTTATAATCTTATAGCTAAAGCCTGATTTTTAATAAATGTTTAAAAGTGTACTAAAGTGTACTAATAGAAATTTCTAGTGTACTAATTTCACAACCCTAATTCTAACCTTTTATTATTACTTTATATAGTAGAAAATACTAATAAAATAGGCTAATATACTAAAATATAATTATATTAATATTAAGATAAATCTAATATAATAATACTATTAAATAATACTAACTAACTTATTATATATCTCCTAATAGAAAAAGCAGAAAGTATAATTATTTAATTAACTACTCTTTATTACTCTACCCTAAGGAATAATAGAACTTTAAATAAACTAACCTATAAGCTTAATATACTTTAAACTAAGATTATTATAATACTATACTAAATTAAAAAGAAGATTAATATACTATCTAAAGGATATACTTATATTATAATAATATCTCTAATAAGCTATATTTATATACTAATAATAAATTAACCTTAAGAACTTATAATTAGACTAAAGAAAGATAATAACTCTTTAGATTATAATATATAAATAATAACTAAAGTAATAATAATTATTAATATTACTATTTAGACTAAGGATATAAAGGTAGTATACTAACTCTTAAGTAAAGATTAAAAAGTCTTTTTTAATAATAAAGCTATTATTAAATAGTATAAGAATAATTTAAACTAAGTAAAAAAAGCCTTTTTAAAAGGTATAATCTTATATTAATAATAATAAGTAGTAATTATAAAAGTACAAGTAAACTCTATTAGGAATTTTAAACTAAAGTAATTCTTATATAACCTTTATAAGGAAAACCTAAGTATCCTTTTTATAAGAGCCTTATTATTGTATAGGGCTAAAGGCTAAAAGGTAATCTTATTTTACTTAAGTATTAAAAATAAGCTAATAATAGATTAATTATATAAGAAAGGTACTTATAACACTTGCCTAAAGTGGTTCTATACCTATAGACTTACGTTTAACCCTAGGAAATACTAACTTATTAGTTTTAATAAAGGTTACTAGAAGGTTAAAGGCTAGCTTAATATTAGAATAATAAAGGTTAAACCTTAAATTAAAGTATAGATCCTAAGGGTAATCTTTAATTAAAAGCTTATATAGAAGAAATATAAAGTAGTAATAAAGAAGAAGATATAATTCTAATAATTCTCACTTAATAAGCTTATATTATTAATAGCTAGCCCTTAACCTACTTACTACTATATTATCTATATAATAGTTATATAAGTGGCTATTAGTTATAGCTTTATTATTTAGTATAAACCTATAGATTAAGATAATAAACTAAAGGGTATAGCTTAAAATCTAGCCTCCTTTAAATAGGCTTACTTATAAAGAGTTATAAAGGCTTATAAATTAATACTAATCTAATAGCTATATAGAGAATCCTATATAGTACTATTAGACCTTTAGCTTAATATAAAGAGTAGTAGATTTTTTAAAGGCCTATAAAAAGGCCTAAGCGAAAAGCTATTAAAGTTAGTAGTATAAATAAGATATTATCTTTATATAAGACTAAATAGAAAATAGTTAAACTATAGATCTTTCCCCCTAATAGAAGCTAAATGCTTTAGAGTAAAGCTTACTAAATATAAAAGGGATTAAGAATTAACTTTAGGCATAAAGTAGTATAAAAGATAGAAGACTAAAGCTTAAACTACTAATAAGGTAAGCAAGTAATAATACCTACCTACTAAATAGATACTTAATAAAAAGACCTTTTTACTCTATATATTACTCTCTAAGGCTAAATCCTCTATACTAATCTAAGTAAGGATAGGCTATATTAGCCTATATATATACCTTCTTTAATAATATATCCTTAGGTTAATTATAGCTAGATACTAATATAGTAAAGAAAATAAGACTTTATACTATTTAGTTATATTCTATTAAGATATCCTATAGGAAAGATAAGAGCTATATAGAAATATTAGTATTATTTTAAACTTTAAATAGATTACTAGTAATAAGAACTTAACCTAAACCCTAGTATATTAGCTATTTTAACTTAATAGGCTTAAATAATTTAACCTTATTATTTACCTTTAGTAAGAGTAAAAAAAGGTAGAGAAGGTTATATATATACTAGACTAATATTAGTCTAAAGATAGTCCTCCTTTAAACTAAAACTAATATATATATATATAGAATAATAGCTATATAAATATAACCCATTTCTTATTAAAGTAGCCTTATTATAATAGTAAAGGGAGGTAAATATATATTTAGCTATTTCTTTCTCCCCTAATTACTATATAGATTACTATCTTTATCTAGTTACTAGAGGGGAAGGATAATACTAATTATAGATTATAAGGATAATTACTTTATTTTTATATTAGCTTAATACTAGACTTCCTATATATTAACTTAGGAGATATTACTAAATACTTAATAAACTTAACTTAAGCTTAAATAGATACTAACCTTAAGCCTAATTAGCTATTTTACCTTTAGCCCTCTTATTAGTACTTATAGGTCTAGTTAAACCTTTAATCTTTAGGGTAATATTAGCTTTTTCCTCTGTATTTAGAATTAAACTCTTATTATATAAGGACTTAAAGTACTATTATTATATATTAGCCTAAAGTAATACTAATATAATACTAAGGAGACTTATAATAAAGTAATACTTATAGTAAAACTAAAGAAGGATATTAATTATCTTAATTATAGTATAGTAAAGATTATTAATAGAATTATAAAGAAGTAAGACTTTATTAGTAATATATTAAGCTAAGACTACCTTAGGGCTAATTAGATCCTAAGGGGGAGCTACCTTAGGGGGGGTTAAATTATTCTAAAGGGGGGTACTAAAGTTACTATCTATAAAGGGAAGACTATAAGTACTACTAATAGTAATACCCTTAATTAAACCTAAACTAATAATATAGTAAGCCTAGGATTTAGATCTAGCCCTAAACCTAATAGCTACTTCTATATAATAAATAAGGGTTATAAATAGCTTAACTTATATTAATTTATTAACCTTTTACGAACATTTAATAATTACCCTTACTATACCTTAGCTATATACCTAAAATTAATTCTAACTTAAGTATCTTTCTCTATAATCCTTCTTTACCCTCTTTTCGCTCCTATATTATCGCTATATTATATATAATAGGTAGATTAGGCGAAATAGAGGATATTAAGGTTATAAACTATCCCCTTCCTCCCCTTAAGGAAAAATTTTTACTATAAAACCTATACTAATTATAAGCTAAGCTTAGTATAGAAATAATATATAATTAATTTAAAGACTTTATTATTAAGATTAAAAATAAACTTAAAGTAATTATCCTAATAGCTACTTTCTCTTTAGTTTAGGAAATAATAGCTATCCTAATTAATACTACTATAAGCTATACTTAATATATAAGTAGAGAGATTCTAATCTTATTTACCTTTATAAAAATAATTATACTTACTATTAAAAAAGTAATTATAATTACCCTCTAGAAACCTACTAAGGATTTAACTTAAGCCTAAATTACTTATAATAAAGGGATACTTTAGTCCTTTAGAGTATTACTATTTAAGATAATCCTTTTTTATCTTACTAAGGAGATTATTATTAGATTACTAAGTATAGCTTTTAATATTATATCCTATATACTATTAAATATTATAATATTTATTAATTATACCCTTCTAAAGGATTATTTCTTTCTTATAGTAGCCTTATATTACTTCCTTAATAAGGATATTATAATTATCTTTTATAAATTAATTATAAATCTTCTAAAGGATAATATATAGATCCTTATTATCTTTAGTATAAATATATATTAAGTCTTAAGGTAGTTTATAGTAATTATTAAAAGGGTTTTAATTAGCTATATAAAAGGCTTACTTAAGGACCTTATAATAGATATTTAATATATAAATAGTATTAAGATATATATTATAAAATTATTATAAAGTTATTATATAATTAAACCTTATTAATTATTAATTATATTATTAATTAAATTAATAAATATAAATAAACTTTATAATTAAAGTATAATTATAATTATAAAGATTTATTAGATTAAGCTTTATTTAAAGGAGATTTAACTTAAGTAATATTTTAAGTATTTCTATATTAAATATATTATATAATACTATTAAGAATAAACTAAGTATAATTACTATAAAGAGTTTTATTATATAAAAGATATAATATACTTTACCTTTATTAGTAAGATCCTTATAGTATATTATAACTATAAAGGGCTATATTTAGTATAGTCTTATATATACTATATAATATAGAAAGAGTAAGAATAAATAAGGAATACTTATATAAAGAGATTTATATAATTTAGTATTTTAAATAAATAATATAAATATATAGTATACTTATTATAAGATATAATAATATTATTAATATTAATACTATCTATAGTATTAAACTATCTTACCTAAAGAGGGCTTAAGTAGCCCTTAAAGTAGCTTTAGGTTAAACTAGATTTAGATTTAAATTCTATCCTTATAGTATTTAGGCTAATTAACCTAATAAGAGAGTAAATACTATTAAAAGTTAAAAAAGGTATATTAATACTAATTAATAAGGAGGATAATACCTAAGAGGATAAGAAATAGTATAAATAACTTAAGCCTACTTTAAGATTAAATAAGTTCTAATATATAATTTAGGCTAAGCCCTATAAGGATTTATTATTATAAGTATATAATTAGCTTTTCTTATAAAGTAGATCTATTTATACTATATACTACTATAAATATATATTAAGCCTAACTTATTTCCCCCTTAGGTAAGAGTAATAAAGGGTTTTTTATCCTATAGCTTACTATTAGGGTTTTTCCCTCTTATTATAGATTAGTTTAAGTTACTTAGAAGAGGGATTAAAAAGCTATTAGCTAAATTAGGTATAAATAAATTAAATTAATTAAATTAAAATAATAAGATTATTAGTTAAAGTATTAAGGCTATATATTAAAGTAATAAGATAATTAGTTAAAGTATTAAGGCTATATATTAAAGTAATAAGATTATTAATTAAAGTAATGAGATAGTTAGTTAAAGCAATAAGATTAATCTAATTAGTATAGCTAATAATAAAGACCTAAGATAGATAACTATATAATATATCCTTAATTCTCTCTTTAGCTTCTATTATTTAATTTCTCTCTCTATCTCTTCTTTCTTATAGATTCTAATAATGAATTCAACCCTCTTTCTAAGTCTAATAGTAAGACTATTCCTTTTTTAGAAAATGCTAGCCAATTAGCTACTTCTGGAATAGATAGTCTTAACTTATCAGGATTAGACTCAGAAATTGCCTCTTCTTCTTCCCAACCTATTTCTGAAGATTAAGCTTTTAAAGCTTATATCTTTAAATATGGCTTATTTAAGAAGACTATTTTACCTTCTAAGGAAGGTCAACACTAATAAATGCAAATTAGTTGCACAATGTAAGTCTTCCTTTTTAATAACCTTATTTATAACCTTATTCAATTAACTTATAATTTAATAGGTATAACTATAAGAAGGTTAAGCCAATTAGGGGCTTTTAATCCTCTAACTTCTAAAGGCACTATCAACGGAAGCACCTAATAGTTACTTATAATAAGCAGTCTAAAGCTATTAGAAAAAGAAGTAAGCTATTTTTCTATTCCCTATTACTTTAAAAAGCTAATATAAATTAGAAGTAGACTTTCTTAAGCCTAATAGCCCTTTTGACCTTAATCTAAGGAATAAAAGGTCTAGGCAAGATCTACCTAGCTATTCTAATAGCTTTCAGGAAGAAGAAGCATTAAAGAAGATTCTTTATTTTCTTATTGAAAATAACCTATCTTTTAATGTCTTAAATTCCTATAGTTTCTAAGACCTTCTAACCTATTATAATAAGTAAGTTATTTCCTATTTCCTATTTCCTATTTCCTATTTCCTATTTCCTATTTC
>WPDF01000147.1:0-283222 GCA_019137265.1 Neonectria coccinea | reverse complement strand
TAAAGGCTAGTTTTCTATTTATCCTTAGAAATAAGTTAGTAATAATACCCTACTACTCTATAGTATTCCTTACTACTTAGCTAGTTTATAACCCAATCTAATCATATAGCTCTAATAGACCTAATTAGCTAGATTAAGTTAGTCTAACTATATATAATCTAGTTTAGATAGGGTCTTAGCTAATTAGCTATTAGAGCGTAATATAGTATATAGACCCTAACTAATCTAGCTAGAGATTAGCCTAGTCTAAACCTATAGCGTACTTAAATAGAATAATATATATATCCCTAATTTTAGTTAATTTAGGCTTAATCCTAAATAGCCCTCTCTTTTATATACTTATTTAAAAGGGAATTAATCTCCCTAGTTAAAAACCTCTTCTTCCCTAAGTATTAGTTTAATTGCGCTTAAACTAGTACTAAACTATCCTTATAGCTTAAAGTAGTTCTATTTAAAGTATCTAATTTTATTATAGTGAAAATAATAGTAATATAGCTAGCTATATTTTATATTAATTAAATTAATCTATATTATATTATTAGATTAATATAGAGTATTATTATTAGTAGGTTTATTAGGTTAATAGTCTTTAAAGACTCTATTAAATCCCTTTAGTAAAGTAGTAAAGAAGGTATATTTATTAGGCTATTCTTTATAATTAAGTTATCTCTTAATAGATAGCTATAATCTAATTATAAGGATAAGTACCTTATAGTTATTAGGCTATTAGGTTATACTTACTTTAAAGAGTATAAATTCCTAGTGATTAATATAATTATAGGTACTCTCCCCCCTCTATTATTACTATATAATTAAGTAAAGACTAATATATTATTACTTATAGGGCTTACTAATTATACTCTTAATATAAATAAGAAATATATTAAGTTAATTATTATAGTCTCTATTTTAAGATACCTTTATAATATATAGTAGAAACGCACTCTTAAAGGTACTATTAAGCTATATATATATATAGAAGAATTATACTTAGGACTCTCTAATTATAGGTCTATTAATAGTGAATTTTATATATATTAAGATTAACTAGGAGAGAAGCTTATCTTAACTCTTAAGCTAGTTAGCTACGGGTAAAATTTAGCGGTAGGTATCTATTATGAAGATCTTACTCTTATAGGGGGTCTAGTATAAGAGGAACTTTAGTAAATATAATAGGCTAGCCCTTAGGTAGCTATAGAAAGGTATTAGAATAAGGTTATTACTAAAGTTAAGAGAAGAAAGGAAGGAAGCTAGAAGCTTCCTACCTATCTAAGCTAAATACCTATCTACTACTAACTAATCCTATAGTAAGGCCTTATCGCAAGTGGAAGATAACCTCCTTATCTAGCTTAAGCTAGGGTAAAGCCCTAGACTATAATAATAACCTTAATATCCTCTATTTCGCCTAACCTACCTATTGCATATAATATAGTGATAATATAGGAGCGAAAAGAGGGTAAAGAAGGGTTGTAGAGAAAGATGCTTAAGTTAGAATTAATTTTAGGTGTATAGCTGAGGTATAGTAGGGGTAACTATTGAATGTTCGCGAAAGGTGTGTGTACTAATAAAAGTAAATTTAGTTAATAGGTATTGCCATATTGCAATTATGCTAGAGCCCTACTATTCACTCCTCTGCCACTCTCCAAACAAGTCTCTCACCACTTGGAGCGCGCTCGCGCAACAGATCCAATGCCTTCTGGGCACGCTCAAGTAGCGTCTGGCCCTCGACGATTCTCTGCTTATTTGGCCTTACAATCCCAGCCTCCATCAAAGCAGGAACGATATCAGGCTGTAAGTGCCATTTGAAGAAGGCGTTCTAAAATAATTGGTGTGTTAGCGCATCCAAACAGACCATGCGATCTTTGAAGGTTGTCTTGCCTGTTCGTAGAAAAATGTTCTTACGCCAATGAGCTCAACGCCTTCCTTCCATTCTCCAACTAAAAGCGAAGAGGGCTTCATGCTGAGCTCAGGCTCCTGGTCTGCGGTTGCGTCTCTGATAATAGCAGGCATCATGATGGCAACCTTGGTCCCTTTTACTGCGATGCGACTCAGGGGACGAAGCGTGCCCTCCAACTGGCCAATGCAGTCGATAACATAAGGAATAACATCGGCTTCAGCGCGAATCTCATTTGTGACATCTGCCTGACGATAGTCGAAACACCTTTTCGCGCCCCAGCTCAGTAGCTCAGCGTGGTGTTTCCCACTCGCCACAGCCAGGACATTATTGTAGCCCCAGTGGTGGAGCACTTGGACCGCAAAGTTACCAACGCTGCTGGCCGCGCCCCATACGAGGATGGGCACGTCAGCCTTGGGTGGGACGTAATTCTCGGGGATTGGCCAAGGTAGCTCGAGGCCGAGGTCCCTGGTGATGGTATGAAAGGCAGTAACCAGGTTTGCCGGCGCTGTCACGGCCGCCTCCATGGTAATATTGGCAGGCACGCGACCCAAAAGGTGTTGAGAAACGGTGGCATAGGTCTGGAAGCTGTGCTGCTTCTGCTTCTCCCAGGTGAAGCCAAACACACGATCACCGACTACGAGCGGCGCCGAGTTGGGTTTCTCCGCAGCAGGGTCACTGGGACCGACGGCCACGATAGTACCTGCGATACTGCCACCTAGGATGAAGGGATGCTGGGTGCGGAGGCCGCCGTCTGCTTGGTGCAGGTCCAAAGGCGACGATGCCGTCCATTGAACACGAACAACAACCTCGCCAGGTTTAGGAGCTTCGGTTGGGACCTCGATGATGGAAAGCGGAGCACGCTTTGCGGTTGTGACAACTGCCTGGTGAGTTGCAGGGTAGGGAGATGCCATTTTGAGTGACGAGATGTAGTATTGTTTTGGTGGAGAACTTGTGCTGTGGTTGATTATGAGGATGACTTGGAGACATGTGGCGCATTGTGCTCACTTAAGAAGGCAGGAAGAGACAGTACATCAGGTCTGCAGATGACTTCACATCACGAGAAATGAGTTAGTATGAGTGCATTCAGTAGGGCCATTGTTAAGCCAGCCCATTTCCTCTTTGGTAACTCCGACCAGCGTATATACACATTGCTGGGCGGTGGCAATGCGAAAATTAATAATCGCGACGATTATACCGAATTGGAAGCTGCATGCACAAGCCGAAAGAGGAATGTGGCTTGTGGTTATGTGGATTCCTTACCAGAATGAAGAAGACTATAATAATAATCAAGAAGTTCTAGAGTGGAGTTGACATCACCAACTCCCAAGACCGAGTTGCTTGCTGAGGCGCTGAGTAATGACGCCCCGTCGTCAGCTCGGCGTTTTCCGAATGAGGGAATTACCGAATACATCATTCTTCACCATGTCGACAGCGCTTCTCACCTTTGGACAGTCCGAATCATCCCTCCTGTTCATCTTTCGGCATTTCCAACTTGAGCAAAAAATGTTCATTACGCTCAAATCCTCCAAAAATGACGCCACGCAGGCGGGCATGGAGCAGGTCGCGCTAAGCCAAGCAGACCACCACGCCGCACGCAACCGGTTTGGGTCAAGCCGCAGAGACGCATGTGTTGGGTGTCGCAGCAAGAAGGTTCGTTCATCATTCTTAACCCTGAAAGTTGCGCCATGCTTTTGGGTATATGAAATCTAACACGGATCATTACAGCTTCGTTGCACGGGCAGCAGTATATCCTGCGATAGATGCAATGTCCAACACATTGCCTGCGTTTTTCCACAAGCGCCTGGCCGTCGCAAGACTCGAAAAAATGGGGTTGCTTCCATCAGTGCTCGCAAGACAGAATTGCAAGATGACGTCGAAAACAACGGCCTTGAACTCGACAGTCATGTCACAACTCAGGCAAATGGAAACTTGGTTGGAAATTCTGTTTCCAGTCGTCATCAACAACCAACGCAGAACCTCCAAGTTAGCGAGACTGAGGACGGTATCAGTGCATCATCCGGCATTGAATCGGGCGACCTAAGTCTAGGGTATTTCCAAACCAACTCGGATGGTTTAGTGTCGGCTCAGGTGGAAGACTCTGAACGACCCGATCTTACAACTACGAGGATCCAGCCAAGTAAGCCATCATTTAATCGAATCCAAGACTGGACTTTATGCTGACTGCTCAAAATAGCCTACATGCAAAATGACTGTGTCCAATCCGTCTTCCCGGCGACGGACGAGAGTGGCACATTGCCATTGGACATGCAGTTCTTGCCTGACTTTGTTGGGCCCATTGGTTCATCGACCGCGAACCCCATCCCCGAGACACCTCTGAGCCAACCTTCCAACGACACTGCTGGATGTTCCTGTATCTCAGACACCCTAGACATCGTGCAGAAGCTTGACGATGATTACTTTCAACTTAGGACGCTTGCATTTGACCATGTTCTCAAGCTTCAGAAATGGTTGATATTCAACTGTTGCAAGCCACTTGACTGTAACAAGTGCACCAACTTGCTTCAGACATACACGATAATCCTCATTATCTGCGACAGGGTGACCGAGATGTTTAAATGCCTGTCGAGACGCATAAAACTACCTCACATCAACTCTGACTCGGGTGGTGACGCTATTACTGGAACACCCGACATGACCTCGCCATCGTCCGCTTCGACCATGCCAAGTGACGAAGCTATTCTAAGCGACATATCTGCAGCGCAGTTATTCGATAGTCTATCTGGCGACGCTGGCATCAAAACCCGCTGCAACGCCGAGATGTTCTCTCCAGAATTCCGAGCCCAGTACTCATACGACGAGCAGTTGCACATGATCCGCGTACTAGCCAAGATTCAGGTTCGGAACTTTAACCAGCTCTTGATGCGGATTGGGGAGATGCATCAGTCTCAACAGAACCAAGCAAGATTTGGCAAGATTTGCTCGTTGATCAAACGGCTTCAAGAATCAGGTGATTCGATGGATGAGTCTTTTCGGGTCATGTTGGATAAGTTTGTAGGGTGAATTGGATGTAGTCGACATGATCAATCATGCGACAGTGACCTGTATCCCTCCACCGCCCGCCTCAAGTTGGGCCATCTTGTTGCTCTCTTATTATATCCTATTTCCTAACGAGAGTATTACATGCGCCTCAGTCATAGTATTCGAAGTATATTTCCACACTTTACGCCCTGTCTCCGTTTTATCTTGCGATCTAAAGTTGTCCCTGAACTTGATAAACTCCGTCTCTGCCTCCAGCCCTAGTAAATTGGCAGATCACCATTGCACCATTTTTCAATTGGTCGTAATTATTCGGTTCCTCGACACGATAAGGCCTAACTTCGGCTCCGCGGCCTCGACTGGACTCATCATATCTGCATGAGCTGAGTATCAATCCAGGACTCGTTGAGCCTTGTAAATAGCCAACCGGTCAATGTAAGTATTAGAAGAAGAACAAGCCAGGCAATGAAACAGCGATGACAATCCCACGAACAAGATGACACAACATCTTTCCGCTGCCTTTATCTATGGCTACCATTCATTCAGGTAGTTATGGTTCACTTGCATTGCAATATGGAGATAGATAGATAAGCAAGACGAATACACGTGTGTCGAAAAAAGTTATACGCTTAACTTCAAGCCCATCATATCCTTCCTAATCTACGAACAAGCATATTGTATCCGACATCAATTGAATACAAAGCACGACCACAAACAATAGACAGCCGAAATGCCCCCTCTCTTTTCCTTCTTAAAGAGTGTCTCGTGACTACGGCTCACTCGGTTTGATAACATTTACTAGCGTTGACCTCGGGCTCAGCAGATCATCCCACAATGACGGGCACTCCTGCTTCCAACTCCTTCTCCGTTTGGGATTGCGGGGCGCGACGTCTGTAGCCCGAGGCGCCCATGCTGTTGTTGGCCAGTTCCTCGGCGTTGTCATTTGCCACGATTCCAAGCTTGGCTGCTTCCTCAGTAGTGAAGGTCGCCCAGTCATCGTATTGGTCAAATTCTCCAGCCCCGGTGATGGGGAAGAAGAAATTGACAGCATAGAAGAGCGTGAAAGAAATACTGAGGCCGATGAAGAAAGCAGCGTAGTACAGCTGGAAGAGCGCGGCAGGGGCGTCTTCCTGCTTGCCGACACTGACAATAAGGCCTCCTATCGTGGGAGCCCATCCAGCAACCCAGCAGGGGACCACTCGCCAGTTGACACCGTGCGTGAACCAATAATCTGAGCCTTTCGGATGATACAGGTGACTGAGCTTGATCTTCTGGTGGCGAATGAAGAAGTAATCACAGATCATGACGCCCAAGAGAGGAGCCAGGAATACGGAGAAAGAACTGAGAACAGCGATGAATGTGGAAGCACGGTTAATCAGCTGCCACGGTTGAATGATCCACGTGCCTAGGAATGTGATGATGGCGCCCCGGCGGATATCGATGTATCTCGGGAAGACACCAGCCAAGTCGATGCCACCGGCAACGACGTTACCACAGACGTTCTGGAAGAGAATGGCGAACATGAACGCAAGTGATAGGAAGAACACAGCCGCGCGCGAGCCGGAAGATCCGTTTCCGTCTTTCCAAGGTTAGCATTTGGGACTCCCTAGTCTCGAAGGCATTATGCAACTCACTGTCCATCATCACCATCATAAGGTCAGGCGGGTTCCACCAGATCTCCCCGTAGATGATCTGGCACGCAGCCGTGGTGACCAAGCCACCAAGCGAGACAATGATACCAACCACCCACTGCACAGAGACTGTGCCAATGACAAAGGCGAGGTGGTTGTTTGCGTAGCGGGAGAAATCGCTCTCGTTGGTCATGCCTGCGGCCTTCTGTCCAATAGCTTGGTTCAGGCCAGCCATCATGAGCCAAGAAATACTCCATCGCGACGTCGATGGGACGTCTTCACCTCGGTAGAAGACCGGGCCGACTCCCTTGGCCACACTCAAAGCCCAGATCATCATGGCAAGCATGGCAACGCCGCAGCCGACGCTGGATACGAAGAAGGGCTTCTTGAACCTTTCCGGTCGGATGAAAAGGAACGGGACAGAGAGGATCCAGAAGACGATGAAGCCAACCATTTCGTGCGTTGTTGCCGGCACGTTATCAGCCAGGGTGTTTGGGATCCGCTGGAATGACGGCCACAGCGCGGTGAGGCATACCCTATAATCTCATGGGTCAGTAACCAACTTGAGAGATTTATGAGACGATGTGAATCGGACTTACGATACCAGCCTGCCGCCGTTCCAACCTGCACACGGCTACGTTAGTTCGTTTATAGTATTTAATCAGCATAAAGCGTCAACTTACACTGAATAGCAGTCCAGATAAAGTTCAGCAAGCACCGCTGAAGAAGAGGGATATATGCTCCTCGCATTCCCCAGGTAAATCTGTTCTGGACCGTGAAGCCGACGTGCCAGGTCAAGCCGCACCAAGCAATGACGCAGGCAAAGAACGAGACGATGAATCGCGACACGACGATGATGGCCATGGATTGACCCACGGACAACCCTTGTGTCAGGAAGGTATTGGGCGTCTGCCATGTTGCCACGTTAAGGGCACCGCTGAAGGAGAGAAACCATATCAGCATGACGATTCTGTAACCGGTGGCAGGAGTCGCTGACGTACAGAGACTGTGCACCGAAGAAGTTGAACCATCCCCAGGTTCGTCTAGTGGGGGGCAGAGGGACCAGATCCCGGTTGCACCACGACGTTGTCTCCTCCTGGCGGGACTCGTCGGCTGGGAGGACAGCCGCCTCTTTGATTCTGCGAGTGAGGCTCGCCATGTTTGCCGTTGATGGCTGTGGGTGGTTCGGGACCCCAGAGGAACTTCTGCCCCAGGGACCGGAACGAATATGTAAACCCAAAGGACAACACGACAGGGGTTTCTCCAGCGTGGGGTATTTCCAAGTTTCTTATCTCAACTGTTCGTAGTCGCTACGATCCTTTGGCCGGGATAGCTTAAATATCTCTTTATCTGTAAGCAAAAATTGGAGATAGCTACTTTGCCGACGGAAAAGTTCGTCCTAGTGTCGGGTCTACAATAGACCCGATGTAACACTGGCAGATAGTTATCTATGGAGCTCTGATGTGCCCAGCTATAGACTTAATACTATCAAAGTCGCTGAGATTCTGGTTTCCATCTTCTCGGATCGTTTGTGGAGCCATGGCCCCATCAACGTACGTGAAACTGCCGAATAGCGAATAGCCCTTGGGTTTCTTATCTATGTGCCTCTGAAGATCTACCAGTCTTCACGACCGTTATGGTTAGCGACTATCTTTACCTAAATGAACTGCGGGGTTTAGCTTCGCTGTTTTAAGTCAAAAAGTCGGGGAGGATCCGACGTCCGTCGACCGGACCCTGATGAACACCGGACCCTGAATGAACACCTGAGCCTGGCAGCTCAATAAGACTGTGCAAATTTTGCGCTATAAAGTCTATCTCGGGCCTTTATTGAGACTGCTGTGGTGAGCGGCTTAGCCTTATCTAAACGAACTGTTCATGGGATGCTCACGGCTTTCTGGCTTGGGTATACTGCCACTTAAGTCCCACGTCGGAATCTCTCCGCTCCGACTTCGGTCGTCGCGACCGTGAAGTTGAATGAACAGTTAATAGTAGCAGCACAACAAGATCCTCTAGATTTGGTGTCACGAAGCCCGGATCTACCGTGTATCTCTAAACAAGATGAAGGCACCTCCACTCAGAATCGGAGTTGATGTTGGCGGGTAAGGCATCCGCAATATTGCTGTCGCTGCGCTGAACGCTGACGGAACGCACAGCACGAACACAGATGGAGTCGTCCTGGATCTCACAAGGTCCTCTGAGCCCGATAGAGGTATCGTTGCCTGGAAGAAGTCGAGCACGACCAAGAATCCCAGCGATGGCATTAACAACGTCATCAAAGAGATGTTCGAGCAGTCGAGCATCAACCCCAAGGATGTGGCCAGCGTCACGATCGGCACGACTCATTTCATCAACGCTGTCGTGGAGATGGATCAGTCGCGCCTGGCAAAGGTCGCCGTGATACGGCTTTGCGGTCCCTTTTCTAAGGACATCCCCATCGGCATTGACTGGCCACCCAAGCTTCGCAACATCATTTGCGGATATCGGGGTCTCGTCGATGGCGGGTTGGAAATTGACGGCAACTTGATCGCCGAGCTGGACGAGGATGAAATTAGGCGGCAGTGCGACGTCATCAAGTCCAAAGGCATCAAGAGCATCGCAATTGTCGGCATATATAGCCCGATCGATGTTGTATACAAACAGGAGGAAACGGCAGCCAGTATCATCCGGAGCATGTATCCCGAGGCCGACGTTATCTGCTCGAAAGATGTAGCTAACATCGGGTTTTTGGAACGGGAGAATGCTGCGATCCTCAATGCGTCTATCCTCTCCTTCGCTCGCCGGACCATTCATTCGTTCCAGAGCGCCATTTCCCAGCTTAATCTCGACTGTCCCGTCTTTGTCACGCAGAACGACGGCACGATTCTTCCTGCCAGCGCGGCCGCCCGACTGCCGATTCGGACCTTCTCGAGCGGCCCAACGAACAGTATGAGAGGTGCGGCTTTCCTAATGCAAGACCAAGAAAAGGAGGTCATGATGGTTGTCGACATTGGCGGCACGACGACAGACGTGGGGCTTCTCTTGAGCAACGGCTTCCCGCGGCAGGCGGCAGCTTACAGCGAGATTGCGGGCGTTCGCACCAACTTTTCGTACCCGGATGTCAGAAGCATTGGTCTCGGCGGTGGATCGATAGTGGGACGCGACAAAGCCGGCAAGTTGACGGTCGGCCCGGAGAGCGTGGGCTACCAGATCACGCAGAAGGCTCTGGTCTTCGGCGGCGACATTCTCACCACCACCGACTACACAGTTCTGGGGAGCAAAGATATCGAGATTGGAGACCGGTGGCGACTGGACAGCTCAGACCTAGCGGCAAGCCTGCCTGAGTTTAAGGCCAAGGTCAAGGCCATGCTTGAATCCATTGTGGACACCATGAAGACGTCGCCCGAGGACATCCCCGTCGTCCTGGTCGGAGGTGGTGCTGTCATCGCTCCCGACAGCCTTGTGGGCGCCAGCAGAGTGGTCAAGCCGAACTGGTCGGGGGTAGCGAATGCCATCGGCGCCGCGACCGCGCGTGTCAGCGGTGTGGTCGACTCAGTCGAGGACACCGAGTCGAAGTCCAAGGATGAGCTCATGCGAGTACTGTCCCAGAGAGCCGTCGACAAGGCTGTCGAGAGCGGGGCCTTGAGTGACACTGTCACCATTGCCGAGATGGAGAGCTTTCCGCTCCAGGTAAACCGTGCTGGGTCCCAAGTTGTCGTGGTCTAACCGCTAACATGGCGAATCAGTACATTGCTCACAAGTCTCGGTTCATCGTAAAAGCCGTGGGTGACTTCGACTACTCCCGGACGGACTTTGAGGCAGCTCCCGCAATGGAAAACGGAGATGCGGATGAGTTTGCGGATGATTCGAACCACGTGGCACAGAAGACGGCTGGCAACGAGGCCTCGACGGAGGAAGCTTCGACTTCACACTCAGTAGTCTTCACCAAGGACTACATCACGGCTTTCAAGCCAAAGATCGTCAACAGGGAATGGCTAATATCCGAGACGGATTTGCAGTTCATCACCACGGGGTGCTATATCCTAGGAACGGGAGGCGGTGGTAACCCATATCAACACTACCTCCGCTTACGCGAGTTGCTACGGGCCGGCGCCACTCTGCGCGTCATGTCGCCCCAGGATCTCAAGGACGATGACCTCGTAGCTTGCGGCGGCGGCAAAGGGTCTCCACAGGTTTCGATCGAGAAGCCTTACGGCGATGAGTGGGTTTTCTTTTACTGGGCGCTCTCGAACAAGGATGTCTGGCTAACACAACGAATAGAATTCTTGAATCACAGAAGGAGCTCTACGCATACCTCAAGACGAAACCGAATGCCGTCATTCCTTTGGAGATTGGCGGCGGCAACGGTCTGCAGGGCCTGGTCATCGGAGCCTCATCAGCCATGGACATCCCGGCCATAGACGGTGACTGGATGGGCAGGGCCTATCCAGTATCTTGGCAGACAACGCCGGTGGTTTTTGAGAAGAAGGCAACTATGGTGCCGACGTGTATCTCGGATGGAAATGGAAGGATCATGGTGAGTTGCCCGGTACAGAGGCGAATGAGACGGTGTCTGGTCTGGTCTTGCTAAGCGAATGCCCTCTAGATTATGACCAAAGCGCCCACGGAACTAGATGCCGAGCGTGCATTCCGTGCTGCCTTGTCCCAGATGGGATCCCACGTGGGCTGCGCAAAGGGTCCCGTCACCGGCCAAAACACCAAGAAGTGGGTAGTGGAGAACACCATGTCCCTATCCTGGAGGATTGGCCGAGCGGTGGCGCTGTCGCGATGCACCAACACCGTCGACACAGTAGCCGAGTCCATCATCGCCGAGGTTGGCGGCTCCGAGTCCGCCAGGGTGCTCTTCAAGGGCAAGATTGTTGGCGTCGAGCGTGTTACCAGGATGGGCCACGCGTACGGCGAGGTCATCATTGAATCGACGGATGCCCCGTCCGGCTCGGCCAAGGAACGTCTCGTTATCCCGTTCAAGAACGAGAACATCTATGCAAAGAAGATTGATGCCGACGGAAAGGAAGAGGTATGTTGCTCGATATCATCCGACTTCATGCATGTGCTAACCCGTCCCAGATCCTCGCCATCGTGCCCGATCTCGTCTGTGTCATCGATGCGCAAAACGGAGAGGCGCTGGGTACGCAGGAGTACCGTTACGGCCTGCCCGTCATTGTCCTCGGCATCACGGCCTCGGAGAAGTGGACCTCGACCGCGAGGGGCCTTGAGATCGGCGGCCCGAAGGGATTCGGCTTCAACGACCTTGAGTATAAACCTCTCGGAAAGTTTAGCAAGCCACGCAGTATTATAGATGAATTTGGCCCTTTGTCATAGACTGGGGTATGGGATAGAGAAAAGGTCAGAAACCGCAGCAATCTAACTGAAATTACACTGTAAACCAAATGACGAACTGGGAACCCGTAAAAGGGCATCTGCATGTTGGTGGTGCCCTGGCCAGCGCGCCCAGGGACAACGTGTCCCGCCTCCTCGGCTGTGCGGCGTTGCCAGCCGGGCAGTCCTCGGCGTTGGGCGCGATTTGCTTGACGATGGGAACGGTGGCGATCTGGGCCATGGCCAGGCTAGAACAGCCCAGGAAGAGAGAAGCGACAGTGGTCACAGCGGCAGAGAATTTCATGGTGACGGTGGAATGGGGTGGTGTGCAGCAGCCGAAGTACTGATGTGGCGAGGATGTAGTTGGTGATGCAGTTGCAGACAGACGAATCCAGTAACGATGTGACAGATTTCGAATCAGCTTTAATGAAGAGGACAAGGCGCGATATATAACGAAAGAAGAAGATCACCCTTCTTCTATCAACAGGGCCAGCTCGGCTTCTCTTTTCTTTTCTTTCCCAGCGGTTCGTGGCGGTAACTCGAGGGGCTGTCAGCCACGAACGATCGTTCACAGAACAACAACCTTCTATCAAGGCTCGTCATGAGTAGGTACATTCTCGTCGCGTGAAGCCTGCATTGCAGCCCCACGGCGTTCTGTCTGCCAGCTTCCCGGCGCACTTGTATTTTCGATCGCCAGAGTGATCAGCTTCGTGTCGTTTGCAGTCCGTTCGTCGCGTGAAGGTCTTGCCACAGACACCACAAGAGAACGGCTTGGAATTGTCGTGAGTCCTGACATGGTTTTGAAGGTTGAATTTCCGCGTAAACGATTTGGGGCATTGCGAGCACCGAAAATGGCCTTTTCCTGTTCCTCTCGCCTCTTTCGGCGGTGTTGGGAACTCCAGAACCGCGCTCGTCCCGGATTCTACCCCGTGTATCTCAAGCATGTGCTTCTGCAGAGCGTTCTTTGTAGCATAGCCGAAGGTATGCTTGTCGCAGCCAGTATCTGTGCACGTGTACGGTCTTTCATGCTTGTCAATGTGACGATTTCGTTCCGATTCCCTGGTGAAGCCGTCATAGAACCTCACGCAATTGATGCGAGGACACTTGAACCAGTCTGAGTTCTTACCATAGTAAGTCCTGAGAAGTGCCATCTTATGATTGTCGGAAACTCCGGAGGACGCTTTCTCAAGTGCTTCGCGAATGGATCGCGTGATTTGGCCAAGGTCCAGCGGGTCATCCGGCGACGGCCCTTTGCCGCTTGGCCCCAGCTGTTTCCGAGCTGAGACAATGGCCTGGGCGAGTTTAGGAAAGAAATCAGTATCACGGAAGACCTTGATCTTTTCCATTATGGTTGTTGAAACCGTCAGCTCGCTAGTGGGGCCAGACCAGTGAAGGTCCAGGAATCCTTCAAGACACTCAGAAAGGAGACCAGGTTCTTCGTTGTCGCTGATCCCGGCCAAAGCCGATTGCACATGCAGAGGCCAACAGGCAACTGCATAGTCCAGAAACGAGTAGTAACCCTTCATGAGATGGTGCTCGACTTGCGGAGCATGCTGGTCGCGGCCACACGCCTCGATGCTCAAGAACGAAAGACATGCCTGCGCCAAGTCAGACTCCAAATCAGGCACCTGCAAGTACTTTGTCCGGATGAGATGTCTGACAGTAGTTAGCGATGTGGCTCATAATCGAATACATGGTTCATGAGACACCCACTCTTTCACCGTCGGGTGGACAAGCTCAACTGAATCGTCGTCCTGATGCTCCACTAGCGACCAACAGAGGTCCTTTGCATCAACTCGTAATTTCCGCATCTCGTGGTCTATTGGTTCATCCTCTTCGGGATCGAATGCAAAGTATCCCTGGATCTCGTGCCAACGAAGCGGCCTCTTCGCCACAGCCAAGAGTGCAAGAAGGCGCCGAATTGTTTTAGGCGGCGCTCCAGCATGCTCGCCCAAAACACGACTAAGAATCGTGTCATATCTACACATGGGATTAATAAAAGAATTCGCGTCTCGGAAGATGACTTTCTCACAGCTCTCCAATCTCCTCTGGAAAGTGGTCTGGTTGGATCTTTTCCAGGAGCTCCTTTCGAGTCGGCATTCCATGTAGGTAACGCACAACAAGTTTTGCGAATAGAAACATGCCTAAAACTGTTAGACCTAAGACGAGCATGAGAACTTATAATTACCTCTTGTAGAAGACACTATTCTTCCAGTCAATGGGTATTGAGATGCATCAAGCAGTCCGTGCTTAACCTCAATCTTCTCGCGCCAGATATCGACGTATCGTCTGATGTCGTCATGAACATAAACAGGAAGAATTTTGATAGCCGGAATCATAGCAAGATCTTTCTTTGCAATCCCATCCTCCTGGCTCACAAAGAGACATCGGAGATTGCCGTGGTCCTCTTTACTGAGTTTGTTTATCCGCTCACTGAACCAAGAGCAGATTTCTTTCCTCTCGTCGCGCCTGCACTCATCTATTCCGTCGATGATGAGGTATGTCGTCTTTTTCGAGACCAATGCCACATCAAGCAATTCTTTTGTTAGTGAGCCTTCAAGGAGAATAGCCTCACCGCTTTGCAAGTTTTGCTTGTCATAGAGCTGAAGCATGAGGTCTTGGTCTCCCAATAGCAGTTGGCTGAGTAGACCATGTGCAACGGCTACGAAGCTGTTGCGTGTGTCATTGGTCCCGCTACAGTAGAAGTAGGCAAGTCTGGCTTGATCTTTTGCGACGAGTTCTTGCACTGCGTCGACGACAGTAGAAGCCAGGACAGTTTTCCCTAGGATTGTGAGCACCAATCCATTGCACGGGGCCATCAGATACACACCTGCACCTGGAATACCGTTAAGCCAGAGTAAGGGAGTAGTGCAATAGATAGGATCAAACCAAGCCTTGAAGCGATTATCGCCTAGCAGCCACGCTCCAGACCCAGGGCACTCCGCCTTGGCTTTCGCACACATGTCATGTTGGAGTTTCGAATTGTATGGAGAGAGCCACTGTTTGACATCGTGTAGTCTCTGTCGAAAGTAGACATTCTGTAGATCCTGGAAACTTATCTCTGCCAACCTTCTTTGCTTCTGGGTCTCGTCAAACTGGACGATCGAAGCCTGGGACTCCACCAGACGCCCATGGCGCCTCATGTTGTCTTTGAGTTCCTCCAATTTGAAGGCGAACCCTTTCCAAGTGGCCTGAAACAGTTGTTTCCATGCTAGAACAGTGTCGGCACTTCCATTCTAATTTGCGCCTCAACCAAGGAGGTGATACGTACTGGGCTTTTGGAAATACTTCATCGCGTATGCGTGAAACTGGAGAATGTCCTTGTACATGAGAGCCAAGACTCTTCTCATATGCTCGCTGGAAATGCAATGCGCTTGATACTGCGAGAGTCGTGGGATGAGCTCCCCCAATTCGAAATAGGCATCGAGCAGACAGTTCAGTGACTCGGAAAAGTTGGATGCTGTCTTGGATAATTGTGAGAAAGGTTCCGATTCGTAGATAATAGAACATCGTACGTCCAGTATGAACTTCATCGGGCCCTATCAAGATAAAATAGTGTCAGTACACTCTAGAATGGATGATCATGCGTACTGCAAGTTCAACACACCCAAATAAATGCCAAAAGCTCTGCCGCATTCAAGAATATCTCAATGACCTTTCCATACTGCTCCATGCTCGCCAGAAACGGCCTCAATCGAGCGATCCATTGTTGTCGACGGCTGGATATTTGCTTCTGTTCAATATCTGCAATAACATTCTTCACATCCTCAATCGTCGTGTTTTGGAATGTTTGGGTCTGTTTCTTGCTGAGGCAAGCCGTTTTCTTGAACTCTTGAAGAAACAGCTTGAAATCCTCCTCCGCGCTGGTTCCAGCCTGCGGCGGTGTTCCGCTAGTTACAGCTGATTCCATTCCAACCTTTGGCAGCAGTTGACGCTGGATTTACAGCGTGGTTGTGTTGATGGTCGTTGGTAAACTTTTGTAAGGCTGTGGCATGTTTTTGAACATGCATGTACTCCGTAACAAGGTCGCTGTTCCAACGGCCACTGTGGCGGAGCTTTCAGGCAAAAGCGTTACACAGAGTGGGCTCAGCCTCATTCAAGGGCAGTGAGATGGGTGGCTGGGGCCTGTTGAGAGCCCTGTCGGACGCCTCGTCAGATGCCTTAAGCCGAAGCCTGATTGATGAATTTCATCGAAACGCTCACTCGTAATTCCTAAATAACCTCCCCATGCCATGAATTGATCGCTGGCAAGTGAAATCGGGACGTTCAAATGAAATGAGACAGCTCAAGCGACAACGGTCATTCCAAGATGGAAACGTCAATCGACCACTCCAAGTCTTGACACCTCGGGTTAAGCGCCCAGCAACGCATACAGGATTCCGGGGCTGTGCTGAAGCTGGAACTGCGTCGCTATTCACCACAACATCCGCATCATCCACGCCCTCCTCGGTGCCGAGCTCGCCAGGAAGGGGCTTTCACGAATTAGAAGAAGTCTGTTTCGGCACGGTGAGCCGTCTTGAGATGACAACATTGACGAGGAAACTCACTGACCGTGATTGACAGCTCAACGAAATCCAAGTGCTTTTGAAATGGCAGCCCAAGTCTCCCGACCCTGCTAAGATTCCGGTTGGCCGGCTTGAAACCAATTTGCGCCAGTTCACTCTAGACTTCAGCAGTGGATACTGCATTGTTCGGATGAGAACTGGCGACGACGTGGGCGTATTGGAAGCCAGAGCGTTAAAAGCCCTTGGCCCTCTGGTTCTTCCCGAAGAAGACTCCTCGGTCAAATACGACGCTTCCATGCCCGAATCCAAATGGCAGGAGAGTATTAAGTCCATGGCGAGCCAAGGCCGGAAAGGGAAATTGGTCACCATGAACGTCAGTGTTTTCGGACCGCGATACAGGGGCGAAGAAGTTGCCCGCAGGCTCGGAAATGCCAGGTTGTTTTTGCAATGCCCTACCCAATGGACAATGCAAGTTTATGAGAATCCGCAGTGCTTGGATTTGCCTCTAAACACTCGACAAGACCACGGTCCAACATTCCACATGAACGGAGATTACGCGACTGGCCCTAACGAAGTCGGGCAGCAAGAGGGCTCATCCGACAGCGACTCCAAAAACGACGACCACGCTATTGATCTGATCCGGATCTTGAGTGGCGTGAATCAGCATGAATACTCTGGAACAATTGAAATCGACCCTCGAATCATCACCAACTTGCATCTGTATGTAAGACCCTGATGCATAACTTGAAGCTCAAATCTTAACATACCCCTAGATACCAGAGGAAAGGTGTCGAGTTCATCTTAAGACGAGAGTCTGGCCACTCATTGCAACACCAGAGCCTCTGGGAGCCACTTGATCCTGGCCAAGATTCCATTGGGTAGGTTGCATAATTCTGAGTCTTTTCTACTACTGGAAGTTCCTCTTACATGTGTAGTTATCGGCATGCTATCACTGGTGCTAAAAGCAGAGCTGCAGAGGATAGCCCCGGGGGTATTATCGCCGATGATATGGGCTTGGGCAAGACTTTGATGATGATGGCTGCGATACTTGGTTCAACGAATCATGCCCAGGGATTTCTAGCACAGACTGACTCGGAATCTGTTAACAATCCAGTTCAAAACCATCGCCCTATTTTGAACACCAAAGCGACATTGATTGTGGTTCTTTCAGAGTGTAAGCGTTTGAATTCGAACTTCAGTTTCCGCTCATCGCTGATCAACGATAGTGTTGCTTGCTAATTGGACGAATGAGATAGAAAAGTAAGCTTTAAATATTGGCAATGTTCGTGAGCTAATTTTCGGAAGGCACACTGTTCCCGGTGCTATAAAGTTCTACAAGTACCACGGACGCGAGAGAACCATCGACCCTGCCTTGTTCTGCAATTATGATATTGTCTTGACTACATATGGAACTGTAGCTGCAGACTTCTCGACGCAGAGGGGAACACTGAGGAAAGTCCATTGGTATCGAACCGTTCTAGATGAAGGTATGACCTTCCCTATTTTAGTCATCGAGATCTTTGCTCACAATTGGTTAGCTCACACCATTCGCAACTGGTCTACCAGGCAATTCAACGCTGTCCACGATATCCCAGCTCATATCAGGTGGTGCATGACCGGAACGCCGATCCAAAACGGACTTAAGGATCTCGGTTCTTTGGTCCGTTTTCTAAGGGTACCTATCCTCGAAGATATTGCCACCTTCAGAAGACACATCTGTACGGAAGCTGAATCCACCAAAACGATGAAGCATAAGTTCCCAAATCTGAGACTTTTGCTCAACTCCATCTGTCTCCAGCGAACAAGAGACCTTCTGCAGCTGCAATCCATATGGCATGTTAACAGACTAGAGTTTTCTGAACATGAAAGGAACAAATACCTTACGATGGAGGCAGCTTGCAAGCAGGCAATTGCCATGGCAGTAAACTCTGGAAAGTCCAAGGCATCTCACCACAATGTCCTAGAGAAGCTTCTGCGTCTTCGGGAGTACTGCAACGGCATCACGAACACATCTCCGAATGGCGAAGACGACTTACTAAGTATCATGGAGCAATCTGGGGAGCTTCTCTGCGCGTACTGCACCGCTGAGATATCGAGTGTGGATTCGTCCCTTGCAGAGAACTTGGTTCAGCTCACTGAGTGCGGTCGGCTTATTTGCAGTGACATTTGCTGTTCGCTGCAATATTCAAGTCAAATCCGGACATCTGGACTAGCCTGTCCTTTTTGCAGTGTCCCACACAAAAAGGACAACATCCTCGGGATCACGGAGGATCATACCCCCGATGGAGACTCATGTCGATTATTCCCATCGAAGCTTCAGTATCTGCTTGAGGATGTCAAGTTACACTTGGATGAAGAAAAGTGGTATGCTATAAATACTTCCTAAGCAGATCCAGAAATTACTGGAGTGTTAACGTTGACTAGTATCATCTTCTCGATATGGAAGCGCACTCTCAACTTGGTCGAGGATCTGTTCACTGAAAATGGGATTCGGTACTGTCGGGTCGATGGCTCGGTATCTACAACCATGAAGCGCAAAAAGATCCTCCTTGATTTCCAAGAACGGAAGGACATGAGGGTTCTACTGATGACTCTTGGCACGGGAGCAGTTGGGTGTGTGCCTCCTCCCAATGATAGAGCGACGCTGAAATTACTAGACTCAATGACCTCTCTGTCGCGAGCCGTGTACACCTTCTTGAGCCGCAATGGAACCCGTCTGTGGAGCGACAGGCAATTGGGCGCGTGCTAAGATTGGGCCAAGAACAAGAAGTGAAGATCATCCGCTACATAATGCGAGGTTCCATTGAAGAAGTAAGTCGTTTTTTCATGACCTTCGTGGATCTAAAACTCACAGTTGTTACAGTTGGTGGAGAAGAGGCAGATTCAAAAGCTTCGTTTGGCTTCTGGGGGGTTCAATCTCGAGCAATTGGCAAAAGATATGAATATCTTATGACGAATTAGGCAATGTCTTCTTAGCTTTGGGTCAAGGTTCAGAGGAGTAACGGGGAAATAGTTGTAACCGCTTCAACAAGCCACACGGAAGGGAGGACTTGCGCCCATCTTCTATGACAGTGAGAAGCGCGATTATTAGTGGCTTGATGATACCCATACATGTCTGCCAAGGTTTCCAAAGTGGCTGTTGAAATCCTAGCCAGATATACCAGTGAAGACTTCATAAGGTCTGGGTTTCTTGTCAGTGTCTCTCGATTTGATCAATGTTAATCCAGTCAACATCCATCACATAGTATCTAACAGCACCAAAAGCTTCATGGGCTATCAGCAGGAACCTCCGATTCATACCAGTTGCGTCTAGATCATGTGCATCATACCCACTTCCCAACTCTGGCACTCTAGACTGTCCACTTAACTCGTGATGGTGACCCATTCTCGAACTGGCATCCAGCTCTCCCATCTTTGCTTCGTCACCGAGCTCTGAGATATGATATGACGGTGAAACCTTGACAGAGTTGGGCAATTCGGCGACCGCAGGTGCAACTGGAGGAGAAGAAGGCAGAATCCTTTTGCGGCGTCTCCGCAAGAGAAAAAAAGCGATAGCGCAAGCTATCAAAACCACAATTCCCACGCCAGCGCCGATACCTGCCTTTGCTCCGGTGCTCAATATACCGCTTGATGTGGACGAGTCCCAAGCAGAAGACGCAGATATAGTCTCGGGAGACGATGTTGTAGATGCTGATGCGTCGGACTCCGCTTCAGTTGCTGTCGCTTCCGATGCTGACGCGGTTGATAACAGCGATGAATCAGATGATTCCCAGAGGACTTCGATCACACGAACAAAGGCCATAGTGGAGGTCACGGTCGTCGTGCTCGTTGTCGTGTCGGACATGTAAAGCGCTGCCGTTGAGCTGGAAACAAGCTTGTGGCACCAAGCATCGCTGCTGAACTCGCAACCTCTACAAGTAACGAACAAGTTAGCTTCCAATCAGTATTTGTTTTAAATTGTTGTCATCAATTCACCAAATCCGTAGTTGAGCCATAACGTGGTCCTGTTGGACACTCGAGTGTTTGTCATGAAAATTCGCACGAAGATGGACCAGCCCAGGCGGTCACAAGAGGAGGATAATCGGAAGATGCCATTGTGAAGGCGCACAAATTCTGTTGGTGAAGCTATGGGACTGAAAACATTGAAACTCCTTTTCGCAACGCGCCACGGATCTGGGCGGGCTGATAGATCACCAATAAATCCATGTCGACCACCGTTGTGACCAAAATAATGAGGCTTGAAGATCAATCAATATCTCTTCAGCTGTGCTGCGCGCTCAGCCGTTGATTTGTCGCTTCTTTGTTACCATCGCTTCGTTGAGAACGCCTAGCGAGTTGAAAGAGTCTATGCGTGCTTCGCTAAATCCCTTTCAACCTAAACTATCGGATCCTGCCTCTGTCTGGACGGAGGTCTCGATAGCGTAGGAAACTTTGTTCATTCAGTCTCAACGCTTCGCTGATAAATACCGACACCACACCCTCAGAGATTCACTTCTACGAGGTTCTCGGCCCAGCTCATGGCCAGTTTATTCGCCTTGGCAAACCTTGTGATTATGCGATGGTGTTGCCCAGACGTCGCCTCGGCAGCGATTCAAACATCTAAAAGCTTGGAATAACTATATCCTACTCTATTCCGAGAATTCTTCGTCAGGGGAGCTATCATAAACTGACCGCCCATACCTCAGAAAGTACCTCCTGTCGGCTCCACGGCCTGACGAAGCCTTCCAATCCTGCATGGTGGGATAGTTCAATCGCTCACGAACATCCCTTGTCCGATAATCAGATGCATCGGGCTCAAGTGGCGGCCGTTTCCATTTATCACGATAGATTCCATTTTCTTCGGCTGAGTCCTCTGGGTCAACTCGCTCAGTATTTTCCTTGGAGCCCACAATCGGCAGAGGACACGATGATGTTGGTGAGTCGTTGGAAAGAAGAAATTGGAGGAGCGCATGCTTCTGGGCATCGAGGAGCTTGTAGATGCGGTATGTTACGCCGTAACGACAAGAATGGAAATATACCGCGTCGGGCTATCGCATAACGTTAGCCAGGTCATGTGTCAGTGACAAACACACTCACATCGACTTGAGGCGCGGGATGTGGTTGAGGTTGCCAGTCGGGTTGACGACGGTCAAACAAGACGACGCCCCCGAATATACGGGACTCGGCCCAGTAAGCGACTCCATCGGCAACTCCATTCGGGTACTGTTCATAATGGCAATACCAAGAATGCCTCAACAGAGTTGGTGCTCTGCCGTCTGGGAAACGAGCCCACCACACAGCATGCTCCTTCGGCGCCACCCAGTTGCAGGCAGTATCATCGTAAGAATCCTCCTCCACCTCGGACAGTGGCATCCCGTCCGCGATTTGAGCAAAAGTGACTTCAGCTTCGTCGCATGACAGTACATTTGACACCGCGTGAATTAAGATCCGGCGATGTGGCTCTGGGAGACACGACAAAGGCATGGAGCCAAGCTCATCAGCCCTCTCCAGTTTCGATGTTGGAGACATGACGATACTTTCGTGGGAGGTATGGGAGACGTGAGAATTGCAGCGGAACTGACGGAAGTATACGTGATCAGAGGGGATGAGATAACCAAGTAGGGCCAGGCGGACAACGCACAGGGCAAGGGTTGGTGTTAGCGAGAGAATAGAATATAAGCCGCATGCCTACCAACTAGTGGAAGGATTTCTAGTAGTCCAGGCACCCAATATTTAAGACCCACCTCTCTGCCTAAAGCACTCTGAAGCTCCCTCGTAATTATTCCAATTATCCTTCATCACACATCCACAACATCTCCAAACTCTTCCTATCACCTGTGCTTCTGCCGTACTCTGTCGCACTTGCTGAAGCAACCCGTTTACCCGATCTGCGTGTCGCTGGCTCCGTGCGCGCAGTGCTCAAGACTCTCTTCAAGGACCGCAAGCTAAAGACCTACAAACCGTCATCGCGTCCTCTTCCTTTCCTGAGGACGAGGATATGTGGCGCTTCCTCTCAAGGCACCCTTATTGGGTGGATGAGCAAGTCGGCTGCGCACATGATTTTCTCGAGAAGAAATTTTCCAAAGGTAAGTAGGCATGGCTGGTTTCCAAGATGTCCAGCGTAGCTAACCTCAGCTTGTAGTGACGTTTGATGTTTTCTCTCAGGACATTCGTTTTTTGGATATTGTAATCTGGACTATCTCGGCCTTGGCGCCGACAACCCACAGAAACAACTCTGGGTACGCATCATTCTTAGTCTTGGCTTCTATCAATCTGCTAATTAGGAGACCTTTAGTTAGCACATGGGCTAAGCTTCATCTATCAAATTGTACAACAAGAGTCATACGACGACAAAAGCAGTCATCTACATGCAGTACGCCCAATTTAGGAGAACCGCATTCAGTATTTCAAGACAGTCCAAAGGTGGCACGACCAAGGCTCATGGATTGACAATGGGAGGATGGAAAGGGCGACCACCGAGGAAGAGCTTAACAGGCACCTTCACGGATACGGTGAACAAAACGTTGACAAAGGGCCCTATCTCGCGTGGGAGAGTACCCATCTCGACAATACCAGTGATGCATGGGCCCTTGATTCCCATTCCGTGGGACTCCGGGAACGAGCTTACGTGCTCTGAGACTCTGACCGTATGGAGCGATACGACATGCTCCGTGTTTACGACTCTGTACCAGTAAGATCAAGTCACATTTATCGTGAAAATGACTACATACTTATGAAAGAGTCGTTCAGTGAGAGATCCACAATATACCTAAAGGGCGGAAGTGGGAAGTGGCGACCAGATGATTCCAGCGAGGTGGTGTGGCGTCGAAACGACGATGTATAATATTGGTGATAGCTTAACATCAATGCAGAGTAGATAGAGACGAAGAAGCATTCGTTTTCTCATTTTTCTTTCGCATCTGTAATCAGGTGTGCGGTAGAGACTGACCTATCTAACGAAGGACGAAATGGCTTCCAAAATGCTCCCTTCTCCCCGCCATTCTCTTGTTCTTGACGGAAGACATTCCCCAGAAAGCTCCCCCGACCATTGTTCGCAACTGTGAACTGTGCAATGAGTAACCCAGGAAACTTTCCGGACTTATTCAGTGTACTGGCAGCTGTTGGGACTGAGGGTAGTGATAGTGCGAGCAGTCAATGGCACACATCTTGCTCCACCGCCCGGCTGGCTTGTGCCAACATCAACCCAGACGGTCCAAGGTCCATCTGCAGTAGCAGCAGGACAGGCTATAAACTTGGCTCCTCTGAAGGTCAGGTTTCCGTTGAGCTCGACTCTCCAGCCAGTTCGCTCCGATTGGGGCGGGCTCGGCTGTGGGTTGGTCGTGTAGCCAATTTTTCCCTGGCCCGCAGCCGAGCGGTCGACGTACAGTTGCTGGAGCAGCTTCGGCTGCTGGTAGAGGAACAGATTCCCGCCGACCAGACTGAAAGTGGCCAGGTTGTCCGAATCGGTCCTGCAGACAGCGTTTTGCTCGGCCAGGTTGATCACGATGTTGCTCGTGGCGGCCTGGAAACCAGAGAAGTGAATATCGGTGCCGGGGGCAAGCGCAAGCAACTCAAATGTGATGAGCTTGGGTGCAATGGAGGCCGAAGCCAGGCCGGCAGCAAACAGAGGAGCGACAAGAAGGTTCTTGACAAGCATTTTGGAGTTGGTAATGTAAGATGGTGTTCTTGCGGGAGGTGTCTGCTTGGGGCATTATAAGAGAAAATTCTTCCTAAGCTGAGATAATTTGATGAAGTGAATACAGATGCAGCTGAAAGTTGAGAGGAATCGCCTGCTTTTAACCCCATTCCTTGGTTCTATTCGTAGCCATATGAGAGCCCGGTCTATAGAGCTCCCCATGCATATCTGGCAACTGTCTTAGACAACGGCATTAACAATATCGCGGTAACTAGAGATTATCTTAGCAACGCCATGAGACTTCTAAGTTGATAGTATTCTGCGCTGTTAGAGTTACACCCTTCTAAAAGGCCACAACCATGATTGGAGTCTCGCCCCCTCATGGCCAGAGTCTCGACTCACTGTGACCCGAATCTCGGCTCGTCGTGATACCTAGGATATAAGACTAGAGCGGTGAGTGAGTGTTAATTGATAGATGAGACTCCGCCTTCGAGGTCCAGACCGCGCGACTGTTCTGGATTGCGGGTCCTCGGTACTCTTGTCTGTGGCATTGAGTCTCACGACACCCCGCTCCACCCGAGAGAGGTGAAGGTAGAACCTCAATTTGATTGAAGTTACAACTTCGAGAGGCAGTGCTTGATTTGATACTGAAGCGTACGTGATGTGGAACCCACCGAAGGGGCTATGCCTTAGCTCAGAGAGGTCATGTACTACACACCCAGTCCACATAGTCCATACATAAACTTTAGAGACATGGTGTTCCGGTGCATTTGAGTCTACCAGCGCGTTGGGTGTGAGACGTGACTCGCCCTGAACCCCCCGCGATCGTCATACCCAGATGCTATAAACTAAACGGACGGACTTTCTAGTTGAGACACGAATATTGGACGTCTGTCTCAGCGGTCTTCAGCTGGCTCGGTTGGCTACGATGTCTTTCTTGCATGTTGTGTTGCAATGGTTTGTTTCAAGTACCGATTCAATGTCCTGATTGACTGTTATGATGACTCTTGGATAGAACACATTGGCACACCAGGCAACAAACCCATCATAATGATATTAACGGTTCTCAGAATGGGCTTAGGCAATTCGATAGCCTTCGCCGTTCACGAACTGGATGACTTAGATCTTAACGTCGTGATATCTTCCAGTCAGCCAGATACACTTATCTGCAGCAGATAACGGGCATAGCAATGCGCTTAAGACCTATGTATAAAGGCTACAGGCTAATGAATTGAAGGTCTTGGATGTGGACCTAGTGCCAGATGTTCTGTCCTTCCCGACCCGAAAGCCCTTGCCTCGCTTCAAGACCGTTATTGCAAGGCTATAGACTTGCGTGCTGCGTGTGTTCCCGGGGCCTCGGCCTGGACCGTATATACTGCACGGGCATCCAATAGCAGTCTTGAACGGCTTTGATGGCGTGGGAAGAGTCTCTGTCACGATTTTATCCACGTTTCGGTGAAATGTGTTGTCTGGGAGGTTAATCAATTCTGCGACACCATCCCAGTCGTTGAACCACGTCTCTCGTTTAATGCCGCACGTCTTCAGACGTCCATTCTCAGAGGTCAAGATGCCTGTGCCTGAGGTGTGGATATACCAGCCTGGCTGATTTGTACTGTGCAAAGCGGGTCCCTCGAGCAAAGCTTTGGCGGAACCTTCATGGTCGCAGTCTGCGAAATCTAGAACATATTAGACCAAGCTCAATGATATATATTTACCATCATACGGAGGACTAAGTCTGCATCTCGAGCTTCATCCCGTAGCAGTTTTGCAGAGTCCAAGTCGCCGTAGACGGTGCGTATCGACGGGAAACTTCTCTTGAGAACCGAGGCGCTCGACTCGCTCCGGACGAGGGCAGAGATGGCCCAGGACGGATGGACCTGGTGGAGTGCGTAAAGGAAATCTCCGCCGATATAGCCTGTGGCACCAGTGCTAGAATCTGATGAGTAAGATGGAACAGTGCAATAGTGATAGGTTTAGTGTACACAAAAAAACTTTAGGACAGCCATGGTTCTTGATTCTTACACTTGAAGTCTTCCAAGTCCCGTCGGGCCTTTGTCAAGAGACACAACGTCGTGGCTGTGTGGGATGACACTACCCCTCTGAAAAATACTGTTGCATTCTTTTCATTTATTTTTCATCATTTCCTCATATAAATGACGCCTTTTACTTGACATTAGGGCTGTGAGAATCATGTTAATGTGAAGTAGCGTGCCCACGCTACGGAAAGGTACACCCTACGGCTCAAACACGCTCCATGAAAGTCGCGCCGTACACGTTTCATTTAATTAATTTAATTTAATTTATTTATACCTGATTTAGCTAATAGCTTTCCAGTCCCTCTTCTAAGTAACTTAGACTAGTCTATAATAGGAGGGAAAACCCCTAATAGCAAGCTATAGGATGAAAAACCCCCTACCACTCTCACCCGAGGGGGAAGCAAGTCGGGCTCAGTACGCGTTCGCAGCGGCGTATGGTGTGGGCAGGTCTGCTTTACAAGAAAAGCTAATCGCGTGCCCGCCCCGTACACGTTTCAACCACGTTACATAATTGGACCTGGTTAATGATATTATTGGATCTTATATAACTTTATAGTACAATGGAAATCATATAACTTTAGGGCTCACTGGCGACTATTAATATATACAGCCGATCTAGGCCTAAAGGTAGCACCCTTGGAATAAATACCTCTTCCCTACGTATTTTGAGTCCGTTTTGTTTAGTCGTTGCTCTTCCGACTTGCTGGAAGTTATATAGTCTTGAAAGAGCTGCCGAACAGAGTTCCAGTAGTTTATATCATGGAAGGCTCTAGCGATATCCTAATTCCCTTAGTCTTCAGCGAGGTAAACTAATTCCTCTTGTGTTTTAGCGCAGATATCTCCTACAATATCATCTGTACTGCCTTTTCAGCATTATCTGTTTGATACCATCCCCATAGTGGAGGGAGACACACGCAATCTGCCTTGGTAGGAAGCAAACGTCAGTTATGTACAGAACCCCTACTTCTATTGACTGTATTTGCGTTCCCACCAGACCTTGAGACACCCTGCTCGAAGTGTACTTTTCTAGAATTTTTCACCGTTCACTCAGTTATTTTTAAAACGCCTAGCTCAGACACTCAGCTCATCCCGCTCGGTTTCCCTCGCATTCACCGTCTTCGAGTCGGTGGATATCGTAGCTTCATCAGGAGTGACCAACCCAACAGGGTCGTGAACCTGCGGACTGAGAACAGTTAGTACGAGTTGATCAAGCGTAGTCGCATGTTACTTACTCCTTTCGCTTCAGATACAAGTTCAAGATGTGTGTCGAAACAACCAGCGCGATGGCGCATCCGAGCGAAAACGAGAAACCCTTGACAAAGCGAGGGGCGTCGACAGTCTGATAAACAAGCAAAGGCGTCCAAGCGGTGGAAGATTGAGCAATGGTGTTGATCAAAACGAGCGTGAAAGACCGCTCAGCTGGCGAAGTCCGGAGCTGGGTATTGACCCAGCCGTGAAGAGCCGGCGCCATAGCGTTGGCTGAGTAAATGGTCATGAAGGCGAACCACTTTGCCGATTCAGGCACGTTCCAGACGATGAGAATGATGAGGCCGATAATGTTCCACGTGTATGCCAAGGTGATGGCCCACGCAGGCCCCATGACCAAATCAGAAGCAAAAGAAACGATCAGGACGTAAAGAATTCCCAACGCTGGAGCAATCGTGCCGAGCTCGTTAATGCGGGCCTGCGAATATCGTTCCAGCGACTTCATCCACAACAGAAAGCTCCCCGAGCTGGTGTGCAGCTGGGAGTTCCAGAACAAGACGTCAAGGAAGATCACAGTCCAGAACTGCGGCTTCGAAACAATTCGCTTGAGTGTGCCCAGGTTCAGCTTTCCCTGTGACTGGTGGCCCGCGCGACTCAGTCTCTCGGTGCTGAGGTCGATGTCCTCCTGCGTGAGACACATGCGGTTCGGCTGCTCGGGCGTGCCGGGGAGGACGAAGTATCCGACGATGCCGATCGGGATCGTGATGATGGCGCAGATGATGTACATCCAGCGCCAGCCTTCGAGGCCGTGGACGCTATCGAGGCGTGCTGAAGCGCCGGCTTGGACGAGGCCGGCCGTGAGGGTGCCGAGGTAGAGTCCGATGTAGAAGATGCCACCGCGTCGTGCGAGTTCGTCGCCGCGATACCAAGCTCCTGCTTCAAGTTAGTAGAGTTCTTTGCTATTTTCAGCGAAGTTTTGCACCAAGAACATAGTTGACTGCAGGGAAGAAAGCCGCCTGTGATGAACAAGTCTTAGCAACATGCACTCAGAGCTCACGAGACCTGTATCAAACCTCAAACCAGCCAACCAAGAACCGATAAGCTGCAAGCTCTGCGAACCCAGTCACGCGGTACTGCAACAGAGTGAAGATACCCCAGAAGATGTCGAGAGCAGGAATGAGAATATGCAGCGGAATGTAAGTGAGTAGAAACATCAACGGGATCTGCCCGGTAACGGCGCCAACCGTGTAAAAGACCTGAAGCTTGACGAGCTCATTGCCCTCGAAACCGAGGTCCTCCTTGAGACCTGCGACATATGCGTTATCTAGCTACATGTTAGCTGCAAGTTCCACCCGGCATTTGTGATTAGCTGAGCTCACTGAGATTGGCCTGGTCCATATACTTGACCCAGTAGGCCAAGACTGCGTAGGGCACAATGAGCAGATCGAGCTTCGTGATGAGCTTGCGCTCTCTTGGGCTGTCCGAGTCCGCGAACCATGTAAGCCAGCTCCCTCGAGATTTAGAAACCATCTTGAATACGACTCTTGTCCAGTTCTTGTCCGTTGGCGTATCCTGAACTATCTATGACCGTTCGTATAAGGCAGTCGAACCTTCTTATGTAGAGACCCATCGCAAAAACTCGTTCGAGATCCTAGAAAATTTCCCAACAGCTCATGCCAAGGACTCGCGCTCTAGGTCGTTCGATTGGCCATTCTCAGGCTCGCCAAACATGCGACAAACACGAGGCTCACGAGAAAACAATTGCATCATATTTAGCTCCTCTGATGCAAGATACCGAGAGGGATCCAAACGGCGTCTTCTTTACCCGTTCCATCATGAACCCCGAAGCTGGCCTATCCCCTGAGCCGCCGATTTCCACAGGGCCCACGACGCACTGTCTCTTGCACGGGAGGTGACTACGAATACAGTTCATACAAAGCCTGCGGATCCGCGCGGCGGATCCGATAAATCGAGTTTGGCTGCGCTGGTGGGGACTCGGTCCACGAGGAGCTTCCAGAACGCCGGAAGCTGGCTGGGTCGTGCATGACCGGCCCAGGATTGCCCTATCAGATGCAATAGTCAAGGCGTGCTCGGCCAGAGAGGTTCATTCCGGGGTCTTGGCATCATTGAATGGGGTGGGCCATGCAAAGACTAAAGCATCTGACATTTCGATGTGGCTTTACGATCGATAGATCGACTCGCGAGGTTAGGAGAAACGTGATCTCGACATGAGACACATTGTACAGACAGTACTGTAATAAGGTTTTGTTGCACTGAGTGAGTCCAGTGCAGAGATTTCCAGGATCATGTTGTTTCGGATCGGGTTACATCTCATCGAACCACCTTAGACGACGTGGTACGGTGAATAATTATGCACAATTTCGGGATCTCGTTAGCACCAAAGCTTGAAACTCTATTTGAGTGTTCACCCGTGGGCTAAGCCCGATTCACAGTTGGTCCCCTATCAGGAGGCCAAATGGGGATCATCCCCTTGTCTATCCAGAATGCGGCTCATTCATTCATTTAACTATGTGAGGCCTCGATCTCGATCCGTTTATCGGCATGACCGCTTGGGGTATTTAATCATGGACTTAGCAAATACCCATCGTCTTGTTCCGCAAGACTGAGACAGAACTCCTTCAACCACACACCGCAGTGCTCGTGTTCTTGCAGGAGGTTGTTGACGATGTTTTCAGTCCACAAAATGACCATTTCCTTGCGACCTAGAAACTTAGGCTCGTCGAGGCCCTGATCAAGACCATCTCGTTAGTACCCACTTCGTCCTTTGCAGGTGAGTCATGCCCTCACCACCGGGATCCATTCTTGCCCATTAACGTGACATATTTCGGAGCTTGGACAGAGTTTGTTGGTCTGTTCATGATACCCAGCTTCATGAGCAACCAAGATTTCCATTTGTTCATTGACCAATATAACCACGAGGGCCAGTTACTTATCATCCACATGTTTTTGCTTGATTACATCCTCGGGACATCATTCACGGCGCTTTCCGATGTCATGACGAGATACTCAGTCATCCCATCTAGCATGAGTGATGACTGAGCAATAATGCAAATCAAGGCAGCGAATACGGTTTCTGCTTCTTCTACTGTCTTGTTGCAAGGCTCAGCCAGCTGCTCGTTGATGAATCTAATAGCTGTCACCCGGTGTTGGAGAGCTTGGACGGTGCAATTCCCGCTTCCATTCTGCGACAAGTGCGAAGCGCCAAGTCCCAGCGCTGCGTGTGCTTAATAGTCGTACTACGGGTGTCAATGTGGGTGGTTAGATTGTGTCTCTTCCAGATGCAGTCCAATTGCCAAGCTACTCACACAATGCGCCATGGCCGCACATTGAGACCAAACTTGACCTCCTCGCAATGGCGGACTCGGATACGCAACCGTGAGGAACTTGTAATGGAAATTCAAGTCTTCCAGAGCAATACTCGATGAGATGGGTCTTGGTGCCTGTGTGGTGGCCTGCGACGCACGTGGTGGATATTGACACGCCAAGCCGAGTCGCGAACATGACGCACACGTGGGATGGCTCTTCCTCGCACTTCACTCGTCGTTTCTTGCAGCTGAAGCAGCTGAGGCGAAACTTGTAATGCAGTCTACGGGTGGCAGGTTTCGGCGCGAGCCGCACGACGGCGGTGTCGCGGGAAGAGCTCGAGCTTGAGCTGGAACTTGAGCCAGGAGGCACCAGTGACAGTCCTTGCTTAGGAGTATCAGCGGGATTTAAGTGGCATCGTTTATTTCACTTGTAAAGACTCGGTTGTAGTGGTGGGTATCGCAGAGAATGGCAGCTTCTGCGATATCCGCGTTCGGCTTCAGTGGTGATCACTCAACATCACGTCGCCGCTGCAGCCTAGCCGGATGGAATCTGTCTTGGCAAAAGCTTGAGAGGCTCAAAGAGGGCACGTGCCCTTTCTAAAACATAAGATTCTGCATTGCTATCATTCATCATTGCGCCTTGGACGAGTACGTGAAGGTAAGCAGACGGCTTCAGCCGCTAGAGCACTAGGGCAGCCACAGGTCATCCTTTACCTTCATGTCCCGGAACCCAGCCGAGACACAAGTTTCGGAAAAAGAAAAGAAGTAAGTTACCGTTATCTTCTCAGCGGTTCATCTGATTGATGAGTTTCACTGGAAATTCTTTTTCATCGCCTGTAAACGAGGGATAGACTGGGTTTTATACTCGTATAGTTTGCATTATGGCTCTGTCCATTGCAGCTTGTAAATACTTCTAAAGATTCTTCCACTATTCCCCTACGTATTTACATGGATACCTAAGCTTGATATATTAGTTCGAGATATGGCAGTTGATGATGCGCCATGATGAGAGACGTCTCCTCTGCGACCTTAGACAGATAGAACACCTGATCCGCACATACTCAAGAAGGTCTCACAATGTGTTACGTACATTCATGCGTTCTTTGACAAAACGTCATGTCTTGTGCGGCTTGCGCGGTCGCCGTCATGGTCGGACATCCGGGCCGGCTGACTCGTTGCTCCGAGGAGGAACACGCTGTGACTCCACTTCACGGCTCAAACGGCCGACGCCGAGATGTGTCTGACTCACGCCTCCATGTACACACTTACAACACCATAAAATCTCTCGACATTTTAACTTCGGGGGCTGGTTTGAACTCCTGAAAACCTACTCCAGTGACATCCCAAAGCATCCACCGCTTCGTAGCCAGACATGGATTTGCCTGTTGGCCCTCGCGTCCCGCCGAAATCGGCTCCCCGGCCGTCGCGAATCTCACTCCACGGCCAATACATCTCCCTCGTCCCCTTGCAGCCAGCTCACGCCCCGGCGCTGTACAAGCATCTGGGCGGTGAAGAAAACGGCCATCGGTGGACGTACATGTTCGGCGGGCCATTCCTCGACCCGAAGGAGTGGCAGGAGACCATCGACGCCTGGACCAACTCCACAGACCCATTCTACTTCACCGTGCTCTCCGGTCCCGAGTCCGACCCGACCTCTGAGCCAGTCGGGATCATGGCTTATCTTTCCATCGTCCCGGACCATCGAAGGATCGAGCTGGGCTGCATCATTCTCGGCGAGGTGCTGAAGCAGACCCGCGGCGCGAGTGAGGCCTTTTACCTCCTCATCAAGCACGCCTTTGAGGATCTGGACTTCCTCCGAGTCGAGTGGAAAGCAAACCACCTGAACAAGCCCAGCCTCACAGCCGCCGAGAGGCTGGGCTTTGTGTACGAAGGCATCTTCAGGTATCCACTCGAGGCTGCGTCGTGTTTGACCTCCACCCCGCTAACTTCACACCAGGAAGCACATGATTATCAAGGGAAGGCGCAGGGATACGGCTTGGTTTAGTATCACCGATGAGGAATGGCCAGTTGTCAAGCAGGGGCTTGAGAATTGGCTGAGCGAAGCAAACTTTGACGAGCATGGGAAGCAGCGCAAAAGGCTGCAGGAGATCAGGCAGTCCTTGGACACGAGCACCTCCTGAACGCTCATCAGTAGATTTCACACTTTACAAACTGTAGATAAACCAAGATAACGGCATGTTTACAATCTCATGCAGTCGGCGCCAGCCAATGATAGTTTCCTTCCGCCACGTTCAACAAACAACCCCCACCCAAGAGGTCACATCGTCACCAAAGCCACAATATACTTGCCCCGGCTGCCTTGTCAACTGATCAACGCTCGGTTCCGCAATGTGATGTTTTAAATCCCAGCAGCCTGTTGTTACATGTTCATTGTCGTGTTATGCAAAACTTACGCGCTAGTTAATCCAATCCAAGATGCAGCATATTGTTAGCGGTGGTGTTCCCAATGCTCGCCGCCATGCTCCCGACCAACGGGCACTGGATTGGCAGAGAAACAAATCTCATCAGGCCAAAAGCCTAGATACCAAGTAATTCTTATAGGTTCCTCTCGTATCAGCGTGTGATGTGTTCACGATGGATGAGAAAGTTGGAAAAGCAGTGATGTGCTTTCCATCTTATGAACAAGGTAGGTGCTTTTTGGTCGTTTTCCTGTATTACTTATCTCAACCCTAATCACTGAGCTGTACTTTTAAAAATAACCCAGAGTGACTCGCGTTGCATTACATGACATTGCAAGCTTTAGCAAGCAATCAACCGAGCCAGCCACAAGTGGTAAGTCATCTGTGCTTCAACTTTGCCCTATAATGACCTGCTGCCCGAGCTAGTCTGATAATGCACAGCCTGAATAGTTCTTAATCTAGATTCCCTCTCATTTGTAGCCTTAAGTCATCGCCAAGCTCCATCCTCATTTCAGCTCTCTAGGGTAGTGAACCACTAGGAATCCCTCAGTCTGCACTGAGTGCGTCTTCTGCTGGCACAAAGTAGTGCTTGGAGAAATCCACAAACAAGTCAGGCGGATCACAGACCGGTCGAGTTTCTGTGCTATTGTCGTGCCGCGTGCACAATTAAACGTCTCTGAAGAAGCACACAATTGCTGTAAGCGCTACCTAAATCTCGAAATCCCGCATCCTCCGAATTGACCGAAGCACACCGAAGTGTTGCACATGGCATTGCACAGATCCAACTGCATCGCCTTGCATCGAAGCGGAGAAATGCAATTGCGAGCAAACCACTGGTTGCTTTTGGCGGAACGGTCCGAGATGATCTCGTAATGGTCCATGAGGGTTGCTCGATAACTGGCACCCTTGAGAACGATCATCCCGCACACAAAGGATGATTTGGCCACGCGGTGACAAGGATTGTAGCCCAGCGGCTCCGCACGCACCGCGCTAGTGATCGACGCGCTGGGATGTTTTGGGCAGGCTGTATTCTGTACATAGTAGAATCGTCGAAGGAGTCGGAACCAACAGTAGCAAAAGATCCCGGACAGGGGAACAGAATGGTAGTCTAATTAATTTGGCAAGGTCTTGGATACATAGTAGTGTGCGGAGTACTCCTCCCGAGAATCGTAGGTGGTAACGGTGGCCCTTTGCCATGTGTTTGAGGATCTAGTCGACGTAGTACTCGTACCCATGCTGAAGTAAGTCCCCTTATTCGAGCGCATGGCCTGCACATGGCCTTGTCGATCTCGGGCGGTGGTGGACTGACCATGTCACGCACGATACAAATCGACGATCAGTCTGATCAGATCAAACCCATGGCTGGTCTCCGTAAGCAAGCAAGCGGTCCTGCACAACACCACGACTTATTGCTTTTGCCATCGACAAACAAGCCACGCAAATGGGGCCGAGGATCCATCTGGGGACGCCTTCACTTGAGCCTCACCGCCACCGGCCCTGGAGAGGGACGCATTCTATTCGAAATGACCAACGAAATGAGTCGACACCGTTGTGTGACCAGCACCTGGTAGCGCAAGCCCAACGCCAAGACGCGCTGAACCAACCGGCGATGCAGTCCACCGTCCTCAAGACTCAGCTCAGGCCCAGCCTCGAGGATCTCTTCAGCAACGCAACGCCGCCACATGGCTAGATAACGGATAGGCGGCCGTTGCACGTGGCAATCTGGTCTAGCCCGTGAAACTACCCCCCCCCTTTCTGCTCGCAAGGGAAATGGGCCGTGGAGATCGCGTGACGGGTGGCCGCAGAGCTCGGCGCAACCCCTGAATTGCGCCTGGCATAGCATCAGTTCTATGGCCCTTGGTCAAACAGGCTACATTATGCTACGGCCTTGCCAGTGGACTGACCGTAGGGGCGGCTCCAGGTAGCTCTCTCCAAGGGCGGCATCGGCACACGACGGCTTGTTTTGGAACGGGGCTAGAAAGGGATCGGCGTGATGGAGCCACTCTTGGCACCGGAAGCTGCCCGGCACACGCACGTGGGTTTTGAAGCTCCCCAGCAAGGCAAACGCAAGTCACCGAATGTGGCCATCTTCAGGCTAAAAAAGAGGCCCTTGGTGTATAGCTAAACACAACCCATCGTTTAGGCCGGGCGGGGCCCTGGGTTTTGCAATTAGCGCTTACTACACGTGCGGGCGAAGATGGACGGACATGGAGAGAGAGAGAGAGAGCGGAGCCGCAGTGGTGAGGGTCGAAGCGCGGAACCGGTTTGGTGATAGCGACTCGACGAATTCGTGTGAAGTGGCACTCTTGGCGGTGTTGACTGCCAGTCTGCGCCGCCATTGAACGCCGTAGATGCATTCAAGATGCATTCAAGAAGAAAGCCACTGGAAAAAGGAACACGGCTTGGGCCGTGAATACAGCCATTTTGACGCACGACATCCAAACATTCGATCCTCTCGCGAGGGGAAGCGCGGCACTGAATCGTAAATACACCTCGTCGGACTAGCGGATGTCTCTGGCGCCGGCAGTCCCTTGTGCCGGCAGGGATCGCGGCCCTCTGCTCCTTGCCTTCGTCATGATGGGCCTGTCCCTTCTGCTAATCTGCTTCGACTCTCAAGTCATGGCTTTGTTGATAGCGTCACATTTCCCATGTGGCAACCCACCCGGCCATGCACTAGTTCTCTGCCCTGCCCTGGGTCATTTCCAGCGTCCCTCGTAACATCCTTGAACGTGTGTCTTGGAGGCTTAAATACTTAGGGTTGGTGGTTTGTCGGTGCCCCATCCCTGGACCTATCGTGACCTTCTACCGCCGGACGAACGCCTGTGGTTCAAGTCATAAATAATACATCCCCGGATTGACTCGGCGCCGCCACAAGAGACGAAGCAGCTCACTCACTTTCTTCTCTCGCTCTTTTTTACTTTGCTCTCCTTTATACCTTGCTCTCTTCTTTCGCTCTTGACCGAAGCTAGTGGTGGACAACGCCGAGTCGCCCGAGGCCGGTTCCTTCTTTCAACATAGCCGACAATGACGATGCACAAAAGCAAGATCAACCAATCGTCCACGCGGTTACTACGCAAGACGGACGACGACAGACAGTTGTCCAAAGTACGCATTAACCACTCCGGATCTACACTCTGACTGCCGTCTTTGCAAGTACAGACGTTGCTCGTCGAGCGTTCGCTAATCCGATCCCCCATCAGGACTTGAAGGACCTCTTCTCCACGCTCATCGTCAGCCTGCTGCCTCTCGAGCCCCATCGCGTGCGATTCACAAAGGTGGACTACACCTTCATCTCCGAAGATGCCATCCACAACCTCGGCAACCTCAAGCTGCTGCAGTCAAATCGGATGCCGGATCCCAACGACCCCACCTGCACCATCATTTCCACCTCGACGACCACCTTCGTCATGAACAAAGACATGGCCCGATCTTTGTGCCAAGAGTTCGTCGACGCCCATTTTATCGAGTCGGCCGACGGCAAGCGCGAGCAGGTCTTCCCTCTGAAGGGAATGGTATGGAAACTCACCTCCAAGGGGCTCACCATCCTGGACTGGTTCTGCGCAAAGAACGGCATCGATCACGACCAGTTGCCCGAACTGGTTAACCTCATCTCGACGCCAATGAATCGTTTGGAGAGGGACCAAACGACGGACAAGCTCTGCCTTGACCGAGGGACCGTTGAGGTTATTTTCGGCAGATTCATTGGAGGTGATGGACGGACCAAGAAAGCATCGACTTCGTCCACCGACTCGAACTCATCACGGGACTACAAGAGCGTCTCGGGCGTAGTGATCACTGCCGAACGCAAGATCAACGGCCGAATATACCACGACACCTACACGGGCCAGGCCATCTCTGACTGGCTGATGGACTACACGACGACGATGGATATCCGAGAAGCCGTCGACGTCGCCACTCTTTTCGTCGAGCAAGACCTTATCGAAGCCGTTGTCCAGGACCGGGTCTACTCTTCACAATTCCCCAGATGCAACCTCTTCCAACCAACCCACAACGCGGTGTATCAGCTCTCCCAACGAGGCCAGGATGTCGTCGACAGCAGCAGCTCGAGCCGATGCTCTTCGCAAGGAGGAAAGCCCCACGGCACAAACGACTCGAACAGCCAGAGACTGGACAAGATCCTGACGGACCCCACGCTACGCCTCCTATTCCGAGAGAACCTGCGAGAGACACACTGCGAAGAGAACCTGTCGTTCTACCAGGAGGTCGACGAATTTATTAAGCAATGCAAGGCGGCCATCCTTGCGTACAAGAAGACGGACACAGCGTCGGTGGAGGAAGCCAACGAGCTGCTGGGCCAGTCATATGTCATCTTCAACACTTTCCTTGCTCCTGGTTCTCCCCGAGAACTCAACATCAACCACCAACTCCGCGCCAGTCTGGCAGACCGGATGACCAAGGCCCGAGCCCAGGACGTCTCGGGAACAAACATTCTCCAGGAAGTGACTTCCCTCTTCGAGGGTGCCCAAAACTCCATCTTCAAGCTGATGGCTAGTGTAAGTTGACCCATCCGCGGCCCAATACGACACTTACTAACAAATCCCAGGACTCGGTGCCCAAATTCCTCCACAGTCCCAAAGCCGAATATAGATTAGTGCAAGCAGGCGTGCGATGATTAGACTAGAACGGCGGATTAGAAGGACGAGGGAGAGTTGCGATAAAACGATACCCGATCTAGAATTATGACTTGAGCGAGAATAGCTAGAGAAACGACGATAATTAATGCTTCACTTTGTCTGAACTTCACTTGAACTTTCTCATTGGTTTGAGCCACCCAAGCCACAAGCAAGATGCTATCTAGCCGCTGCTTGCGTCAAGGGGAAAGCTGGACTTGTCCATATGGGGAAAAGCATATGCAGACCGGGGTTGTTCGCCAACATGTCCGGCCTCTTTAGAGAAAAATCTGGGGTAGCTCACCGCCTCGCTCAAGGTAGACACGGTATTCGCAGGATCGCCCTTCGAAAGACAGACTTTTGATCCACGCCGGCTGTGACTGGTGCAACCAACTCTTGGCATCGCAGCTCGCGACCCCTAAATTGCAGGGTTGGGAAACCTTAGGATTCATACTAGCTAATGCTAAAGTAACTAGTATTAGTTTCTAACTCTGAAAGGCTGAGCAGGCTGAAAATGTCGTCACGTCTCCGTCCACCAAAAGCGTCTTCCCTGCAATCTATGTTACATGGTAACGGCAACAAGTCAGGACGTAACACATCAAATTCCTTTGTTTGCATTGGATCAGCACACGTTCTTCATGCATTGTGTACGCGTGTGATCGCAGGCTTAGTCTGCCAGGAAATGTCTTCATCCCTCCGCATGTAGCCTACCCGAAGTAGACTCGACGGCTATGTCGAGAAATAGTGTGGCACGCTTCGGAGACTACACATTCACGGATGGCATCTTTCAGCTGGTTCCTCAGCATGTGTACAACGCTGCTCTGGTTTAATTTCGCGTCCTGAACCAATCGGACTACAGCTTGACTGGGCCTTTCGGCCCCCAATGCTGTACAACATGCACTTCGCCATTCAGTTGCGCAGTGAAACAAAGCACTGTACTAGTTGAGAAATAGGAGCAATTCGTTGGCATCGTAGGGCATGCATTGATTTCTAATACGGCTGGCCGGGCGGGTTGTTTCTCTTCAGTATTTCAGCAGCCCCTCGCGTCGTTGGTCCCATAGTTTCAGTATTGTGTCTCGTCACAACTTGTCCAATTCCTTCTAAATCTCTTCCGATTCTAAGACAAAGACTCATGCCATGTTACCATACCGATGGCTTACCGTCATAGCCCTGCATGCCCTCGTCGACGGCGTGTTGGCTGTGCGGACACCCAAACCAAGGTCACTCACGATTGACGTCGTCAAGAAAACCGCCATTGCCGTACGACAGGAAGCAGCAACGACGGAAATAGTCTCCGCAACCACGTACACCATCGCCCCAGATTACCTATGTGGATATGAGTCGGGATCTTCGGACCGCCCGGTATCTTGTCCTTCATTTGTGAGCTGCATGTGGGAACAGGAGATCTTCGGTCGTGTATGGTGTAGAAATACAACTCTGTCCATTCACAAGTCCCTTTGTCTTGACACGGACGCTGCCACAGACTCAGATGTGTGCGACGAGCCATGTCAAATAGACACGGGAATTCTGAAATGGTGAGTCTATTTGCTGGGTTATTGGATGGCTACTTGATAACTGACCAAGTTGAACTATGACTTCACAGTACGGATCGTACTGCACCAGCCTGTTATACATTCGTGTTTGAGAGTCGTATGTCGCTTCTCAGATGCGCTGAATCGCAAGGCTTCATTCCGGTGTCGTTTAATGCGATTGGCGAGCCCACACGATCTTTCACCCTGTCTGTAGATGCAAGAACGACAACGTCGAATAATGGTGCCGATACGGAGACCGCAACTACGTCTGAAGAACCAGACAGCTCCATGACATTTCGAAGTTCGAAATCACCTACTACGTCTCAGGAATCGGCAACCTCGATTGCGTCTGAGGAAAGCAACCAAAACATCCCCATCGGCGCTATTGTTGGCGGTGCAGTGGGTGGCTTAGCTACCCTTTCCTTCCTTGTTTTGGGCATCATTTTCGTGCGGCGATACCCTAGGAAAGCCAATGGCGCTACACCTTCAGGTCTCAACCCTAGCACGCCTCATCAACTGCAACCTGTCAATTCCACGCTACAAGAGAACACTCGAACGGCAAAAGTGGAAGGGAGCTCCTTGGACCAAACAAGATTGCAGCACTCAAGTGTGAGCTCGCCGTTGCCCAACGTCACTTCAGCCTCCCCGGCAAGACGGACGGATCAGCAGTATCCTGACACTCCTCCGGATATACCACATGAGACTCGCCCGTTTCTGACTTCGCTGCCTACTGCTCACGAACTTGGGGAAGACTCCTCTCATCGACACGATGACGAGATACACGAGATAGGAAGTTAAGTCTGGACTGAATTAGATGGGGATGGGCAAGAATACGCATAACTGCGCATGGAAAAGTAGCGGGCTAGTACAGGTGTGTTCGGACGCTTTAAGCAAACTCAACGTCCTCGATAAATTTACCTAGTTAGTGCTTGTTACTAAATGAATATTTCATCACGCCCGGATAGGCAAACTATGATAGCTTGCAAAGATTGGCTGAGACTGCGTAATTTAAATATACTGACAAAGTCATCACGGTGCGTATCTCAAGTCTTGTGACGCGCATCATCCTTGTGAACATAGAAGGTCCTCATCAGAGGGCACAGTTAACAACCAACAGGAAGGGCAGCAACATTTGAGGCAGTCTGGAACAGATCGACCTCTGCTGCGCGGCGCCTAGTGAGGCCTGGGATAACCTCGCCGTTGCCCTTGTTCCACCTGGGAAGCTCTGCGCCAGCAACTGTGTTGGGATCCTCTCCGTTGTTGAGACGGCGGATCAGCGTTGAGGATCCTGAAGCACCGCATCCAACGTTGAAAGCCCAGCTGACAAGCGCGCCGTATTGGTTGGCATTGAGCACGACGTCGGAAGTAGTGTCCAGGGTGATGCACTGCTGAGCAACCTGTATGCAAACAAGACCACGAATTAGGAATCAGGATCAAGAGCATGCAGAAATATGTAATCATACCGCAATGTCATCGCGAAGAAGCTGCTCGCCATCGGCATCAGACAGCGGAATCGAATAAGGGACCTCGGCGCAATTTGTCTCGGTGCAAAGATGGCCGTATCCAACTGTAGGATTGCCAGTTGGGTCAATGTCTATTGGTTTAATTAGCTCTGAACCGCCACTCTGGCTGCGTTCACGCACAAACATCGGCACTGAAGCCCTCGAAGCTCTCCATGAGGTTAATGGTAGCCTCGTTGACATCGGGTCCGATACAAGCACCTTGAGCGCCTACAAAAGCGCGAATAGAGAACACGAGGGCGAGAGAATAGTGTGACTGGAACATGATTGCTGATTTCGTGTATTCGATTGGAATGGGAACAATAATGGGCAAGCAGTAGTAGCGTTGAATATTAGCAATCTTGGTTCGTGCAAATATTCAATGGAGGTGCCGATTCTTATATACCTAGCTCTAGCGACGATCTTCGATTTTATTACTGAACCAACATCACACCTATCAATATGGAGAAGCAAGGCATGTAGGTGATAATCCACCATGATGCCCGTTCTGGAGACGAGCTGAAAACTGAAGAATGGAACATCCCTGTAGATCGACAAATGAACCTAGATCAAGCTAGGGCTGATCCTTGCTAGTAGGAGAAGGTGTTTTAACTTGAGCGAATGTGCTTCAACGCTTTTGGCAGATTGCTGTAGGTGAAACCAGCTGAACGACAATGAAGCCATGCGTGGATAGCTGAACTGGTTCATAAACCTTGATGGGACACCCGCGCATGTGTTATCTCCGTACCAAACAGGCAACTGCTAAATAATTTCACGAGATTCCCGATTAGGAGCGAGGAGAAGCGGAACAGTTCCGCCCATCTGTCTGAGAGGTGATTGATCTTCACCTGACATAGCTGGATACGACGCCGAAGAACCACCTTCCGGAATAGGTCCTTATTCTTGGCGCACATCTGAATCCATAATAGCGACCGGTACTCGCGGAAATCGAAGTCGGCATTGAAATAAACACCGGCAATGATCGACAAGTTCCACTCATATCCGCACTTTAGGACCAAGATCTCCTTCATGATGTCACACTTAGTCTACCAAGCCTAAGACTTCAAATACCCTGGATAGCCTTTTGAGATAATTGGCGTCATAAAGTCGGCTTTGTGTTCTCCCGCGATGACCGAAGCTTGTTTGATGTTTCAGACATCCCTCGTCTCCCCGTCAGCTCCCTTGATCGGCACTCCTTCAATGTTGAAATTTGGTCAGATTCCATCAACACAACTCAGAAAATGCCTCCATTCCCCCTAATAACCCCAGAGACGAGTAAGACAGTTGGAATGGTGTCTTTTGCAGGCTTGAAAACAAATATAGAAGTTGGTCAAGTACTGCAGCAGTGACTAGAAACAGTAGTAAATCTGCATGAAACGTCTCAGCTACACTCACATAGGGCGCCACCCCCTCAATATCCAGACACTGACTTAGGATCAGAGCTCCCTCCAGTGGCCATCACTTGAAACGGACTGTATGAAGATCCATACGTATGTGGCTTGTTCCGTGGTATACCGGATTCACCGACAAATTCGAAGTGTCTTATCTCGACTAAAAACTTGACGGGGGGGTAGGACACATTTAAACAAGACACATAAACCCATAAGGTTAGATAAAACTCGTTAGTAGGATTAGCTGATTGGTGTATCATGCTTTAATTTTGAGATCGAGTGTTGTTTCTCTCGAGAAAACATCAGTCTATTCAATGCGTCATAGTTACGTGCCGTAATTAGCAAAGAGACTGACTACTGGAAGAAAGAAGCTCTTTCGCTTCCATCACTTTTTGCATTCAAGAGAGAGAAGATTTCAGATATAGCCGAGATATGAGCATGGCAAGACAGGACCCGATCTAGTAGTGGTAGTCCAAGCATGTGATACTTGCAGGGCTCGGCACTTCTGTACGTCTAGTACGTGCCGGAGCCATTGAGTTGATATCATTAGGACGGGCTAACCAGAGCTAGAATAGACAGCCTGGGATTGATTCATCTGGCTGATTCATGTAGGCATACCTACATAAACTTTCGCTGTACTCAAGCCGTGAGACTGCTAATGAAATACAATTCAAATTGCCACAGCACTTGAAGGGAAAGATGGATATCATGTTAGGATTAATAGTGTATCGGTTTATAATATATCTACATCGTCTACTTTCATTACCGGACTGTCTTCATTAACGGACAGGCTCTATGCCGTCCGAGTCCCGACTACTTAATGACCCGCCTCCATTCGTGGTGGAAGCTTCTCTCGTCTTAGAATAAGCGCCTTCGATTTGCACCGAATAAGCGGGTGAGGTGTTGAGCAGCGTGTCGGTGTCGTTGTGGTGGAAGCCAAGCTGCTCTTTGGGGTTGGACGCCTTCGCGTCCATGGTGTGCATCTCCACCGTCGTAGTAACAGTTGGCCAAGCCTTTGATCGACCGGTTTCGGGATCCTGGGTTCTTCCTTCTGCCAAGGTCGTGTCGCCAACTCGGGTTCCTCGGGATCGAGACTTGACGTAGTCTGATCCGCCGCTGTTGCCACCGGATGACCGGGCAATCTTTCCGATGAGGCTTGCCATAGACATCTCAATGTTGAGCTTGACGATGTACGCGAGAGGATGTATTTGCATGTACCTTCCATTATAGTTAGTATGTTTGGTACTTAGTTGTAGCCTGGGGAAGGATGTTCTTACACAAAAGTGTTCTTCAAGCTCATCATGGACACAATAAGTACATCCATGGCCAGAGAGAAGCAGATGATGAACATGTTGAACTTGACAAGGTTATCGTATTTGGCCAGGCCGAGGTCAACCAAGTTCTTCTTGACAATTCGGATAAAGAGAATGTTGAGAGCAGCATCAACGAGAAGGTAGATGACCTTTTCGCATCGGTCCCAGACTTCGTTGATGTGTATGTATGATTGCGAAATCTGTAGACGCGCTGGGATCCAAATGCAGTAGACTGAAATGTTGATGGCTGTAATGAGTGCTGCGACGCCGTACTTGACTTTCCAGACGAACTTTTGGTCATGGATCAGGAGGGCGCATCTATTGACGATAATCTGTAGGAGAAACTGGACTTGAAGGGCCCACAAGGTGACTATAGTGGCGAGCAGCAGTTAGTTGAGTTGATCCATGGTATTATGCCTGGTAAAGCAGGCTGAAGATACTTACGAATGCAAAAGTAGAATGCAAAGCTAGATACCAAGTCAGTTACCGTCCAACCTGCAGATGCCCGTTGTTTGGGAGCAAGCTTACCTCGGTGCTATCACGCCAAGAAGATACATGAAGCAAATAACTCCAAACCCAAGACAGACGGAAATCTCGCCCCAAATCATCCAGATGTACGGGTTGCGCAGCATGGTGAATTTACGCCGGCGGTACGCACTCGCCGTCTGCTGCACGGCGGTCCATGCCGTCAACCAGCCGATGCCCAGCGTGAAGCCCCATGCGACGGACGCGATGATGATGTCGACTCTCGTCACCTCCTCGTACACGTACGTGTCGGGGATAAGCGTGAGCATGGCGCGGTCGGTCGGGGGAAGGGCGGAGAGAATTTGGTCGTGATGTGCAAAAAAGGAGCGGATGGAAAGGCCCTCAGAGTCGAGCTGAGAGGCGGTTACCGGGACGAATACAGCATTGAGACGGGGGTGTTTTCTCGCAGGAATCTAAAGGAATGTTGGGCGAGGTTAAATCAAAATGGCAATCATGAAAAGGGGAATATATTATTCGCCTCAAGCTAATGGCGGACTGGGCTTATGGAGTATCAACAGGGCCCCTGGGGGTCAAATGCCCGAACGGCGGCTCTTCCGGGGTTGAACTCATAGGAAAATAACTAGTTAAGCCTCTTGATCTCCAGCTGGATGATGCCAGTTGCCGGAAGCCCCATTTGCCGCCTCTTCACCAGCCAAGACGGATGGATGTTCAGCGTAGTGCGGTGTCCACACGGACTAATAAGCCGGAACTGTATCCCGATGTGTGTCTGGCGAGTCAGCTCCGCTTTGGCTGACTTCAAGACTCGCGTCCTTGGTCACAGAGCCTGCCGAATAGTCGGGAATCCCCGCGCCTGGGATACGCTTGGATCGTGTTGCAGCAACTCCACTTGTTCATTTCCACCAGCGATATTCCGACGAGTCAACGGACTGGGCGGTGATGGCATGGATTTGCGGGCTGGGGGTCTCTGAGATGTCTGTCCTTCTGTCTGTCATTTTGCGTGTGTCTCAACCCCGCAAACAAAACAACGACGACATAAGCACTACGGCACCTGACGAGGCTTCTGTCAGATGCCATGTGCGTCGGGGTGGAAACGTGTTGACCGCCGCCACGACGACGCCCGAGGAAGTCGAAACATCTTTCCAAATTGCTTCGCATGCATCCGCCTTGCCCGCGGATTGCCCCCCTCAGCACTGTCAAGGCGGTGATAGAGTTCGCCTAGACGTGGCCGTTGCAAGGTTGAGTGAGGGTTAGTTCCGAGCGCGGCGTCGACGCCTTACACCGATGCGGCAAAGCGTTGACAAGCCAGATCCGGGGCTCGCGGATGGCACGGTCATGCAGGGATTTGGTAAGCTGGCCCTAGCCCGCGATCGTCGAATTGTCCGGGGCTAGACGGCGCGACTGGTTGCTGCGCAAGGCAAGTCAAGTAGTCAAGTTACAGGACCAAGAGAAGTGGTGATGCCCGATCTGCTGCGAGTCAGTCCGCGACCCAGGCAGACGGACTGATCGCCAAATGATCGGCTGTTCCCACTTCGCAATGCAGGCTCGCACCCACCGAAGGCCCGGGTTCTGCATTAGCGGTGGTCACCGCGGTGGTGATGCAGGCTTCCCCGAGGGACTGGCTCCCGTTAGATTTTGGCATTGCCTCGAAGACATCGTCTCATTTGGCTGACGCCCGGCTCGACTAGCCCTCGTTGGGCGTCCTCGGGTTGCCTGGGCATGACGACCGATGGGCCCTCCCTCTGCAGGCGGGCCGTGACACGGTTCTGGACCAGGACATGTCCCACGGCTCGTATCATGGCGACAAGCCTCGTCAAAGCGCAGTGCCTTTTCAAGACTCGTGAGGTGTTCCAGGGGTCTCCTCGACGGCGAAGAAATCGGGGATAGTTCGCCTCATTGATGATTGTCGGGAAGTGGGTGTGGCTTGGACCCTTGGTGTCGTGCAGACGTTGGTCGTCGCCTGGAGAACGTGGTAATTTGCGACGAGGGCCGAAGCCAGAGAGGGAAATGACGCACCAGACGTGAAGGGTGGCCTCGTCGGCCTGCGGTGCGGCTTTGAGGCGTCGGGAGGGACACATGTCGAGAACCTTTGTATTTTAGCAAAGAAGCGTTCTAGAAGAGTTCTCTTGTGCCTCGCTCGCAAGTGCGGGTGTGCCACAGCTTTAATATGAATCGACTTCGCTGCTCTTATCTGATGTGGTATAGAATGCAATCTCCATCAGTCCGACGACGGGCCCTCCCGGCCGGATGGAGGCCGACTGCGACCCAGTAGATGCAACACGGGCAGCACTTGTCGAAGCACGTCCTTGTTAAATCGAGATAGAGTAATGCAGGTATTCTTGTACTGAGAATAAGTCCGTGGACAATGATTTATTTATGGCATGTCTGTCTATCTGATTCCTCGTCTGTCCATCACCGTATGAAGGTGGCCAAGTCAGTTTTGGCGCAAACACACCCCCGGGAAGGGCTGCGTTCCTCATGACACAAACCTCCAACAAATAAACAAATCCAAATTGGACTTAGCCCAAAGTAGAGTTCCAACTCGATAACCTACGCCAAACCAAAAAGTACAAGAATCCCATTTCAAATACCGGCTGGTTGATGGGCTACTCATGATTAGCATCGCGACCCCGGCCCGACAGGCTACATTCCCAGTACGAGGCGAATGTGTCCCACAGGGTTCGTGTCACTGAACATTAGCTTGACCGAGAGCTACCCCATCGAGGGCAAGATAGCGAATTGCCCCTAGCTCGCAGATCTCTTTGTCGCCCATCGACCAAGGGTAACCTAGTTCGGAAATGATCCTCCCATTCATCTGCATCAGGTTTCATAGTCGCATCTGAGGTCGAATGAAATAAGGCTAGTCTCATCTCCAGCGGTTAAGGCGACCAGGAAGTTCTCCCCCGAATCTCATCAGAAATGATGCCGCGTTAGTGTGTCCAATATTTTATCCAGCTAGTTTGATAGTCGTGGACTTTTGTCAAGCACCAAAGATCGTCCGCAGACTACTGACTTGAAAACGAGGAATGTTGAGAGTGACTCATGTCAGGTCGTTTTTTGGGCATCATCAACGTTACCCGCATTCTAGATACATCACGGAATTCATATTTCCAGTTTTGTCACATTACATAGTATAGCGTTCAACCATGTTCCAATACCCACCCAGTCTATAAGATCACAAATAAGACCATCTGTGCTCAGCTAGTCAGAGCAACTACGCAGCATTCAGCAATAGTGTAGGGTAGACCAGGCACACACGCAGACCGGGAGCTAGTCATCCGGTGAAAAGGATCGCGACTAAGGTAGGTGGCATGCATGATCCTTCCAGTAGACATTCTGTCAAAGTACTGACCATCCGCTGCAACGTAGCGCTTGCATTGAACCATCAAGCGGAAATAACCGTCACACCCGGCTATAGTGGTTCCTTCAATACTACCCAAAGTCCTACACATTTAAACCCTCAAAAGTGACGACAAATCACAACCCCTGAAGCCGTGCTCAACATGGTCTTGTTTCCGTTTAAACTCCCATGTCGATGCTTTCTTGCGGGGATCTATTCTGTTTCGCGCCTCTTGACTGGCGGATTCGAGCAGCAATCGTCCAGGTCAATCCTTCGCGCGGATCCTAGGAGGCTTGTTGCAGCCATGAATCCACATGCGATGCATCCATCGCTGTTTTCTAGTCTTTAATGGCAAGGCATGGCAAGACAACTTGGTTCTTAATAGGCTAAAGCCCATGCCAGAGTAAGGCGCAGGATCTCCTCACGTGGATTCTATGGATTTTGTGTAAGCGAGTGGCAATGTTGATTCCTTCGGGCCGTCGAGGCTATTTAAATGATAAAAGCAGTACCGCCGTCAGCCTCCCAATTTATCAACATTGAGAAATTCCTCCTTCTAAAATCGCATTGCCATTTACCATGAAGTTACTCCTCGCCGTTTCCATCTTCGCCGCCTCCGCCATCGCAGCGGACTGGGGCCAATCCTGCAATGACGAGACCCTCGACTCGTCCACAGGGATCCTCACCGCGCAATGCAACAACGGCGATGGCAAAGGCACCGTTGTCGAAGCCGAGTTAGACCTGTACCACTGCCTGAAGTATGTCAACGGCAAGATCTCGGTACGTGGCTCCCCCTCTCCCGGATGAGTTTAGACTAAACAGTGCGACAGGCGCCTGGTGGTGATGGCACTTTTGGAGACTCATGCAAGGACTGCACCGTGTACCGCCTTGATGATGAGATCTACGGTTCTCTGGGTGTGACTCGCCCGTGGATCAGCTGCACCTGCGATGGTGCCTCCGAGGCGGCGACTCTTAACCTTGGTGCGTCTTAACAGCATGTCTTGTTGATGAGGATCATAATACTAATGGCTCTTTCCAGATATTACAACCATCGCCAATGTCTATGGTGATCTTGTGTGCAGCAGATAGAGGCTCCAAAGCGGTAGGTGGCGGTGGTCTAGTCTAGGACTTGAGTGAGCTTGATGCCTGTATGTATCGAGGTGCTTTAAGTTACATAAGTGGGGAAGCCCAACGGTGAAGTTCAGCTTGAATATAAACAGAATCAAGCGTATGCTCCTGAAATAGATGATTAAGTTAATCTTGAAGGTCCTCGAACTGTTAACTGATACAATCGAAACCGGGAGGCAGTGGGTGTACTCACAAGAAACCACCCAAGGTTTGTCTTTGATAAGAAGAGGATAGTACTCAATTCTACACAAATTTGATTCATCATTAAGATAGTTTAAAGCAGCAATTAGCCTGCATGCGTTATCTCACTAGCTCCACAGGTTAACATTTACCCTTTAGGACAGTATAGAGTTGTGTGTCTTAGGAGTATTAGTTTAGGTTCTATACGTTATACTACTAAAGCCTTAGGTATTAACTACTAAACATTTAGATCCAACATAAATAAGTAAAAAGAGTATTAAGTCAAGAATTTTCAATGCTCAGCTAAAAATAAAATATTCAAAGATGAAAGAAGAATGCCACATTTAGGCAACGTTTCCGCGGACCTGCTTAATGCCGGTGACCTTGATATCTCTCCAGAGGAAAACACAGAACCAACCCAAGGCAAGGATGCATACGCTAGTGATGAGCATGTACCTCTGGCTGTCACCGTAGGCGAGAGCAACGCCTTGTCGGATCTCGGTACCTTGCTTGTAAGCCAGTTGCGTGTACATGCTGCCGTAGATAGAGTCGATATCGGCGGTCGGTGGGAGATGCGCAACGAGGCGGTCGCGGAACGTTCCAGTCCAGATGGCGGCCGAAACAGTCGAGCCAACAGCGGTACCAATGCTACCAAAGAGATCAAGGATAGCAATGAGGACAGCGATGTGCTGATGGTCCGAGGGAGCCATCATGGCCATCTCGCCGGCAACAACAATGGGACCACCGGCAAAGGCAACGAAGATCTGGGTCATGACGACGTAGCCAATGTTCTGATCGGGCTGGCGGAAGTGGATCATGAGACCCACGCCGAGGAGCATCAGGGGAATGGCGAAGTAGAGGTTGACCCACTTGAACCGACCGGTCTTGGCCATCAGGTAACCGAGGATGATGGCTGAGAAGCAGGAGCCGACACGATAGATATTGCTGATGTAGGTGGCTTGAGTGACGCCAGTGTTCCAGACCACCAGTAGCATCGAGGTGAAGTAGCTTCCCCAGATGGCCGAGTTCCAGAAGACAAAGGTGAACATGAGGCCACCGAAGAAGACCGTGCGGTCGGCGAGGAGTTTGAACGGAATAAACGTGACGGAAGCGAGGTATTTTTCCCAAAGCACGAAAGCAATGATGAGCAGACCACCGACGATGATCATGGCGATGATCATGGGCGACTTCCAGCCTTCGGGCTGACGGGAGTAGATGGACATGGGCAGGAGGAAGAGGGTCATCCCAGCCGCCAGAATAAATATGCCAAACATGTCCGCCTCAATGCACCAATCGAGAGCCGACTTGAAGGAAATATCTGGCTTGCGAGGGGCGATGAGGCCCTGCTTCTCAGCCTTGCGGCCGTTCCAGAAGAAGAGAATGGCAAGTGGGGAGACGACGAAGGGGATGACGATGGCCCAGATGCCGAAGCCCCAGCGGAAACGAATGCCTTTGATGATGCTGTTTGCGATGGGGCCGCCGATCCAGGTGGTGACGATGTAGGGAGAGGTGGCAAAGGTGAGCATCAGGGGGCGGTTGACCAGGGACGAGGTATCGGCGATGAAGACGGTCATGCAGTAGCTCACGCCCTGGGCACTATATGAAATCAGTTGGAGAAACTTTTGAGAGCTTCGAGAAAATACCCAGTGACAGCAAAGACCTGCGCAGCAACGTAGGTCTCGACGTTCCTGCAGGCGGCCATCATGATGAAGCCGCAGATCCAGATGACCATGGTGAGGAGGAGGGTCTGGGGACGGCCCCACGTATCCATGATCTTGGCGAAGACGAGCTTGGATAGGCCGCCGAACAAGCTGGAGATGATGCCCGTGACGGCCGTGAGAGAGTGGGCCGAGAACTCGCTAGTGACGAAGGGGCTGAGAGAGCGGACGACGACTTCTTGGGTGGAGGTGATGAAATAGATGAACCAGATTCTGTAGGAGAGGCCTTAGTACTTGCTGGATGATTGATCCTGAAGTAACCACGCAGGGACGGTCAAGGTCAGAACTCACATTCCGTAGGCTATGATCATATCACGTTTCGTCCAGACAGTAGTGATAGCCTCGATCTGGCGCACACCAGCCTGATAGCTACTCGTCACCTCGGGGATCTTACCACTGTCCGTGTCGGCATCGTGAACAGCGTCAGAGCCGCCCATCTCCTTGGAGATGTGGTCGACGGGAGCTGGGTCAACGGCTTCCGAGGCCGTCTTGGTTTTGGAAAGGAAGCCCATAGTGACCTAGTCGAAGTGACGAAAAGTAGAGTGCGAGCTAGATGGTGCGCAGAGAGGAGGTTGTGCGACTCCGAAAGTGACTAGAGTGGTGGTGAGGTGCGCCGATGGGTTGGTTGTTATTATAGCTGATAGTGCGGATTCGGCTCTCGGCAGCTAGCGAACGAACCGCTGTCTGCAGTCTTTCCGGTCAGAACAGTCCGTATTCTTCTCGTCTTGAACCTGGCGTGTTTTTACCGCGATATCCAGTCCTTAGTAGGGCTGCTGCCGATCTGTCCGGCGTCGGCGTCGGAGCCGGGGGCTGAAAAAGATCCAGGGTTCAGGGACCAGCATCAACGACGTCGAAAAAGCCACTCCGACACGCTAAGAGGTCACAGGTCCAGGAACCAGACGCAGAGCAATGTGAAGAGTGGGCAATGGGCCGTCATAAGGACTTACCTGAGCCTGTTGCGGCAGTCTCTTGCCCAAAGCAGCGCAAGTTGGAATACGCTTCACGACGCATGTCAGGGCAATGGACCCGAGCTCCGACGGGCGAACAGGGGACAGGACGTTGGTGGACAGGGGGGAAGCGGCCGAGAGGTGACAATCTGACAGGGAACGCCCCAGAGACCAACCTTATCTGATGATCAGATAACTTCTCATCTCATCATGGACCCGCGGCACCCAATGACGGCCCGCAAACCCCTGTAACAGCCCCTGTCGTCCCCCAGGCCCTTTGCTGCACGGCTTCGCTTGTTCTCCCGACCGCTCCGTTCCTCCGCATCCCAAGATCGGATATCCCCTGTCGCCCCCCGGAGAGGCAGCTGAAAAGACGCTCCATGCTCGGCTTCGAACATGGACGTTGTGTCTTGAACTGATGTCGCGGTTGCGCGGTTTCGGCGGCCTCGGTGTCATGCCACGCAAAAGGCCAAGAGGATGAGGGAAAGGCCACCAACACGGACACACCAAAGCCCACTTCAGCTCTTCTACACGCGGTACCGAATCAAGCGATGCGTGGTGGTTCATCCCGAGCACCCGAAATACGCGAGCTTGGCCTATGAGAAGCTTGCGAAGATGGTGTGCCAGACCAGGGGAGCTGCAAGTACGTGCTGGGGTGAGCCGCAGCTATAAACTCCATGTGCCTGCATGTTCCCGTCGTCACCTCAACCTACTCATCCGCGTCTACTTTTATTTACCCAAGATCACAGCCAACATGAAGACCTCTGCGCTTATCCTCGCCGCCCTCGCTGCTGGCTTTGCCGTGGCGGACGTCAAGAAGGAGGACTACTTCCCAGAGTGCTCCATCGAGTGCCTCAACGAAGGCACCGAAAAGGCGACCGACTGCTCGACGTCCGACGCCGTCTGTTGGTGCGTGCAGTCCAACTACGAGGCCATCTACAACCAGGCTGTGAACTGTGTCATGGAAGAGTGTGGCGCCGACAAGGCGATTGGTACGTTGTTCTCGTCCTCTCGCGATCGTAGTAGTAGCTAACACGTATCGTCTTGCAGAATCGGTCCTCCCCGCTGCCATTGAGTTCTGCTCAGCTGCCTCCTCGTCTACCTCAGCCCTAGGCGGCGCAGCGACGGGCAAGAGCACTGCCGGAGACGCCTCTAAAACGGGCACATCGGCGTCCGCGACCATCACACCGGGCCCTGACTCGACGCCCAGCGCCGGCGTCTCCGCTTCCGCGTCGGGCGACGCCGTGAGCACCACGGCCAGCACCGACGGAGCAGCCGTCATTGGACCTCTGGGTGCCGTTGGAATTCTGGTCCTTGGCGTTGCTGCGGTTCTGTAAAGAGACATACTTTGTTCCTCTTTTCTTCAATTACCAGCGACCGTTTATTTGGGTGGCGGGATTTAATCTGGGGGCGATTGAAGCTGGTCGACAACGGTCGGCGGCGTGGAGCGGAGGAGTGGACGGCAACGCTCGCGGGATAGCGCCTGGAGCCAACGTCGAAACCACCTAGTCTATAGACCCGACTGCAAGGTTAGACTGCTTGTTATAGACTTCAGGCAGTTGAATGCGCTGTAAACGCCACTGACCCAATCCTTCTTTCTCTGTACTGTGTTATGAACCTGCCAATTGCCATTGCATCTGGGATTTCCAACCAGTCTACGATAGATAAATTGAGTACTCCTCCCTGTTAGAATAGACGCTAGCGACTGCTACGGTGCTTGCGTGCCCTGATGGAACACGATAGAACCATCCTTGGAAATGAGATGCCTAGCAGCGCTGCATTTCTTCCGTTTTGGACTTCGCGTATTCCTTCGCGGATCCTTCAAGCAAGACAATCAAGGCCGCCATTGGCCCCAAGAACGTGTTCTCGACGCCTCAACGCGTTGCCTCTCTAAACAACCAAGGGTGATATCTTCAGAGGGCCTTTAATCCCTACAAACGCTTCCTCTAGCCGTGCAGTTCGCACGCATCTTGACCTTCTTTCTGCCGCCTGAGGCTTCAGCCGCCTGCCCCGCATCCTCACAACGCCCGTTTCTTCACCATTCTCTTCACTTGGAAAGCATTCACTCTCTCTCCCGATATACTCAACAGCCGAAACCGAATCAATCTCAATAATTTATCACCAACACGCAACGCAGCTTTCAATGTCTCCGAACAGGACCTTCCCGTCTCTCCAGACCGAACTCTCCAAAACCGCCAAGCTCTCCAACGTCCAAGCCGGTCTCCCTCTTTTGATACGAGGCCTCCCCCTTATTGCCATCCTCGCTCTTGTCTGGACGAGGCCGGGCATTATGGCAATGTGCCGAGTGTGTAACCAAGGCACGCCGAAGTCTCACATAAATGCACAGGTGGATGTTTTGCGGGCGCAACCGTCAGATCCGCGATACAATTTCCAGAGCTGAGATCCTGCTGCTCTAAGCTGAGCTGTCGCTGAGCTTAGGCTGAAGATCCTGGAGCCTATAGATGCACCACAACGTGTATAACATCAAGTCAGAGACCGAGATTAGCTCGGCAAACTTCCTTCTCCTATTGAGAGGTGAGCTGAAAAGACCATGATGAACCAGGGAAGTAGGAAAGTCACCTTGGCTTATAAGAGATGGTGGGACCGGGGAGCATAGAGAACTGATTTCATCACCTCTGACAAGGTGTTGTTCTCGTTGAGTATTTCTGACTAGATTTCATCTATGCTGATGCCTTTCAACCGTTTATTTTATTTTATTTTATTTCATTTTGGACAAAGTAAAGTTAGCACCTCCAAGTACTTAGGGTTCTCGTTGACACTTGCCGTAAAAATTGTCAGTCGGGCCTCCCACTCTTGGCACCTCGACTATCAAGCATCGATCAACAACTGGAATATGGGAGTTTTCAGTCTTGCCTCCCCTTCTCCACGGTCCGACACCAGCACTCTCTAGCGCTACTCGGAGCAGCCAGAACGTATTGTCGATATCTCGTGCCAACTCCCGCGAACGCCCTTCCTGAGACGGCGAAACCTTCCGAACCAAAGTGATACATGGCCCCAGCAGCATGCTCGTTGCAATCAAGAAGAAGCAAATCGACAGTATAAGCATTATTTCGAAGAAACGAAAATTCTGGTACCTGCCAGTGGTAGTAAACTTCTGGTTGTCGCAAGCCCTAGCCGCTGCCTCGCGAAGCGGCCCCTCGGGAAGCTCATCGATTGGCTGGTAAAGCAAGAAATCGCCATACAGATCCGGACTGCTAAGATCAATCCTGCTCTGAAATCGTAGGAAATGAGCTTGGAGCAGAGAAAGACCTGTCTCGAACCATAGTGTTACCTCCTTCTGCCATTGATCTGACGGAAGGGGTGGAGACACTACATTGTTGTAGGTCAAATCGCTTGCTATAAGACCTGCGAGGTGGTAATGGCTCAATTAGCTTGCGTCGTGATCAAACTACCAATCAAATAGCCATGGGCTTACCAGCTGCTCCAAGACTTCCTATTCCAAAATCTACCACACTGGTAAGGCCCATGAGGATGGCTGTGCGATTCAGTACCGTCCATTGATGTGCATTGAGACCCATATTGAGGCTTTCTCGCCATGCAGCCACAGGGTGCGTAACATTGGTGCATTCCTCGGTCATCTGATTGCAGAACTGTACTTGCTCGTAACAGGCCATCATGTTGAAGGGGTTGCTGCCATAGTAAACCTTGCTCCCATCATCAAACACCTTGGTTTTCGAACCATTGGCTAAGAACATAGGATCGTATACTGGCTCAGGGTAGAATACAGCGTTCTGGCTGATATAACAAAGCGACAAGTCAACGTCGTCGTGGTCAAATGGTGCTGCCGCCCACGTCGACAGAGATTTTATGGCCCCGGTCCAGGAGATGCAACTAGTTGTTAAATTAGCGCTCGGAACAAACACACTCTTCGATGAGCCAAATGCAGGCAACTTACTCGGTGCTGTAGCCGTTGACTCGAACTCCCTGATCAATTTGCTGCGGGAAAGCCACAGTGTAATCATCGTTGAATAAACGCCCAAAATCCACAGTTGCGAAATTATTAGACTCACTGATATCGGTCAAGTCACTCACGTCTACAGGTGAGCATGTGAGTACTTTTCTGATATCAATGCGGTCTTCCGTCGGTGCATTCATTCCAAAGTGAAAATGCGAGCTCAGCAAACCTGTATCCCAAGTCATAGCAGTATTTGTCGAAGATTCATTATTTGAGAGACACCGCTGATATCCTTTGAACGGACAAGGCATCTTCTTGGTTGTGTATGGAAGTCTCTTCGCAGGGAATCTCGAGTTGGGTACCGACAAGGGTGGAATATCCGCGTAAAACCACTTCGCATAGAGCCGGGCGTCCATTGAATCGCTGGAAATGACTTTCAGGTTTTCAGGAGTGTCAGGCAGAGTGTATTGTATCGCGGTCCAGTTGAAATCCCACCCGCCGCATCCTCCAGATCTCGCCAAGACCACAACGTCTGTCTGCTCCAGAGTCGCCACGCCGGAGACGAAGGTACCAGCGAGAGTAAAGAGGATCAAACACAGCGAGGCTAGGGCCACAATTAGAAAGAGGCGACATCCTGCTCGCGGCGTGGTTCCAACCCAGGCACGGGATAACCAGAAGGAATCTGTAATGGTTACGAATGGACTTGCGCTATTTCGTAACAGAGTCTGGATCTGTTGATAAACCGGATCGTATTGCTTCTTGGGGTTGACTTGGAGCTGGTGAAGGGAATAAGCGAGGATGGTCCATAGGCTGGATCCCGCCAAAGAGACGAGGAGGGCCATAGCTGAGGTGAGGTAGCCGCCCCAAGACGTGGGAAGAGTCAGCGTCAGTTGGTGGACACCCTTCTTAGAGTAATCCCTCCACAACCCTACATAGACAGACATATCAGCCATGGCGGTGGTATAGGGTGATTGCTCTCTCAAGATGTTTTCAAACAAAACCAACGGGTCGAGGATGAGGAAGACCGGATACAGGCTGGATAAATAAACCAAATCCTGTGTTCTTTTGCTGATGGGCTATTCTGATCAACTCTCTGAGGGTATAAGAAGGAAAACAAGAAGAAGTAACCTGAACGCTGGCGTTTGCCTTCCAAGTTGCAAATGCTCCATCAGCCAGCCACAGTCTGCTATTGCTGCGTGTTTGTGCTAGTTTGGTACACTAAGTTTGATACGAAAGTTTACGGCTGCCAAGCTTATAGTCTAGACTGTACCAAGTCTGTTAGGCCGCCCAGCTGAAAGTTTGGGCTGGCTTGGCAATTCATGTGCGCAGGCTGTCCGATTCCGGTACGAAATTTCTATTTCCTGAAAGTAGATATGCTGGAATAGGGCCCAAGATGAGGGCTGTCAAGGGGAATCCAAGGGTGAGGTTGATACCTCACCGCATTCTGCTGGAGACGTGGTAGGTATCTTGGATACACGATAGGGTGAATTGAGTAAACAGTAGACCGGAAACTGGTGGTCTTATTGATTGATGACTTGATGATGTATGTCTTCCTTCTCCATCTCTGTGCAGGGTCGTCGTTTCATTCCCTCCGCCTTCACAGCCTGGATTTATTCATATCGATATCACATACGAAGAACCTGGTTTTTTCCACGTAAGTTACGGATGTCAATATAAACCATGCCCTTTTGGTCACAGGGCTGAATGGGAGCCGTGAGCGGAGGGCATATCAGCCTTGTGCTCCATGTTCAGCAGGGCATTAGGCGATGCCAAGACGCCAGCACATCTCTAGGGTGAAGGGGCATCGAATCCCGTCAGATGTGGCTGGCCCAGGCCAATCCACCTAACTTCTCGGAAACCACTTTTAGCCAGCCACCGTACTACAATATTGAACTATTTGTCAATTATGACGGTCCAGACTCGAAAAGCAACGGATTAATTACGTAGTAACATTGTAAGTTGAATTGATTGATCAGAATACGGGTCTTGTGATGCAAGACAGTGAGGTCCCAGGGCAGGCAGGGTTTGCAGTGGAATATAGGAAACGCACACAGGGGCCTAACGAGAGAGGATTCTTGGAGATGTTTGATATCCATTGACTTTCTAGACATGTCCAGTCATCTATAGATTGAGTAGATATTTTCAGATACTTTACATATTCTCGGAAACTCTCATAGCCGGGAGAAGAGAAACTGGACAATATTCTTCCCTGGTCTCTACGTCTACATTAGCCCGCAAGTCCAAAGGTACTTCGCCAAGACGCAATCTCCACACAAGGAAGAGCTTGCATTCGCCGGGGGAGATAAACGTAGCCCGACCGGACGCCGTCTTTGTGTAATCGAGCTGCGCAGTACGGCCAAGCGGCGTGCCGAGTCCATTCGGTTGGGTGGCCGTAGGTCAATTGCAGCCCTGTACTGGACCCATGCGAAAGCGCATTCCGCTGGCATGTACACCAATTCCTCGCGGCTTAAATACTTGGCTGAGCATAATAGAAACGATGTCGGCGTCCTTTCACTGTGCATATGGGACTTACAGTGCATCTGCACAAAAGAAAGTAAGACCTCCAGTTCAAAATCCAGTATGAAGAACTTGAGAATAGCATGAATGGGCAAGAATGAGTTATTGCTCAATTACCGACTTTCCTTCCTCTCACTCAGCGCTCTCGTTCACTCTATTGCCCTCTGAGAGATGGCATGCTAATCGCTACGTTTGACTCCTGGCGTCATGGCTGATTTGCATCAGGAAGAGCCTACTTCAATAAAATAATCACGGGGCTGCTAATTACTTGTATTAACCCTGCATCATTTTAGATACCCTCTGCTCACCGAATCATTTGTATCATAGTCACTCTATTCTGGTAATGGACAACTTTTATGGGACTTTTAAAAGCTGTGACCCTATGAGGCGTATAAACCCGCTTCTGCTATTTCCTAATCAGTTGCTTGGATTGCTTGCTAGTGGTAACAAGAGCAGTACTTGATGCACGTTCTCCTGTCGAGCTTCAGTTGTGTCATTCTAGCTCTATATCAGAAAAACCAACTCTCCATCACGAAGTAATGCAGTTCCCGTAATGTGCTTGGCATGGCCGCATTAAATAGCTCTTGGTAACCTTGGTTGAGAAACCAGGTCAGTACGGAATCAGAGCTGTGGAGAACCAGACATGGCTGGGTTTAAAACACTCAATGGGACGTGCCGATGTTTGCATCTTACCCTTTTCGAAGTAGCTCTCAGAGCGGTAATTCACATCACGCCACTTCTCAAGTCGTAAGGATGTTATGTTAAACAGGCTTTGCCGTAGAAGCCATGTGAGAACCTGCGGTGAAATTGCCCGATAGTAGTGCCGTCGAATCTGTAGGCTCGTGATGACCTTAACCCTGGGGAACCTTGCCGGCTGTCTGCGTCTACGCGTCTCGGGCCCAAACAACCTTTCGAAGTGAGGGGATCGCGGGTCTACTAGGACCGATTGAACCCGTTCTTTGGCTTCGAGGGAAGGTTGGGTCCTGCAGGCTCTGGCCCATCCGGGACAGGTGTCTATGGGGCCATAGAGTGTTGAATATCTTTTCCACCTGGGACCTACATATTATTTGGGAGAACTCCCTGTGTGATTTTCGTTGAGGAGATGAGATGGGATGCGATGTCGCATCTTAGAGGCTTAAAGTGAAAGTGATGTTTTCGGGAGCCAAGAGATGACAATGACTTGGCGATGCACCTGCGTGGAGAACAGGCAAGATGATGTCATATGAATCCAAAGTCGCAGAGACGGAGTAGGAAAAGATCCGGCAGAGCCACCGTGCATGATAGTGGGACTGGAATGCGGTCTGGAAAATGAAGGGTTTGATCCGTCCTAATGGGAAAATCAGGGGACCATTCATTGTTCGGGCGGTAAAGGCGGCTAGCAAGGGGCAAGACACATTAAAAGCGGGCGCACTCCACCTGGGCGGAGTCGGAGGAGGCGGCTCTTAATTGTTTTATTTTTGTGTGTTATAATTCAGCGTGGGAGGGAAAAGAAAAGAGACGGCGTCTGTTTGCATGAGTACCTCGTGTCTTTGTGTCTACCAAGATGATGTCCAGGAGGTTATTCCAGATTTGCTGGCGGCTGCTGCAGAAGCTGACCAAAGACTCTGGTTGGCAGGCTGAGAGAAAAAAAAAGAAGGAATAAGCAATCACCAAGTCATCCATCGATATTGGTTGGATATTCACGTCCCGCGTGTCCAACATCCCTGTGTCCAACAGATAAAAAACGGTGAGCGTTTCGTGCAATGAGTGAGCGTTTTGAAGCCAAGGCGAAGTGCAAAACGACGCACGTGACGGGTAAAAAGAATCCACAGTTTGGGTCCAGGTGACCTCTGTTTTTTCCGTCTCCACCGAACGGCCCATTCCCAGTCGGGAAGCCATTGGATTGGATTCCACGCCCACGGCCTCTCGCCTTGCCAAAGGCCCAGCTTGAGTGAGCGAGGTGAACGAGAAGCCAACGAACGAGCGAGCGAACGAATAAGAAGACGACACCGAGCTTGACGAACGACGCGGATCTGATTACCCGACGCCATCGACGCGATAGAACACGGCCACGACCACGACCACGACGTCCAGCGCAACGACCACCGCGGTCCCACTCTGCACCGATCGTCAGTACCCTCACGCAGCAACACAGCTCCAGGGTCGCTTTCTCCTCTCTCCGCTACCGCTCTTTGCTCCGTCCCCTCCTATTTTTCCTTCGTCTTGTCGTCCTTGTCTCGTCCTCCTTTCTGTCTCTCCGTCTCTCCCCCCCCCGTCCCCCCCCCAATTGCGCCCCGAGTCCATCCTCCCCTCCCGCCAGCCACCCCGTCCGTCCGTCCGTCCGTCCGTCCCTCATCCCATGTCCGAAGACGACGGCGACGTCCTCGGCCCCGACGGCCAGGCCGCCGCCGCCCGCGTCGATCGCGATCGCCGAGCTCCGCGCTTCAGCTGGACCCCCGCCTACGAGGCCACCTTCTTCCGCAGCCTCTGCGAGAGCGTCCAGCTCGGCCTGCGCGAGAACAGCAGCTTCAAGGCCGAGGCCTGGGAACGCGCCGCCCAGGCCCTGCAGGAGAGCCACGGCGCCTATCCCACCAAGAGCCACCTGATCAACAAGAGCGACAATGCGAGGAAGCGCTTCCGGCTCTGGCGTGGCCTGCGCGAGGACCCCGAGTTCCTGTACAACGCCGTCACCCGCACCGTCACGGCCACCGAGGACGCCTGGGCCGCGCACATTGAGGTGAGACGCCGTCGCCTGACCGACGCCCGAGCCTGGAGATCACGTCACTAACAGCATATCAGCGGGAACCCCTGTCCAGAGCCCTCCGCGGCCGACCCTTCGACCACGAAGACTACATGGAGATCCTCTACCCCGATGTCATAGGCTCCGGCGGCGCCCCCAAGCGCATCATGAAGCCCCGGAGACGGACTGACGGCCCCATCGCCGACGACTCGGAGATGCCCGGCACCAGTATCCTCAACCTCCAAAACGAACCGCCTCCCCGTCCGCCCGGCCTCGAGAGCCCCAACCAGCGATCTATCTTGATCCAATCCTCCGTCACCCCGTCGACCGCAAGCAGCACTCAGCAGCGCCCGATCTCGACCTCGATACCCCCTCGCGCCCCGACTGCCAGCTCCAGCGCCCTCACGCCCCCGGACGAGACGATGACACAGAACCGCAAGCGTCAGCTGCCGACTACAAGTACTCCGGCCTCGTTCGAGTCAACGCCGCCAGCTTCCGCCGGTGCCTCTATCCAGCAACCTCCCGGGTCCCCCGAGAAGCGGCGTCGGACGTCCTCCAACGACGGGTCGCGTGCCCTCGCGACGGCCGCCACACTCAACTCGTCCATTCTGCCCCTCGCTCTCTCCAACGGGCCCGGCGTCGGGTCACCTCCCCAGGTCTCGGCCCAAGTCTCGGCTCACGCCCCGCTTCTCGAGGAGCTCATCGAGGCCGTCAGGTCGCGAACCTCTCTCCGGTGGCAGGAGGAGGCACTCGATGTCTTCTTTCGGGAATTTGCCAACGAGGACTTCGATCTGCAGGTGAAGGTTTCGGAAAGCGTGCTCGTCAACGAGAGCAAGGCAATGGTGTTTTGCAAGATGCCCGCCAGGATCCGACAACATTGGGTGAGAAAATTCAGAGAGCCACAGCACAGGGCGTATCAGAGTTGAGGTAAGACAGACTCAAGATGGATCGACATACTCTGAAGAGAGTGATCTGAGACGTGAACGGAGGGACTGCACGGGAAAAGAGAGAGAAGTCTTGGACGCAAGGGATTCGTTGAAGAGAGATTCAAGTGTGGATGCACTTATTGACATGGGACAGCAAGAGAAAGAGGAAGAGACAGACGAAGAGACTGTGACGGTCCAACGGACCAACGAGACCGAACGACCTACAAAAAAAACTACAGGGCACCAAGAGCGAAGATGGACGCGTTAATGATGCCCACTGGGGGGAAAAGCAAGGACGGTCTGGCGTGTTGGTTCGCGATACTCCATGGTGAGATACCACTTTGCCAAGAGGCGGGGCGTTAGGATTTTCGGCTTGTAATTGCATTTAGCGAGGATGAACTGAAAGGCTTGGGAAATTTTGGTAGCGTGAAGGGTGTTGGCGATTGGGAATAAATAGCCTTGGCCCTTTGGTCTTTGTATTGATACGTACTTAATACATCTAATCTTCCACGTTGATCAAGAGACGTTTCATTAATCTTGCACTGGTGTCTATTAATTGATCATCAACAAGAAGTCGGAGTCGTGTGTAGGGTGGGGAACTTACAATTGAAGCCATCACCAGAACGGTCGATTACGCGCATTTCTATCTCCTACGGATGACACTAAGAGGGTGTTTTGTGAGCGATCCTTGAATTAATGCAGACATCGGTGTTGACAAACTACACAAGACCGTCTAAACCACTAAGTCTATAGTGAAACTTAGGCAATGTCTCATAGTCGTCGGCTGGTAGCCCTAGTACGTGAGGCGCTAACTACATGGTGATAAGTTGTCCCGCACAAACTGGAGTGCGGGACCGCCCGCCCCACAGCTCGAAGATGTGCCCCGTTCAAGACAATGCCTGGATTGCAATGGGTCATAGAGGGAATAGATCAACGCCTCGTTCATCCCTCGAGCAATGCTAAGTAAGACCTGGAAGAACACGCCCGAGTCTTAGTGTGCGTGACGGCGGAAATCTGAACAGCCCGCCCGCCACCAAATAAGTATTCGTGTATGACACTAACAAGTTGCAACGAAGAGATATGCAGCTGAATATCGATGAGTAATGAGCGAATAGCAATGGCCAACTATTGTTATCTGTCTGTTGGGTTGCGTGACGTAACTACAATATCTTGACATGTGGCTTCACCCTGCTTAGTGCACGAATGCCGGAGGATGCTGATGTGATCCCTAATTCCATAAAACCTCCAAGAAATTGTAACATCTAAGCTAGATTCTGCAGAGCCGTATCCCTAACGTCGTGCCCGGCCTGTTTGTAGGAATCCCGAGGGGCCAGTGCCTCCACGTACCAAATCAAGAACCCACCCATTACAGCAGCCATGAGAACTGCGTCAAAGAGGTAGAGGCAAATCTCGTGCGAGATCAGATAGCCGCCGTTTCCCTGCAAATGCTCGATAACTCGGAAGATGCTTCGGACGAGAATGTGAAAGCTTGCGCCGTAGAGCACATGGAGATATCGCTGCCAGGTGATCTCCCCAGAAGCCGCCGTGGTTGTCAGTCATGTAGATGGACACTGCGTGCAGGGCCGGGGCGACGAGGATGAGGATGGCCTGGATGACGTATCCTCCAATGGCCGTTGTATCGTAATGTGGCCAGATTCGACCGCAGTAACCGAGGGTTTGGAATGAGAAGAACAGGTCAGATCCAGAAGACTGGGAAGGGTGACGGAATGGCAACTCACAGACGCCGCCAATGGTAAATGCAACAAAGGACCAGCTTCGCGCCCTAACCATACGCCATGTATGGAGACCAGCCAAGATGGCAAAGAAAACAACAGCGATAATGGCAGCTACTGGCGACGGAGTGTATCTGTATAGCCTGAAAACGATTGCTTCTGACTGGGCGGCGCGTGGGAGAATTCCTCCTGTGGCTGACATTGCTTCTTTTAACATGTCTATAAGACTGGTTCGTTTCTGTATGGTAAAGTGAAAGATGGATGATCGCAAGGGAATGGCTGATGGAATCGAAAATTGGAGGAGGTACAGGCAGGAAGCTGACGAGACTACGAGAGAACTCAGAAAACATTACAAGAGCGATACGGTTTGGGAGAAGAAAATGCCAGACAGGAGACACTCTTCAGATTAAATGTTTAACAATCCTGCTTGCAAGTCCCAGTTTGTCAAGAAGCCCTGAACCCGAAGCCGCGTACTCGGACGTTCTCGCATTTCACGTATAACTCGTACGTAGTCCGAACCCTCGGGGCAAAGCGAACGCACGACTCGCGACCATAGGCAGATTCCTCATGGGGCGGACCATCAATGGTAATTGTCTTAGCTGATTTGCTATTTATGATTATTTTTACCTACGCGAAAGTCTTATTCAAGGAGGAGGTTCTCGTCTCGCAAAGTTGTGAAAACAGCACTACACCACTCATTATCGTGTGCATCACAACAGGGTGAGTCTTCACTTGTTGCGAAACGAATTACTCGTTAACGATTGAGACATTGAAAATCCAAAGAGCTGACGTCTCTACGCCTCCAGTTCCAATTATCCCGAAATGGGCTCACAGCTGGATTCGCAACAGTAAAGTACACTTGGCAGTCCCTAAGCTTGATGATGTGTTTCCTTTCTCGTACTAAGATGGTAGAAACTCCGTCACCGCTGGACTGCTCCTTGGCTTCTGAACCTGATCATACCGTCCGCCGTTTGTCAACTTCCCAGCCTCTGTCATTTTCACAAACTGAGCCTGATTTCCCTGTTCCTTCAAGACACTGATGACAAGTTGTCGACACAGTGTGATTTGTCCGCCCAAGAGACTGAGGAACCTGGCCACCATCGCGATCGAAGTCACAAGAACGAAGATTGCTGGGACGTTGAGGAGCTCTCGGATCTTCTCATCCTCGTCTGTAATCGATTCTTTGACGCTGATGTCGTCGCGGACTGTGCTCGAGGTATCGCTCTCCTCAACTACTGTGGTGCCTTGTAGTGTCTCGTCCGAGACTGATTCAGTTGCAGGATCATCCTCAAGACGACTTCTCAGCGCCAGAATAATGGGGTCTTCAATCTCCTTAATTTTGTTTTGAAACCTGGCATCTTCGACGGGCTTTTGATGACACGGCGCTGAGTCGTGAGATCCCGTCGAGAAGAAGTTGACGGGCATCGAGCTGGGCATCTCCATGGGTGTTTTCAACAAGTTTTCTCTCTCCATCATCGCGTGTAGTCCTCTCGCCAGCCCGTCAAGGTTCTTCCGAAAGGAGACTGTTTCACCAAGGTCGATGTGGGTTAAAGTCGACTTGTCTTCCTTCCCCAGCTTGGACGAAAATGTCTGCACGCTCTGCCAGATTTGCTTGCTCTTTTTGCCAAGCTCGCCCGCGACCTCGACACGCATGAATACCGGACGTTTCCGATGCTCAAACGCAAACGCCGTGGAGAACTCCTGGCATGGCGAATTCTTGTGGTCCAACTCATCGGCTCTGAAAGCCCACTCCAACGTCCTATAGCCGTGTCCGTCTTTGGGAGTCCGTCGCGTGCCCTGAAACTGCCACTGGCTGGTCTTCTCCTTGGTGGTGCAGTAGTCGCGACCCATGCCGCCGAGCTGGAAGCCCATTACTCCGACGGATGGTGTCAGGTTGGTGGTCTTTGTTTGGGCTTCGATGACTTTGTTGCCGGCGAGTCTCTGGGGACCGAAATGCTCGGTTATTTGGACGCCGTAGTCGGAGCCTGAGCGCTGCTGATCATCTCGATTCCGCGGCTTCACCAGCGCATATGATGAATCGTTTTCGCTGAGAGTGACAAAGACGCTGGCGCTTTCAAGCCAGTAGCCGCGTGGTTGTTTCAAGGTGATGTCGATAAACACAATGCCGGCTGGGTTCTCAGAACTGCCTAGGACGCCCCATTGGGCCTTTCTCCAATGATACTTGCAGTCAACTTCGACCTTCCCAATGTTGCCGGATCCGACGTGGAGATGGGAAGCACGTGCAATGTCCTCATCGAACTTCTCGTAGTCGGAGCGTCCATATCGTCGGACCCTCAGCTTTGGTCGGTCTGCCTGAGGCGATGGTGTGAACTGCGTGAGATCGCTCATGGCGAGTCTTGGAGTGGTATCAGTATGGGATGTGATGCAGCTGAGGTTGTAAGATGACGAGTTAGAGAGACCGATCGATGATGAAGGATCAGAATGGTTCAAGTCCACCTCACGGGAGGCCGCTGAACGCCACGGCGGGGTTTTTACAAGAAGGCTGGCCAGGATATGCACGTAAGACCAACCAAATGGCATGTCTTCTTCAGCTCCAAAGCACACAGCCCCAGCACAGCCTGTTGCCTTCAAAAGGGTTTAACACATGCTCAGCCTCCTTGGCTGCCTGTTCTTGGCAGATTTCTCGAGGACGTTCTGGGATCTTGGGGATTTGATCCGTAACAACAACAACACACACACACGTACACACAACTTTGGTCTTTTGGATCGTCACCTCGCAGCCATGGAACCTATCCCGGAAGAGGGTTCATTCCAGGAACCTACACTGCCCTCGACTCCTCATATCAGGGAGCGCGTGCCACCACAAGACAGACAGAGGTCCCGCGCAATTGACTTCCTGGATAGGGAGTACATGAGCAATCACGAAAGAGAGCGTCAGCTTCAGCGCAAAGAGCGTCCGCAACCGCCCCCAAGGGTGCCAATATACCAAGGCGGCTCCGAGCGAGAAGTAAAACACGATTACCCTGTCTATGGAAGGTATCCGGAGTATGGAAGCAGACCACCGCCATCGTCATCCCGTCCCGCACCTACCGATAACCCCCACCGCCCAGTCTACTGGGAGCCGCCAGAGCGCCACACAGACAGCGGCGTAACTAGGCCTGGCAAATCTGGGACTTACCGGGACCATGAATTCGAATATCCCGATCATCGGCCCATTGGATACGAGAATGAAAGGAGAGAGCGGCTACGGAAAGCCCGCGACGACGGCGTGTCGGGGCATAAGCCTGGCGGTCCTACCTATTATGATGTTCCGGTTTATGATGAGCATCTTAATTCGTACTATCGGGTGAGTACCCAATGGAATCACTGAGAAATCAAGAGCTGACCAAACTAAAGAATCGAAGTGTTCGAAAAGGGGCTGTGGCCGTCTCTGTCACCCCCCTTGATCCCCAGGACGTAACTGTCCACATGTCAATGGACGTAACGGAAAACCTGGAGGATTCTCTCGAGGAACTTGCACGCCTCCGAAGGCTTGGACACTTCAAGGCCGCCCTGGATCAATTTGGCCATCTTAAACCATTCCTGGATCAGACATATGTCCGCGTACAGTACGGGGAACTTCTCCTGGATGCGAAGCGCTTTTCCGAGCTTGACGAGCTCGCTCAGAAACACCCTCCTACCTATTCCAAAGATCCGGCTGAGATGAACTGGAGAGCGCTTCTTTGGAATGCCTGCTCTTCCAGTGATCTGGATTTTGGAGGGGTCGAAGACTGCGATATTTCCGGCGTGGCAGAGATGCTGCTGGAGAAACCTCTGTCCAATGTGGACTCTACTGAAGTTTGTGTTCTCGTCCCATTGCATATTGATTTTAAGCTGACTCGCGATGTCACAAACAGCTGCAATGTCTCCTGGACATGTTGGACAGTGACACTACCAATGGCGTGTGGGAGACGAATCAAGACTTCTACAACCTCCATCATATCCTACTCTCAGAAGAGAGGCTATGGGAGTTGGTTGATGTCCTCTTGATATTGGGGGGTGATGATGTTGACCTTGCTCGCTTTTCTCACGAGGTCCAGAACCTCGCAGACAGTTCAGACACGGAATATTTCGATGAGTCTTCAGCGTTCGCTTTTCTGGAGATATTTACCGTGCTCGCTCTAGACTCCATGGGATCTAGAACCGAGGCTGAATCGGTTAAGTATTGCTTGGATGCTGCTCGAAAACAAGCCAAAGCCCTTCTGGCCAACGCCGCTCACAACCTCAAGACCTTACCTTACCTTCGGTTTCTTATGGCAGAGGTACTATATGTCAGGTTTTGCGAGGGCCATAAATGGTCTCATGGAATTGTCTGGCGGCATTTCGACCCGAGAAAAGTCCGGAGTCATCTCAAGACCCAGACTTCCACAGAGTTACGGGTCCCTATTTCCATCTTCCCCGGAACCTCGCTTCCAATATTTTGCCCGGGAGAAGATGAAGTAATGGGATGGCACCCGACCTACAAGGCCAGCAAGCGCCAAATTGAGACTATCAGGCTGGTCCTCAAAGCAGCTGAAGACCTGGGCGATGTCCGCATGCAAGCAGGGTGCCTTCAGCAACTAATATTTCATGGCGCTGACGACCCCCCCAAGATCGTAAAACAACTAGGCGATCTCTATCTTTCAACCGGAAATCAGGCCGGATACCGCGACTTGCTGTTATTCCGGTATATGCTAGTCAAGACGTCTTCGGACAAGGAAAAATTACGCCAAGACATACTTGTCGGAGGAGAGTACAGGACACACGGGGCTAATCAAGCGGTTCAATGCAAGATTCTTGCCGCCCTAGCAACAACCGATTACGAGCGGAGGATGTATCAAGATCGGTATGAGGAAATGCAAGAACCGTCTTATACGGGACCTACCCCCGAGGACGACGGTGAAGAAAACGAGAACGACCACCACGATCGTCACGAGGACGCCCCGGTCTCCGAACACAGAGCAAAGCCGGATGTGTTCAACAACAAGATGTTCAGCAACAATCTTGAGGTTGAGGAGGAACCCGCGTCCGTCAGAGTCAGCGGGAAGGAGAAGGAAAAGAACGGAGGTAGTCCCGTTGACTTGGAAAACAACCATGTTGATTAGCAACCCGGGCTAGTTGTGGATAGCGATGAGGTATGCGTGAAATAGTCTAATTGATTGAGAGATTTTGGACAGTCCGGACAAACACATCTTCAGATACTTTCACAAACGTTCGGAACTACTCAATTGCGTGAGGTGATTCATCATAGCCCCGGTCGGTCAACCTACGGGGGAGAATGGCGGGGAAAGACAAGTAACTAGACATCACGACAGGCAGTATGTGACGGCTGCACATTTGCAGCACATGTAATTAGAAGGCCACCACCGACAACGCCGAGAAGGCCGAAGAGGCCGAAGAGAACGAGAACGTGAGTAATCGCAAGAATCGTGAATCTAGGTGGTATTAGCAAATATTGACTTTTATTAGACTGTGGTCGTCGTGGAGAAGAACGATGAATAATTATCGAGTTTTTATGGGCAATAAGGGCGAAAATTTCCTTGGACGACGACAAAATACTTTGGTAGTGGGCGCTGGAGCTTCACTTTGCAAATTATCACATCTATTCTCACCTGAAGCACATGCATATAGCTTGACAAATTCTGGACGCCCATGAGCCAAGGACTTCGCAAGTTTCAATCACGGCCACCTGGAAACATGCTTCTGTTGGCACCCGTGGATTAGCTGAGTTGTCATGCAAACATGAGCTGTCATTCTTTCTGAGGGCGGCTTGGGAGATGGGCTCTGATGAAGACGGATTCCTGAAGGTGGCTTCCCGGTGCATACAGTAACCACCCCCTTGACCGCCCTGGGTTTACGCATAGGTGCATTGTTTGTCCCAGTGAGTAGCCACTCGGAGCTCTTGGTAATCTCATGCGACATGCCGTGTACTACTATCTCAGTGATGCAGTTTACCCCGCCAACTGACTCATTTGCCCTTGGTAGTTAAGTGAGACAGCACTGCCCGTCTTAGTGATCAGACAAGTATCACGATTTACTTGGAGTCGGACTCGTTTTAATCTCAAGCAAACAAGGAGCACCCTGTGGTTATTCCAGGACGTTCCTCGGCTCACAAGCTTGGAAATAGCTCAGTGATCGTGCCATCCCCGACCGCTTCTTGAGAAATGGGAACGTGCATGTTTGCGCTGCACCAACATGCAAAAGTGAAGACAAATGCAGGCCTCAAGTATGAACCCGTTAGTTACGTACTCTGCAAAGTTGAGGGGAAGCTGACCAAGATTCACTCAACGGAGCTGTATAAAAGGGCATGTCTGAGCAGCTTCTTCTGACATCAAATCATCCTCCCTTTTTCTCTCTTCACAGCAACCGACTCTCCTCCGTCTCTCAACCAACGATTACACTCACTCCTCTTCACTTTGCTCATCCGCAATTTTCCTCTGGCATAGCCCATCCATCTTCTTGTTCAGTATCTTCAACATGGCCGCTGTCGAAATGGAAACTCCCGTCGACACCTGCAAATGGGCTACCAAATACGACAGAGATGGGAACCCGGTCAGATTCATAGCCTGGGATTGTCGAAAATGCACTTGCCCTCATACCAAAACAGGTTGCGAAAAGGGCGATCAGTGTGTCTGCTACGGCTTGCGTAATTAGTATGTACTTTCTAGCTATTTTGGTCCTTGTGCGCATACTGACTAGTACTTCTGGCCGTGAACACAGGAGAGAGTTCACTACTGAGGGATCAGTGCTGAGTTATTAGTGGCCGTTGCAGGAGTATTGCTGGGGCCATGAAACTGGGATTGGCTGGGTAAAGCAGTGCCTCAAGACAGTAGTTGAACAGAATTAGCCTACAGGGGATTTTACAATTCTATGAAGCTAGATCGTGCTTTTAGTCAATTGATTCAGTGTCTTCATTAATGTACTTGTTGTTGATGTAGCGATACTCCGTTATAGACTTATTGGAAGCAAGCAAAATATTGTCACATGGATGTTACGATGGAAGCATTTTTCAATGAAGGCCATGTCACCTTTTAACAAGACTATCTATCATTTTAATAACAAGAATCACAAATAAACCCAACCTTTCCTGGCAGATAAAGACGGGTGTCAACCTACAGCTCTTCCAACGTCACGTCTAATCGAGCTTGGCCACCTTGTCCTACACATCACCTCCCTTCAAAATGTAATTCTTGAGCGCTTCAAGAGAACGAAGGTCATTCTCCTTGCGTGCGACCTTTAGTCCATCAACAATCCATGGAGAGGCCTCGTACGCTCCTCCCATTTTCTCTCCCTCGCGTTTGCACCTGCCAAAGCCAGCAATGATGGGAGTGTTCCCCTTCACCAATATCTTCCATGGCTTCAGGTCATTGTGTACCAGTCCGAGCTGGTGAAGGTGGTGGATTCCTTTTTCAATCCCCTCATAGTACATCTTCTTCTCGGCGAGGCTGGCATTGGGCAATATTTTGCGAAGAGACGTGCCGGATTTGGCCAAGCGAAGCCCAATGATTCTGTCGTCCTCCACGACACACCCATAATATTGCCGAATGTTTGGGTGCGGATGGTTCTTTAGGATCTCGTACACTTCGGCCTGTTCCAGCAGCAGATCGGCAATCAACCCCTGACCTTGTTCTTTTGGGGTCCAACTGGTAAGGTAGGGTTCCCTGATGTATGTGTTTGGCAAGGACTCAGAAGCCTCGGTGAGTCCTTGCTTGAACTTTGGGTAGACGTCCTCGGGGGGGATGCGTACAAAGTTAAGAGAGCCGAAGTAGAGATTCTTTGCAAGGATGTCGCGGTTACTGGTGGTGGTGTGGAAGTACTCTTTTCCTTTCTGGAATATGATAACTCGGTGCAGGAAATAGCTTTCGTATCTCCCCTCACCGGGGGAAGAGCCGTCAGCGCCGTCTGCCTTTCGGCGCCAAGAGCGGACTTCAACATCCACTTTGGGTCTTAATTTAGGCTCGGGATCAGCCCTACCGGAAACGACTGCGTTTTTCGGTAACGGCATCGCTGTCTGTGTTGGTAAAAGTCTCGTTCGGATCGAAAATGTATGTCTGGTCAAAATCAGCATCGGAGTCGCAAGATGAATTCTCGGCTGACATGTTGGTCGTTTTGCGGAGTCGAATTAGGTCGGTTGAAAATGCGCGAAGTTATGTTGCAAATAGAGTCTAACTGGAAGAGACGGGTTTTGTGGAAGTAAGTAAAGCAGATGGAAGGTGTGTGAGGCAAATCTGTTGCGTTGAGGTGGCAGAGGCTGGAAATGGGACCCTTGATATACACTTCCACACAGCAAGGGAGGGAGCTGTACGCAAGGAGGCATCACGAACACAGATGTCCTGTACTGAGTCTGTTCGTAGCGAATAGCCTTTTGAAGAAAGTGACAGCTGCACTAGTGCTTTGTCTGAGGCGAACGTATTGACGGGTTCAGGAGGTCGTCTGTGCTTGCAGCTTATGTTCGGTCGGCGTTTTCCTGGACATTCCTTCAGGCTACCGATCGCATCGCTAATGCCCACACCTTCCCTCGTAAAGAGCGTCAGAAAACCCTGCAGCATCTAGAGTGCGTCATGCTATGTGATACTTTGAGACGGAAGCCATGCCATTGTTACCGAAAATGACCTCGTGACGTGCCGTATCCGGGACGACCGATTCATCGCGCAGAAGGATCGAGGATGCTACAAGGTGCGGCGCTGAGCTGCCCTCAAAGCCCTTGACTCCGTATCCTGAGCTCTAGCTGCGAGATTCCAGTGATCGTATTGACATTGTCAAGGACAAGTGGTGTCTTCATTGTCGTGTGGACAGTGATAATGTTCCGGCTCTCGTGGACGGTGAGAAGGGAGCTGTGGATGAGGAGACATTGAGGAAGTGGATAATGGATTTGCGCATTTGCAATGGCTTTACTCGATTTGTTTGTATCATGAATCTTGTCACAGGGAGGGTGCCTTGATTGAAGAGGGGTCCGCCCCCTAACGCCATTAAGCCGACGGAGGAGTAGACGACACGGAGAGATCGAGTACTCTGTAATGTGTAGTCATTTATAGCTTGGGAAGACTCACGCTGAAGTTGTTGAGTGTACTTCAAGCCTGTTTTCTCTGGTCGTTTGGAAATGCTATAATAGCGAAAGTTGCATGTCAGTAAGCAGTATTTATTATTTTGACCAGCATGGGAACCCAGTTGTAGAGTGCCGTCTATATTAGTATCATAATACAGCTTTGGTGCTTTCAACTATAGAGTTTAAATTTCTTCATAAACTACTTGCCATGGAGTAAGATGCAGCTATCTCGTCTGCCCTGAGAGACCTCACTAACTGCGAGTAGAGAACATAGGAAGATACAATGCCTGAGTATGGCTTGAGTGGCCGCATTATATTGTGTCTAGATTCCTTAGCGTTTTGTTCTTTCTGGCTCCTTTTCATTCTTAAGAATACTTGGATTTTATCATAATTTTTAAGGATTGCTTCCCTTTGCTTGGCATGCTGTTTAGATGCTTGTCAATAGTACCAGCCGAGCCTCATGTTTGTAACTTTGCTGTGGTGAAATCGGCCATGTTTTCAAATAGTCAACTCTACTAAACGAGAACAAGGCATAATTTTCACGCACTTCGGGGTCTGCCTTCAGGCAAATCTTGGCGCTCCTACATGATCTGACAAAATCTTAATGACTTGGTGCTCTACTCTGGCCTTGATACCTGGCTCATTGTAGGAGCTAGGAGCCAAAGAGGTACTTCAGAGTCACAATTTGCAGGCTATTGTGACGAGTCCTCCGAGAAGCTCTCGGCAGAACTGGACCATTATCACGGGCCCATTACCTTTAACTTGATCCTATAAGTTACACGTTATACCCTTGTCTAGAGAAGAGGCAGTGCAAATTCTCGGGTCAGGACAGTTTGATGCCTGTGACGTCATAACGTGGGATGGGATAATAGACGATAGATATTGCGACGGAGGGAGACCATCATATGCTTAATATTATCATCGTCAAAGCCCAGGAACGCTAACGAATTTCAGGTTTAGCTTATCCTTGGCTGGCAAGCTTCGCCATGCCCTCCTCGTCCAGGTGGAGATGGGCAATGGGATCTATGACCTTCGCGTAATTGCAGGGCATGGTGGTAATCCTTGTAGCATTGCGTCGAGCACCCCGGCTCGTTTGCTTCGCGCGGATAAGAACCCTTGCATACCGCCGTCGGAAGAGATGCTCCAGACAGCCGCTGGATCGACCAAGCCAAGCCGCAAAGGCAGGTGAATGCTACCCTCAGGAGCATCGAGAAGCATGAGCTTGACGACGCGGCCATGTATTTAATAGTAGCCAAGTCAATCGAGTTAAAGAGCCATCTACTCTTTTACTCGACGGCAGTGATATGAATAAAGTCGAGGACAGTCGAAATGTCCAGGGTTCTCCTACTGGACCTTGACGCGTCGCGTGTCGGAGGACTTTTGTCCTATCATGGTAATGAATTTGGGGCTTCGGTACGAAAATGGACAGCGAGGGTTATTGAACATAAACGTATCACCAGTATCGTCCAACCAAGGTGGCGGGGCGCCCTGCATCTGACAACTTTGACACAGTGGTGGAACCCTCGGGATGAGAGAAAGTCTCCTCTATGACAGGTTGAGAAGGAGGCTGTGCAAAAGCTGCACGGCTATGCTTGTTGACGGGATAGAAGTCGCAGGAGAATTGTTACAGTACAATTGTCGGGACAGTACGGAGTACCACGGTGCGGAGTAAGTGGCAAGGTGAGGAGATCAAAGTACAAAGATAAGCTCGACCCAACAACGGGGACCGGTGTTTGTAAATTCGACGATTGGTAAACTGCCATGCCATCGGTTGGCCCTGATTGTGCAAATGAGAACGCCCGAGGCATCCGTTGTCGGTCTGCTGCGCCTCGCTGTGATGTGGTTTGATGCCTGACTGCACACCGTGATATGCTATGCAAGTTGCCTGACATGGTAGGGGAGGCATCGAGATCTGGGAGAAGTGGGAGTATTAAGCTTAAAAAACGCGGGCGTTGTTGCCCCCCTCCCTATGATGGCGCTGGTTTCTTGGCAAAAGCGGTGGTGGAACTTGGCTTTTCTAGGGTGGTTATGTCACTCTTCCAAAAACTGCCACGATCAGCGAGCGTTCATTGTCTTCACTGGACGTTGGGTTGAGGGAGGAGCAAGCAAAAAAAAAAAACCAGGCACTGCCCTCTCAAGATCTGATAGCAACTTGCCACTGGACAGTTAATATTGGGTTTGAACGTGGAATGGAATCAGCTAGGAGATTCCAGAGCTGTGATCTGATCTGATGCTTGGTATGGAAGCTATCCATGACCTCGGGTATCAGAGCATCTGCTCTCGGGCATCCCCTTTTATCTCTCATTACAATAATACAGTACTCCGTACTAAGAAATAACCTCCCCCGCCTGGGTAGGCATCTGACATCAATAGGCCTCACGGTTCGGATGCCGAGAGCAGAACTTGGTCCTGGCACGTCTTGGCACCGCTGGCTTATTGGTTCGGTGTGGACAGTGGCTGTGGCTGTGTAGGTGGGTAAAAAAGCCTCCAGTCTTGTGTTTCCACCCTCGTCAGGCCATTCGATTTGATCATGGGAGGAGGGTATTTTTTACGCGTCGGGAGTGACGTACAAAAGTGTACTCGGTAGCAAGGCGGACAGTGCAATTTTTACTGTCTGCATCTTGGAGATGCCCGAGCCCTGCTTTTCTACCTCCCCTCTCGTGTCTCTCATTGTAAAGTCCAGGTCCTCCTCCACGCTCCCTTGCTTCTCCTCAAGGAAAACAACATCGCCCAGCCACCAGATGCTCAGATGGACAGCGGTCCGCAGCCGCCCAGACGGGCGCGAGCCCCGACCATCACGGTCGACACGGCAGCAATTGAGACAGGAAACGAACCCGGTAATGCGCCAGTGCGATCCGCCCTTTGCGATACGTGATGGAGGTCGTGCCATTTGCTAATGCCCCAGTCTCCGCTCCAGGCCATTGTCCAGAATCAATACAGTCATCATCGTCGCACCTCGATGATTCCAATACGTTAACTGTCCCCACGGCAAAGTCGCGGGCCGATTCGTGGTCCTCGTCGCCCACTACAAAGGTGGGATCAGAGAACGACCAGCTCTCCCGCGAGGCTGCTCTCCTCCGCCAGGTCCAGAACGGTGACCAGCAGGAGATACTGAAGCCGAACCCTGGCGAGGAGCACCTCTTCCAGGTCGACAACAATCCGTTTGCCTTTTCGCCCGGGCAGCTCTCCAAGCTCATCAACCCCAAGAACCTGCCGGCATTTCTGGCATTGGGTGGACTCGCCGGGCTGGAAAAGGGCCTGCGGACCGACAGTCGCGCGGGTCTTGGTGCTGATGAGGGGAAGCTCTCTGATTCTGTTTCTTTCGAGGATGCTACAGCGGCGAGCAGCCAGTCAAATCAGCCTGGAAAAGCGCCTCCGCAGCGCAGCGACACGCCGCACACAAGCGGATCTGGGAACAAGGATAGCTTCACTGACCGGAAGAGGGTCTATGGGCTCAATCGCCTGCCGGAGGCCAAGTCCAAGTCATTCCTCGAGCTCGCCTGGATCGCGCTGCAGGATCGGGTTCTAATCCTGCTGAGCGTCGCTGCTGTCGTCTCACTGGCCCTCGGCCTGTACCAGACGTTTGGCCAGACGCATCATGAGGGTGCCAAGGTTGAGTGGGTAGAGGGCGTCGCCATCATCGTCGCCATCACCATCGTCGTCGTTGTCGGTGCTGCCAACGATTGGCAAAAGGAGCGACAGTTCCAGAAGCTCAACCAGAAGAAGGAGGATCGTTTGGTCAAGATCACGCGGTCCGGAAAGCCCCAGAACATCTCCATCCACGAAGTCCTCGTCGGAGATGTCATGCTGCTGGAGCCCGGTGATGTTATTCCCGTAGACGGCGTCTTCATCTCGGGCCATAACCTTAGCTGCGATGAGTCGTCGGCCACGGGCGAGTCTGACCTGATCAAAAAGGTCCCTGCGGAGGATGTCCTTCATGCGCTGCTGCATGAGGAAGCGCCCAAGCTTAAGAACCTTGATCCTTTCATCATCTCTGGTGCTAGAGTTCTCGATGGAGTTGGGACCTTTTTGGTTACGGCGGTTGGACAGCAGTCTAGCCATGGAAAGACGATGATGTCTCTTCGTGATGACCCCGGATTGACTCCTCTGCAAGCAAAGCTGAATCTCCTTGCCGGTGAGTACTTAATATACTGGCATTAAAGAAGTTCCTGACTGACCTGCATAGGCTACATCGCAAAGCTCGGCAGTGCAGCAGGTCTCCTGCTCTTCACCGTGCTGCTCATCGAGTTCCTAATCCGACTTCCCAACAACGACAAAAGCCCTGAGGAAAAGGGCCAAAACTTTCTCCGGATTCTAATCACCTCCATCACCGTCATCGTCGTTGCTGTCCCCGAAGGACTGCCGCTCGCCGTAACGCTGTCCCTTGCTTTTGCCACCAAGAAGATGACCCGGGAGAACAACCTCGTCCGTCACCTGCAATCCTGCGAAACCATGGGGAATGCGACCGTGATCTGCTCCGACAAGACGGGTACGCTCACCGAGAACGTCATGACAGTTGTTGCAGGTTCACTAGGCAAGGGAGGTTGCTTTGCCTTTGGTGACTCGGAGTTACAGCCGCACGACATTGCGAGCTCCTCGACTTCGCCTACTTCGGATACTCCGCCCCGACCCGACACGAACCGAGGCGACTCACAGCCTGAAACGATCCAACTCAACCAAATCTCGTCGAAACTAAATCCCGAGTACCAGACGTTTCTCAAGACGGCAATCGCCGTGAACACGACGGCGTTCGAGGCCGAGGAGAATGGCAAGATGGGCTTCGTTGGAACAAAGACAGAGACGGCCTTGCTCGACTGGGCCCGTCGATGCCTCGGGCTTGGACCTCTAGCCATCGAACGAGCTAACCACCCCGCCACGCAGCTCTTCCCCTTCAATTCTCAACGTAAATGCATGGGAGCCGTTGTCGAGATCCCGGGAGAGAGCAAGGACAAGCCCAAGTACCGCCTCTTCATCAAGGGTGCGTCCGAGATTGTTCTGGGGCAGTGCACTACTGTACTCGGAGATCCTACCAAGGCCCTAGAGACTGATGGCCTCTCTGATAAGCAGAGGGAGGAGATTCGGAGCATCATCTTTGCCAATGCCACCAACTCGCTGCGGACTCTTGGGCTGGCCTACCGGGACTTTAAGTCATGGCCGCCGGTTCTGACTCTCAAGGCCGAGGATGAGGCATCCAAGGAGGTTGAGCTGACGGATCTGCTTCACAACCTGACTTGGATGGGTGTTGTTGGTATCCAGGACCCGGTTAGGAATGGCGTCCCGAAAGCTGTGGATGACTGCAACACAGCCTCGGTATCGGTCAAGATGGTTACGGGCGACAATGTCGAGACGGCCAGGGCCATTGGAAAGGCGTGCGGCATCCTGACCGACGAGACGGTCAAGGAGAAGAACGCCGTCATGGATGGTTCTGACTTCCGCAAGCTAGGCGATAAAGAGAGGGCTGCCATAGTCAAGGATCTTCGCATCCTGGCGCGTTCCAGCCCCGAGGATAAGAGGATCCTCGTCAAGACTCTGCAGTCTCTCGGTGAGATTGTCGCTGTCACTGGTGACGGCACCAACGATGCGCCCGCTCTCAAGGCGGCGGATGTCGGATTTTCCATGGGCCTTACAGGAACAGAGGTCGCAAAGGAGGCGTCGGACATCATCCTCATGGACGACAACTTCTCCTCCATCGTCAAGGCGCTGGGATGGGGCCGCGCCATCAACGACTCGGTCAAGAAGTTCCTGCAGTTCCAGCTCACGGTCAACATCACGGCCGTCATGGTCACCTTCATCTCGGCCGTCTCGGACGACGAGGAGACGTCCGTCCTCAACGCCGTGCAGCTGCTCTGGGTGAACCTCATCATGGACACCTTTGCGGCCCTGGCCCTCGCCACGGATCCCCCGACGGGGAGTCTCCTCCACCGCAAGCCCGAGGCCCGGACGGCGCCGCTCATCACCATGACCATGTGGAAGATGATCATCGGCCAGTCCATCTACCAGCTCATTGCCTGCTTCGTGCTGTGGTTCGCAGGGCCAAAGTTCCTGGGCTACCCCGAGGATGAGCTGCGGACCCTGATCTTCAACGTCTTTGTGTTTATGCAGATCTTCAAGCTCGTCAACAGCCGACGCATCGACAACAAGCTCAACATCTTTGAGGGCCTACACAAGAACCACCTTTTCATGCTGATGATGGCCATCATGGTCGGGGGTCAGCTCATCATCATCTACGTCGGAGGCGACGCCTTTGTGGTCGTCGAGCTCAACGGTCCCCAGTGGGCAATCTCCGTCGTCCTTGGCTTCTTCTCCATCCCCATCGGCATACTCATCCGGCTCTTCCCCGACCCCTGGTTCCAGGCCGTCGTCGACGTTCTCGCCAAGTTATGGCCCAAGTGGCTCCGCCTGTCGCGCAAGAAGAAGCAGCATAAGAGCGAGGAGGACGGCGACGAGACGCCCACGAGCCACCCCGAGGGCTACGACGTCGACGCCGCCCTCACGGGCATTCGCGACGACCTCGAGTTCCTCAAGAGGATCCGCGGCGGACGCATGGCGGTTCTCAGCGACGCCATGGCCAAGTCCCGCGAGCTGATGCTGCTCCACCGCCACCGCTCCGAGTCGAGGCTGAGCAGCAAGGTTAGGAGTAGGAGGGGGTCGTCGAGGTCTTCCAACCGCCCGCCCATCTCGCCAATGATGTCTGTCGTGGGCATGCCTGGTATTGTGGCTGCTAGCGTTGGGGGGTTGTCTCCTGGGCAGCAGAGTGTACATAGTGGAAAGAATGAGTAGACTGCTATATTAAAGGGAATACTCCTTAATCTTTTACTATTAATATAAAGTCCTCCTACTATTGTAGGTTATGGCTTACTTCTCAAACTGCTGAACCCTGTTCCCGGATTAGTAGATGGAACAGGGATCTCGATAGATGATGTCGCACTTGGTCGGCTTGATCGTACCTCCCCCCACTGCACCATCATCGCCATACCGCAGCAATCCGTCTTATTCATCCGCGACTAGGGATTCTTTGTTCCATATAGGGGTTCAGAGTACTAATGAAGGTAATGCTTTTCTCAAATATGGTTATGCGCGGACTCGATTTTGAGACCCGACAGGACATTGGCGATGTGGAACGGGTACTGTGTGGCTTGCATTCCGTAAGGGGGATGAATAAAAGCCGTGTATTTGGTAGGAATCTCAGTTTTCCCAGAGTCAACATGTATGGAAACTCCAACTCTGAACTGTTTTGAGAATTTGCCGCTGCAGCGGAGGACTGAGTGAGTTGCATTACTTTTCTATCAAACCATTTACCACATTCGCACTCACAGCTCCATGGGTTCTGCTCTTACAGTATCCGCATTCAAAATGAACCTGAGATCCTAACAGTGTGTCAGCGTGAATGATAGGGGGAGTCTATGCTACCTACATCCAATTTCTCTTCTGTGTCACCAGTCCCTGTATCGAGTGCAAAAGCAGCCAACTTCTTCTTCTTCTTCTGCAAACCAACGATGCTCTACTTCCTGTCAGCAATATTGCAAAGAAAGGAACCAAAGTATTTGTCAGGGATACATACCTCTTCCACCGTGCCCTTCATTATGTAGCGGAAAATGGTCACCTCCCTTGTTTGACCCATCCGCAAGTCTCGGGCCACCGCTTGCTCCTCCACGGAGGGATTCCACTGTGGTTCAACAATGTGAACGACATTGGCAACTGTGAGATTTAGTCTGCCCCGATGTCAGCCTTGAAAGAAGGCCGTTGTGAGCCTGGAAATGCGTTACCCCACGGCCCCAGTCTCGATGGACATGAGAAGAATGATCACTTGAGGATCCTCTTTGAAGGCATTTAGAATCTTGGATCTCTCTGAATATCCAGTTCGGCCATCTATATGGGCATAGTTGATCCCAGCGATGGTGAACATTTGCTTCAGCAGATCTAAGGTGGATGTCCAGTACGAGAACACAATGCTGGGGAGGATTAGCGCCTGATGCTGCATGTCGGAATCACTTATTGCTTGCAACTCGAGCCCGAACTTGCAATATTCTCAACAACAGCTGTGAGTTTGGTCGAAAGAGTTCTTGGCGCATCTTGAGGAATTGGGGTCGGTGTTTCGAAATCGGCCACAGGGCTCCGACAATCGGAACTGGGGCTCGACAGATGGAGCTGTCGACTGCAGTCTGGGCAAAAAGAAACAGACTCCAGTAGGATCAAGTCATCCTCGGATATAGCTGAACATCTTTCGCATTCAGAGGTGGAACCTTTCGGGGCCAGGTACGATGACCCTGTTGTGGGTGTAGGCAGAGACCCTCGGTTGCAAAGCATCCGCATTCTCAATATGGCAGTGAACAAGACGTTGTACTTCCGGATGTTGCTGCCTTTGCTGATGAGGTTATCCATGTCGCCTCTTGCTTTCTCAAGAATACTCTCATATAGCATTTGCTCTTGAAACGAAAATGTTAGCAGCATCACTTTCTCCGAGTTGTGGGAAGGTGAAGTTGATCCCCCGTCCTTCTGAGGCAATAAGCCTTCAGGTAAGCTCTAAAAGGCTTTGCAAAGTCCGGGCCTCCTTGAGAGAATGGCCCAATGATGTGTTTCTGAAACTCGACTTTCTTCGTGAAGGGCGAAAGTTGGAGGAACATGGCCAAAGAGGCAATCTCATCTAGCTTGTTCTGTGCTGGGGTGCCAGTAACACACCATCTTTGAGTAGTGGCTAGGCTTGAGATTGCGCGAAAATGCTTTGAGGTTGAGTTCTTTATCCAGTGCGCTAAGCATTAAAATCAGTTAAGCGTCCCAGGTTCTTGTCTTCGCGTTGTAAACATACCTTCGTCCAAGACTATGCCGAACCACTCCAACGAGTCAAGAACACCCAAGCCATCCTTATCTGCTACAACTGTTCCATATGTGGTTAAAACAACGTCGCTTGATGTCAAAGATTCTCCGTTGAGCGCTCGACGAGGCCCGTGAAAGACCACGTAGTTTAACGCTCCAGGGGGGTTCGACGTCTTCGTGAAGTTGAAGAGTTACTACGTAAAGGAAGCACAGGCATGAAGGATTTGAGGTTGGAGATGAAAAATAAATCCGAAATTGAACAATTGACGTCACTAGTTTGTTACAATTTGCATGCACCTTAGTTAGCTCATGTTGGTCGAGTTCCTTTGCTTCTACATGTAATATCTGGTTGATAATTGACGTAGTAATTACCCATATCAGTATTCCAAGACCTCTTCAGATGAAACGTGAGTGCTTCATGGCCAATAGCCATTCTATCTTGCTACGGAACATGCTCTCCTTTCCCTAGTTTTTTGTCGTACTCGCTTGACTGCGCCATGTTCAGGCGACCCGACATTCGCCCATCAAGATAGGTTTATGAGTTTGAGGCTGCCAATGTATTCTTGCAGCTTTTTTAACGCGGGGTTCTTCTTTATACATGTTACCTTAGTTCTGGTGTGATTATATGCTACAGTATGGATCTTGATCGAGATGGACGTGGCCGATTATCCGCAGGCAACCAGGCCGTAAGCCGTTTCATACGCAATACTTAGAGACTTAGTCTCGTCTGGACTTCAAAAGTAGAGGAAGTAAAGAGATGTATTACTGGATAGTAGAACCAGGCTCTAGATCAGTTCTCATCCTCCACGGTAGTGCCCGGTCGTCAAAACCGGATCCGATCCGCAGCACATCGCTTGCAACGAATGCTCATCTCTAGACTCTAAACAAGGCATATACTTAAAGATACATAGGTATGGCGGGCTATAAGGATCAAATAAACGAGCCAGGAACATCCGATATTGATAGCTATCGCTCACACTCTCGCCTCAGCACGAGGCTTCCTCGTATCATGCCAAGGAGCTTCTTATTTCTTCGGAGTCCTCGCCTCGACCTAGATTATTCAACTCGCGATCCATCTCGTCATATTTACGGAACTTCCACCAGAACAGTGCCGAACAGAGACCCATGATGCTAGCAATGACGGCATACAGAATGACCAGGTAGGGGTCCCGCGACACGGGGCTGATGGCTATGGCCATCACGGCGCCGAGACAGCCGCTCAACTGGACCATAGCCTGGACGATGCTGCGCATGCCCCTGGGTGCTTTTGAGTACGCGTACTCGCTGGTGGTGACAAAGCCAAATATCTCGGCGACGGCCAATGCGGCGTAGATGGGCAGCTGAGCCCACACGTTGACGTCGTTGGGCAGACGACCACCATCGGACGCGGGACACGCTCGCGGCGCGTCGTAGCACGGCCCAGCGCGGTAGATGACCTGTTGGAGCCCCGAGGCGTAGGCCATGCCGCCGCCGCAGATCAGGAACGCCACTGGGGGCTTCGACCCTTCGGTCCCGCGGTATCGAGGCTTTTAGCGTCGAAGGGGGTTTCCAGCAGCTGTGGACTATTCTCGAAAGGCTAGACCTAGTGTAATTTTATATCGACTAGGTAGCAATCATGCATGGCTTTGGCACGTTCATCACCGTGATACTTGCTCAATCACGAATATGGGCGGAGTGGATGACAAGCCTCGGATATCCCATCCTAGGGAAGCGGCACCGATACGGGACGCAGTGGAGCAGATACCCCTGCAGTCGAGGCCGTGGGAGCTTGCTTAGTCTTACTACTAATGCCAGCCAAGACAACGGGGTATCACTTTTACGCACACTCCGTTACATTCCTAGTGGCCCCAGGGTCCTTTGCTGATCTCCCCAAGTAACCATGATCAAGGTTCGAGCAAGCAATTGACGGTAATTCCGGTAAAATCTGTTATTGTTTCCGTTGAAACAGCGGTGACCAGAGCATGTTTGAGCACATTTCGTGGTCTGACGTTTTGGGCCTGTTGTAACACTCTGAACAACGTCTATCTACGTGCTCGCGGGTCATAAATCGTGAACCCGTCTATCGCATTGCGGCGCTGATTGCAGCACGCAATGATGCTAGACGGAAGACGTAACTTGACGATGGACGCTATACTCCTTAGTTTTCAATTAATCTCTTAAGGAGAACACCGTCAGTACTCCATCTGCAAGGTACCTCAGGGCCACATGTTAATGGGTTCCGTATAATTAATCACGTAACATAGATTCATGATCTTGAAGGCCAATTGTTTTCCGATTGTGCTGGTGTCCGTTTTGATAACTTTGCGTGTCGCTTCACCTGTGTAGCCAGCGCCGACATCCCAGTTAAGAAGCACGAGTTCAAGCAAGTTACTGAGTAATGGCTTGGAATAAACTAGACGCTACCCAAGATATTATATGTCTCTCCGGCACCGGTGTTGTTGTTGCGTAGGAGGAAAGCTGATACACCAGAGGGGTCTTGTTCACCGATGGCACTCTGCTAAAGGGACTGTCGTAAGGCGTCCTAGATTAAACTCGGTCTAGTATCACCGCGGAGGAGATAATTCCGCGTAATCCGTGCTTTGTCAACGTGTCTCAGTTGACCATCTCTAACTGGACATCACAGGACAGGCCCGCCGCCCAGCCGGTCTGACGCCTTCGTCATGAATATGGCAATTTGCTCTGAGAACAGCGACATCGATGGCGCCGTCTTTACCCACGGAACCAACTCCCTAGAGGAGGTGGCCATCTTGTTGGACCTGTTCATCCATTGTGTCAATCCTGTTATCACCCTGGCTGCCAGCCCGGCCAGTCGCGGACGCGGCGTGCTTGTTGCTTTTTCCAACCGCATCCTACAGGCCTTCTGGAGCACCAAGACTGTTCCCACCTTCCAGGACAATTTCGACCAGACGGCTAGTGGGAGCTTGGTGTACTTTCTCAACAATATGCTTAATTCTTCCAACGTCACAAGCTTTCCCATCAAGAGACCAGAGTTCAACCTGGCTGTAAACGACAGCTGTAAGAGCCTTCATTCACTGCTGAAGGTAGATATTATATATATATATTATAAGTTTCACAAGTAACAGCGTTCTGAATGCTATAAACCAAGGCATCAAGTGGCTAAAGTCCCTATAAATTTCCCTAGGGCTTCATTAACTGCACAGTCATTGGGCGATCTAACATTCCATCATAACGTCTAATTCTTGAAGAAGAAAGATACAGAAAATTTGGCCATGAATCTACTTATAACATAGGTGTGAATCCAGAAAGCGGCTGGGGAAAAGTGTGTGCTATGGTTGAGAGACGACAAGATACGTACGTCAATTTTCATGATGTTCAATTTCATGGTTCTCCAACCAGTTCCTCCACCACTTAGTAAGAGGTAAGGTATGGTTGTTCGTTTGATATCCAGCCATTAAGAGTGGGCTTGGCATGAGCTCTACCATCTGTGAGACTTGCTAGGACATGCACAATCTCTTGTGTACAATAAAAACGAACATGGCGAGCGCAAACAACGATTGTCTAGGCTTGACCACCGATATTTATTTTGCTTTCTTTAGGGTAAGCAGCTTTTACGCGATGGCCGAAGCATAATATCGCCAAGCGGACACAATGGTCCCTATCCATCCATTAGATGTCCATTTAGGTCCTCGAGTCCTGAAAACTCTCACATAGGAGTCAAACAGTTATTCTCAATTTAATACCGCTGTGGTCCAGTGGGCCGGTATGGAGGCACGGGATAAAAAGCTTGATCGGGGTTCGCTTTAAAACTCCAATCCGTGCTCGTTCCTTCGTCGCTGGATCTTTTCCACCTGCGTTCACTCAGCAAAACAAGACCGCTCACTTACTTGTTTTAACACACCTAAACTACATCAGTTTCATCCATATTTCCCCGTCAGCAACATGTCTCAAAAGTTCCATAAATTCCTCCACCTTCCATGGGAATTGCGAAACCAAATATGGAACCTCGCGATCCGACCTAACTGTCCTGGAGCCCATGTCTTCACCATTTACAACTGGCAAAAAGATCAGGATGCAGTCAAACACATGAATCTCGAGCTGGCGGATGTGTATCGATGGGAAGACCTTCAACTTTCGGCCCCCGAAGGCCAGCCGAGCCTGGCAGAGTCTGCGAACGCATCGGCTTCGTGGACACGCAACAACCAGTCGACATACCTGATTGATGGGGGCCTTTGGACCTCCTGCAAAGAATCGAGAGCGGTTATGGAACGTAGGTTCCAACAAAAATTGTCCAATGCATTCCGGAAAGACCGTCGTCGTCAGGAGTATAAAGTGGGCTGGCCTTGGCATGAGGACAAGTTGCCAGCAACGGCCTATTTCGTGGGGGACGACTCAATCGACCACTACCTGACTGTCGTTCCAAGCCAAGACCTCTTTATTCTTCAGCCTCATTGCCTCGATAATGTTGACTGGCATGAGATCTCCAGGTGCATCCCGATCGGCTCGGATATCCAGCAGTTCAATGGGCTGAGAAACATTGCACTGGAGTTCAAACCAGCATGGGGTGATTCAATGGAGGGGTTGAGATCGGAGGAAATCGAAATGTCGAGCATAATCCGGTACTTCTCTCGAGTTGCGACGTCAGAGGACGTCCAGATACTTTGGTTCATCGACTACAACATGAAACGAAAGTCCCATGCACCCACCAAGGAACAATCTGAGGCTGCTGGAGGACGAGTCTTTTCCCAATCTGATCGTAGATTCGTTGAGATTGGCGAGGACTACCGGGACTCGCAATGGGATACTTCGACAAAATGTTACGAGTTTGTTCAGGCTCTAAGAATGACAATCGACGAGGATTGGTGGAGAGGAGCGGATGACTTTTTGTTTGATCACTATAAGCATATGGCTTTAGTTGGAGTTCTGGCTTGTGAATACTTTTAAACCATCGGTACAACTTTGGTAATGATTTCATGTAAGGTATTTATTCTTGTCGAAAACCGTTTCGTGCGCACTTTAAGTCATTGAATTGAATCGTCTGAACATGAGGATGAAGAAATACAATTCCTTACCACGTCAATACACAAGTGAGGGTCATATCTGGATCGTCTACTTCTGTATGTGTGAGAACTGGGCCTACAACGCTAACTTACGAACACAAAGATTCTGTGGACTCTACATCCTCTTCGGAACAGTCTAATCTTGGTCATTTGGAGATTACGACGAACTAGAGTAATTAGATGCTATGACATCAACATAGGCGGAGCACAAATACAGGCGTAAGATCACCAACCAATGGTACACTTTTCCGCTATGGCGTATCTTTTGCCCGGTGATTGGCAATTGGTCAGACAAAATACATTAGTCCTCATTTTTGGGTCTAGAAGATTTGGTGATAAGAGCATCTGGAATGGTAACCTCGGAGCAACTCCGTATCGATAGCTGTCTTGATCCCCATATGTGCTGTTGTACCAACCAAGTATGCAATTCCCCATGATGTAGTCAGGAACTCACGAGTGACATAAAATATGTAACTATAGGCTAAAGTGTTCCCAACGACCTCTTTTGATCGGATCTCAACTTTGCAACAAGTGGTTCACTACATCTTAATGGTGGATACAGCCGAGTTGTGATGCTTGACTGCACCTCCATCTCTCCGCCCTTGTGGAGAATTATTAGAATGGCTTCTTAAATCCACACAGGGCCGATTTCTATGAACGTCAGCTCGGCCGATGGCATCTTGAAGCTAGGCGATTCTATCGAAGACCGAAGCCAACGATTAGAAGACTCGCCACAATTCTCCAACTCACTGCTCTGGTATGGACATGGTTATCAATACCACGGTCTTCATCGCCGATATAAATGTTACGTGAAAAGCACTTGCCGGCTCGGAACAGTCTCCCTTTTGAGGACTTCACAAGGGAACACCGGTCAAAGTCAGATACAATGTGTTAGCGCCAAGGGCGTACGAGAAAGATTAACAAATAATCCACGTGCACCTCAACAAATGCAGTCTCACAATCAGGCTTCACAAACGTTGGCCGAGATATTTTGGACAACGACGATTGTGACCGGTCTCGGCTTCATCTTCTGCACTCCGCCGCGGGAAAAACGGGACTCCATCCACACTTCAAATACCGCGGCGCCGCGGAGAGCCCCGCAAAACTCAAGACCCATCCAATCCATTTCTTAGTCGCTGGCTCTTCGTGCTACAACAAAACACGCTTGGCTTCCTGATTTCCTAATAATCGTCAACATTTTTTCACCGCTGAGATGGACTATTCGCTGGAAAACTACAGCTCGTATATTGGAAAACCGACGTCCGAACTGCCGACGCCGTCCTTTGTCGTCGACTTGCCCGTGCTGAAGCAGAATATCGAGAACCTTCATCGCGATGTGGAGAAGCTCGGTATCTCCTTCAGGCCACACGTTAAAACGCTCAAGGTATGTTTTCTGGTCCGCGATCCTCTCACAAACCGGGATGCTAATTGTGGTGATGTAGACTCTCGAGGTTACGAGATTGATGCTCGGGGAAGGCAAATACAGGGGCATTATTGCGTCAACCCTGGCCGAGATTCGAGGGGCCCTTCCCTTAGCTAAGGAGGGCATCTTGGATGAGGTGAGTGATTGACCAAAATCTCGAACTAAGAGTGGTAGCTAAAGCCTGTGATAGTGTCTCTATGGCCTGCCGATCTATCCAGGAATCTTGCCGAGGCTCACCGAACTGCGAGCCTCACTGCGCATAATGCTGATGGTCGACAATGAGCAGCAAATAGCTCATCTTGAGAAAGCCGGCGAGAAGACGCCTTGGGACATTTTCGTGAAGCTCGACGTCGGTTCACATCGAGCTGGCGTCGCAACTAACAGTCCTGCTCTCCGTCGTTTGGTGGAACGCGCTGAGGCGTCGTCGGCGGTGCACATCTACGGATTTTATTGCCATGCTGGACACTCGTACGCCGGCCGTTCACGCAGCGAGGCCGAGGATATCCTCGGCTTAGAGATCTCTAGCGTTGTCGAAGCTGCCAAGCTACTTCCAGCTGACCGCGAGATTGTCGTGTCGATTGGCTCTACGCCTACCGCTCATGTGGCGGCGAACCTCAAAACGGGTGTGCCGTCCAATATCAAGATAGAGCTACACGCCGGTAAGTTGATGCACATAGACCAAAGAGCTGAGTTAATCATTCGTCCGAGTAGGCAACTTCCCTTGCAATGATCTACAACAAGTGTCGACCGGATTGGTGCCCGAAGCAGCCCAAGCTAGCTACGTGGCAGCCGAAGTCTGCAGCGTCTACACAGACCGAAACGAGGCACTCGTCAACGCAGGTGTTATCTCCCTATCGCGAGAATCAAGTGCGTACTCAGGCTTCGGTCGAGTCGTGGGGCATCCCGCGTGGGGCGTCGTCCGAATGTCGCAGGAGCACGGCATCTTGGGGACCGAGGAAAAGGGTCAAGCTGTGGACAACGTTTTCCAAGTTGGCCAGCGGGTGAACCTGTTCTGCAACCATGTGTGCATAACGGCGGCTGCTTTCTTCGTCTACTTCGTCGCGGATGAGAACAACATTGTGCGAGACGCCTGGATTCCTTGGAAGGGGTGGTAGACGAGAGTGCTACAACAAGACGCAAATGGCTGCATACGTATAGAAATAGAAGTTCCAATAAGTGAAAAGAGGCTTCACAGTCTTTCAGTCATCTTAGATTTATGAGCGATCATTCCAACTACTACAAATATGCGCGCGTCCAGCGGTGCACTAGATCGTTGGACTCTGGGAATGTCGAGCTGCTTGAACGTTAGCGCCCGAAAAGACTCCTGTGGAATGTGAGATGTTGAAGAACATTTGCGCATCCAATCTGAATCGTCGACGCCGATGTCTGACGGGTGGAGCGGCCCAACTGCGATATTCTGCCCCAGGCTTGGCGTTGAACCAGAAGAGAAACACCATCTGCCACCGTAACGAAAGACATACTCTGACAATCGCCTAAACACTTAGAGATAGATCAGATATATATCAGTACTAATGCTTAATTCCTAATAATAACTGATACCCACTAATGACTGAGACCTAACCTAACACCTAATGCCTTATGGATCGATCTTAGGTAGGGTAGCAAAGGTGATAAAGGAGCCTAGATGTAAGTCGGGGTTCAGAAGTAATAATGACGAGATGTTTGCAAAGCCAATCGGCCAGAAGAAATACTCGAATCCAGATGCAAGGCACATTCACATTCATGAAGCGAACCCTTGAAACAGCGGCAAAGATGAAGCATTCCGAGTCTCTCAGAATTGTGACGATTGGTCATCGGACCCCAAGTGCTTGCCTTGATTCATGGCATGGCCAGAACCACGAAATGGCGACTCAGGTGATTTTTCCAATGAGAGCCAAGCTGGCGGCAGGTGGTAGGTCTACCAGTCCTGCCAAGTGATAACACCTGTTGAGTCGAGTGTTGAGGGCAGGTGCGAGGGCGTTTTTGTTGGGTACTTCTGGGCGTTCGGCCACGACACAAACCTCGCTCCAACATCATCACCCCCTCAATCCATCCCAAGCACCACCCCTTGCAACGTCAACGAGACCTTTCGTCTCGTGATCGAGACCTTTTGACTCGTGACGTAGGAAGCTCGCTGCATCCATCGGCCACCGGCGCCCTTCTCAGACCGTCTCCAAGTCCTCTGCTAATTGCAAACAGGCAAAGACTTCACGAGCCGTCTACCTCGAGCCCCTCCGAGCGAACGAACGCGATCAAGTTGCCCACCATTCTCCCCCGAGCGTCGATGACTGCCTGCTTCGGAGACGACGCACCGTACTGTCGATTGGGACGCGTTCCAGGCCGCCCTACCACCGAAGACTCCCCATCTTATCAACGGGGCAATGGGACAATACCAAACCTAGTGAGTAGTCATCATCGGCCTTGCCCCTTCGTTACTGACCTGTCGCTTCTAGTTGGTTCTTCTGGGGGCTCGTTCGTCTGGGGACTTCTCTTCTGGGCACTTGCTCTTCTGGGGGTTGGCCTTTGTGTGAGGACCGTAGGCCTTGCGGCCGGTTCAGTTCAACGCGCCTGTGCGTAGTGCAGACACGAGCCCGGGCTTTCGAGCTGAGCGACTGTTTTGCGGATTGGACCTGGGCTTTGCCCATAGCACTGTACTCTTTCTTGGAAAGGGCCCGAAAGGGGGCCGACCCTTGCTATTCTTTGGGAAGAAGGGTCGGTCGGGTGGCGAAGCCGGACTCTGCAACCTCCACGTGGTGCCGCCTGGGAACCTAGTCTTTGACTTCTTGTCATGACCAGGGCCAGTGCAGAGACGCGAAACATCATGAATTCCCTTCCTTCAACAATCAAGACAATCTTCGATTACTTCTTCAACACCGAGAATCCCTCATTCATGAATCAACCACCCTCCGACGCTAACGATGTGTCAACAGCCGAGAATTGTTTCCAGACAGATCAGTTACTTGCAAGCGCCTGCTCGTGGAAGTCCCCATCAATCTCATCAAGTATGCATTCATTCCTTCTTCCTGTCCCGGATCCTTAGCAATGTCTTACTCTGACCAGGATCAGAATACAAGCACGCTGCAACCCGCTCTGCTAAAATGGCAATGCTCAGGCTCGGAAAAGAATGCCGGAAAAGTCCCAGGTATGTCCTAGCTGTGGATAATCCACGTCCACCCAGTCTCTATCGCCCCCTATCTTCAAGAAGAACGTTCTTGATCACGAAGCTAACGTTGGATCTCGCACGAAGCAGAACAAACTCCCCGTATGTGTCACCCTTTTCCAGATGGTCAGAGTATGGGTGTTTGTCAAACGGGGGAAACCCAACTATTTCTGTCATGCTAGTCCAAGACGGCTTTCCTTTGTTTAATTGCTGACTCTGAACGATCTAGAAGCGGTCGTTTGTATGTCTTGCTTGCCCGCTCTCACTAATCCTGCATAACGGCACTGAAAAGATTGCAGTCGGCCCAATCCTCGCGCTCCGTGGGGAGCAATGCCTCATGCTACGTCATCAACCTTCATGTTCTGATACATGATGTTAACCACCATGCAGCCCAACAAGCCGGCCCTCGGGACACCTGTGACCGCCGCCCCGGCGGAAGAAGTACAGTTCCCTTCCTCTTCTAGGTGCTTATGGCAAAGCTAACTGGACCTTCACTACCTTAACAGACTCCCCAAGTGCGTAGTCCTCGATGAGTCTGTTTAGTCTAAGCAATGATAGTGGTGTTTCCAGAGACGTGGAGGAATCAGAAGATCTTCATGAGAACGGGGGATAGAATGGGATAGTGTGAAGTCCTGGCACATCTTAGGGGGATGGGTAACTAAATTAGAGATGCTATTTTATTTTGTTATTGCGTAGGGTTTCGGCAATATCCAACGTCTTCCAAAAGCGAGCTCTCACATACCTAAGGCTGACATCTTTAAGCTCTTAGTTTAATGTTATTATTACCTTACATCTCTTTGTTTAGGGTTTATTCTTATAACCCTTAGCTCTTAACCCTTAGTTCTTAACCCTTAGTTCTTAACCCTTAGTTCTTAACCCTTAGTTCTTAACCCTTAGTTTTTACTTATTACTCTATTAGCTAGGCTCTATTTTAACTAATTTACTATTCTTAACCTATTATTAAATAGTATATAAGCATCCTATTAATCTCTATACCTTCTATAAGAAGTAAAAGATTAAATATAAACTATAATATCTAATCTAACTCTTATAGAATGTATATATTCTCTATTTATAAGATTAGGGAAAATTAGGATACTATTAATGATATTTACAGGTTCTTTCTAGCTTTAGTTATTATCTAGAAGACAGATACTACTCTTAAGGCATAAGAAGGAAGGGTTGTTGAAAGTCCACTGCAGGAGGGCAAAAGATGAACTTCCATCGAGGCAGAGGGCAAGGGGGGAGCTATGAGGCAACTATTCAGCTTTCCCACGAAAAACATGATGAATCAAGACTGGAGGATCCTTTGGGTAGTCAATTTCTGTTTATCTAACATCAATATCATCAAATAAAGAACTACCAGCTGCGTGACATGCATCGCAAGAAGTGCAACCATAGGTCTATAGTTAACGACTCGACAATGGTTTCCCTACGAGATAGGTGAGATACTCGCTGTCGAGAATAAGATAGCTATGGTTTCCAGTTGCCTAATCGTCCAAGGTAATTGACCACCCATTATCCTCGTCGTACTCATCCTTGAACGTGTCGCCGTGAAGCACCTCATATCTCATCAATTGCCCTTCGCCATCGGCAACAGCACCGTCCGAGTTCAATATATGAGCGATCCTGTCTCCCATGTCCTTGCCTTCGAACCAAGCTCCCTGCAGGTAGCCGAAAAACTCAGCCGAGTTGGCCTCTCCCGCAAACCAGAGCCTGTCCACGTTGGCTCGAAGGTTCTGGTGCTTCTCGAGGGTCATTCCTGGGGGCCAGTTGCTGAAGGAGCCGAATGCCATCCTGGATATTTAATGAGTATTGGAAATGCATACTAGGATCAGCGAACTTACTCGTCTTGGCTCCACCTGGGATACATGATTGCCGTCGGCTCAGGCACGGTGATATTGGGGAACATCGCTTGAAGGACCTCCATGATTTCAGCTTGCGTCTCTTTCTCGGTTTGCTTCTCGACCTGGTAGGCTTGCGTGCCGGTGACGGTTCCAAACAGGATGTTCGACTCGGGGACAAAGCCCGTAGCACTCAGCGATTGAAACATGGGGTAGTAGCCACGCTCGATCGGGTCTGCGTAGAGCATGAACTGAGTTTCCCTGGGCCACCAAGTCTCGTTGAACTGCATGAAAATCTTGGTGTAGGTTCCCATCTGGAATTGTTCGATGGCCTCTCTCTTCCAGCGGGGCAAAGTCGGCTTGAACTTGACGACGTCGTTTTGCAAAACTCCAACGGAGAACGTGCAGATGGCGTATTCAGCTTCAATGCAATCTCCGTCTTTCAAGTAAACCTTGACTCCAGATGGACCGTACTTGATATCTTTCACAATTGACTTGAGGAGGAGTCTCGGGTCATTCTTCTTCAGGAACTCGTTTGCCTCTCCAATGATGAGAGCATTGAACCCCCGCTGGTCCGTCACGAGGTTGGTGTCCTCGCTGAAGTGCTCGAAGACTGCCTTGTTGACGGACATATCGTAGAGGAAGCCAGACTGATCTGGCACCACGGCCATCTCAAAGTCCCAACCCCACCACTCGGCGGCCTGGGCATGCATGTCCTTCTTCGGCTTCCAGCCAGCGATGCTCAAACCGGCCCGAACAGAGGTATCTTGCAGGTTTTCATCTTTGATGGCGTCTGCATCTTCCATTGCAGTTTCCCACTTCTTGTCGAAGTCGTCGATAATGTCCATAAAGTCGTATTTGCCAGTCTCGTCGTAGGTCACCAGGGAGGAGCCGTTGGAGTAGGTGTTCTTGATTTTGTGCTTCTGGGCCAGTCTCCAGATGGGATTCACGTTTCCTGACTTCGACTGGAGACCTTCGACCCAGTTGGCACCGAGTTCCACCGTGTAGGGCTTGCCGTCGGGGGATTTGCCGAACTTTGTGTTTCGCATCCTACCACCGACGTAGTCATTGCGCTCGATGATGACGAAGTCGCTGATGGAAGCATTGGACAGCGACTGAGCCGCCGTGATGCCTGCTACCCCGGCACCCAGGATGGCCACCTTGGTCTTGCGGCAGGTTTGATCATCCTTCCGCAGCACCGCGGCCTGTGACGCGCCGAGGAAGAGTCCGGAGGCGGCCAACAGGGAGATGGATGGACAGATCATTGTGTAAGTGGACGGCTGGAAATGCGCCAAGGGTAAGAGTGGGAATGAGCTGAGGACAAAGGGAATCAGAAATCGGCGATGGAAAGATCTCGACTTAAGTATTCAATTTCCATGTCCTTGGCCTTTGTTATTGAGACCCGTTTCCCCATAAACCACGTTGTACCCACTCGTGCCGTGCCGTGCCGCCACGTCCACCGGAAACGACTTCAGCTCAGCCGGAGCTCCGAATCTAGGAAGGTGTTGTCAATAGAGTGTTGTTTGTTATGTGACAAAAGAGCGGAGTTGTCGCCAAGTCGGATGCACGAGCCAGTAGCACAACGTCCTGTCCACCCAGGCCCGCTCAGATCAGCCGAGACCCTCTCAGCTTAGCCTAGGCTAGTTAGGTGGTTAGCTGAACGAGATGCGTTGTCTAATTAGCAGATCTAGTGGGCGAGCTAACAAGGTACGCGGAGCAATAATTCGGGGGTGGCTGTTTGTGCCCTTGTGTTACGATTGGTTCCAGGTTGTGCTTGTGACTGTCCGCCTAGATACACAAGTACAGCTTCTCCTAATGTAAACAAACCCGCGCGTGTCTTCTATTAATTGGGTTTCATAGATTATGCACCTAGAGCTCAAGATTCACCACTAGCCGGAACCGGAGCCGGTGCAAGCCATGCCAAAAGCCACAATGCAAGGAGCCAAATGCCCCGAGACTAGCATCCAAGACCACCCCTTACATAGTAAAAAAACTCCCTGTAGCCGAAGCAACAAAGGAAGCAGCCACAAAGGCAGACAAAGCGGTGGCCCAGCTTGCCTAGATCGAGTGCTACACCATCCATTGCTGATCTTTTGAGTCGCTTACTGAGAATGGATCACGGCATCGGTGGTACAAAAACTGCAGCTTGAGTCCCTCGGTATCCAGATTAGCCGATGGTAGAAGCGGCTCACGTTGCAATGGGGTTTGTCCAGAAGAACGTCTGCCGAGCGGGAGGGGAACATGGCCTGATGACACCTGGCCAGTGGGGAAACAGCAAGGATGATATGACATGAAAGAAAGGCATCCCAACCCTCGAGACTTCTCTAAGCGTCAACTCTCATCCTGCCAAAGTGTTGCCTCGCGTAAAATCGAGAAGCCCCCTCACTATGGCTGGGGAAACAAGTCAAGAGGCTGGCCAGCATTCGGAGGTCTCGGCAATTGTCTTAGAATCCCCGCAACACGAGAATCAAGTGGAGGCGGACGTGGGTCCCTCTTCTCAACGTCAACGGAGGTGACGTGAACGACGCTGATATCATTCAAAGGATAATTTGCATGACAGCGATTCCACGTTCGACGCTGCGTTAGTCTAATAACCACCCCCTACGCTTCATTACGACTGATGATCTGTTCAAGGGATGGGTCTTCTAGTTACCTGTCATCTCTAAAGTCGAGCATATACAACTACCGGCGAGTCTTTGAGACCAATGACAATCTTGCTTGAATCGTCTGTTCTGACCTAGATTGTCATTACCTCGCTCAAGTATGAAGTTAGTGGATACGCACGATACAGCCACTCATAGTCTAACAGCGTTGCAGAACGGACGCCGGTACCATGCATTTCGCGAAGGCACCTACCTCGTGGTTAGAACACAATCATTCCCATGAAAAAAGCTACTCACAATCTAATTTCTTTATCCACAGCCAAACGACGATGAAGAACAAAACCGAATGGATCTTGTTCATCACATATACAGCCTCCTTCTTGAAGGAAAGCTTCACCTTGCTCCGATCGGCGAAAACCCTCAGCGCGTACTCGATCTGGGTACTGGCACTGGTATATGGGCCATATATTTTGCAGAGTAAGCTCATGTCGGCTCAAAAACGGCGACCACCTATGGAATCTCGTTGACATTACTGGTTATTAGTGAGTATTCATCCGCAGAAGTCATCGGGACAGATCTTAGTCCAATTCAACCCACATGGTATTTAACTTCCTTCTGTGAACACCGGGTTAAATGGTAACAGAGTATAGGATTCCTACCAACTGCATCTTCGAAGTTGATGACTTTGAGGATCAATGGATGTACAAAAAGCCTTTCGACTTCATCCATGCACGAGAACTAGAAGGGTGCATAGCTGACTACGGACGCTTCTTTCAACAAGCATTTGAGAACTTGGCTCCCGGTGGATACATTGAGCTCCAAGCCATGCGTGGTCAGTTTGTGTCTGACGATGGGACGAGTGAAAATGCCACAAATGCCCAGCGCTGGGCGGCGGGCCTTCTCGATAGCAGTGCCAAGTTCGGAAAGCCCATCGACTGTGTGGGTGACTGGAAAGACAAATTGAACCAGGCAGGGTTCGTTGATATCCACCAGGAAATCCGCAAAGTACGTATCACTCCGTCCTTTGATCTAGCCTCGTTTTCGAAAGCCTAGCAATTGCTAACCGAACATAGGCACCGATTGGCGCGTGGGCTAAAGACCCAATTCTCAAAGAGGTTGGGAAGTACCAAGCTATGCAGTCGCTCCAAGCTATAGATTCTTACACACCTATGCTTTTTGAGAAGATCCTTGGCTGGAGCATGGAAGAGATCCACGTACTCACGGCCCAAGCCAAAAAGGAACTCAAGGATCGGTCTATCCATCTCTATCTCCCAGTTTACTTCATCTGGGCCAGGAAACCTTGATATGGCGTCAAGCTGAAGGTGCAAGTCGGTCGACGAATTCAAGGTCTTGTATCTATTCTCTTAAGGTTTTAGCGAGTAATTGGAAACTCTTGAGGCAGGTTAGGTCTTATGATGCTAACGAGATAAGACAGCCAGATGCTGCTGGTAAATTTCGGTTGGGATACTGTCGATATAAATCTTCATTAAGGTTCTCGCATCGTTTGCCAACCGGACCTTTAAATCTCTTCACCTGCTGGAAGACACAAAATCCTGTCTCTTCTTGAATACTTCATCTACGTTCGAATCTCATAACATCTCCCATGCCAGTCTCTTCATAACAATTGCATGTAAGATACATGTTTCCGTTGTCCCAAAACCACCTAGGTCTGGCCAGTGACTTCTACGAGCCGCGTTTTTAAACCCGCAAGTTCAAAGTCATTATATTCTTCGTAGCCACCCTCTTCCAGGCCCATGTACAAGTGGTAGCTGTACGAACTGACATCGAACACCTCATACTTGACGTAGAATTGCTCGAAGCTGAGTCCCGTGTCAAACGAGCATCTCGTTTCGAAGCTGTTTCTTGGAGTGGCTACCCGGATACAATGCCCAGCTGGTGCAGTGCAGGAGATTCCGTGGTCGTCCTTGGCCTCGCAGGTGATGTACTGGAGTCTATGCTCGGGGGCAATGCCGAAGCCAATGTCGTTGCAGAACATGACCTCGGCCGGCACCGGGTCAGCGTTGTCGGCCCATAATGTGCAGAGATAGTTGTTGGTGTAGGTCGTTTTGAGTCGGCCAGTGCCCTCCTCGAGAAACAAGGGGATGGCAGTAAGGCCGGGGTAATCAGATCCCAAGACGGCGCGAGCAGCATACAAGTTGGGATTGCCATCGACCGCCTCGCCGTCGGCGCCGCCACCGTTCGCGACAAGATTGAAGGTGGGAATGGCTTCAGGAGCCGTCGACGTGGATGCGGTCGTCGAGGTTGCGGTAGAGGATAACGTCGCCTCGGAAGTGGTTGTCGAAGCCGTTTCAATGGACGATGACTCTGGTCAAGGTTCTTAGAGGACAGTCATATTTCATAAAGGGGTCATTCAAGACTCACCTAAGCTGGGCTTGCACAAACTGGCAGCCGCCAAGTCGACCCCGAGAAGGCCAAGGGCCAGCGATAACACAAAGCTTGAATGCATTGCCTGTATCAGACAGCGTTGATTAATAAAAGACAAAAGACAAAAGTCGGATCGGAGTACGCCGATTCAGAAGAGAAATGAAAAAAAAAGAGTGAGACAGAGATGGAGGCGTCGATGGAGGCGCCGGCCGTTATAAAACGGCTGATGATGGCCCCACGTCAAATTCAAATAGTTTTGACGCTATTGAAATTGCCACGCTATTGAAATGGCCAAGACAGCAATCAATTCGACATCTCACGATGTTACTAGAACATGAAATTTGGCGTGTCCAGTGGGGTTTTTCTATCTCACTAGCTTCATAGTGCAATATTCGATTGGCTGAACCCTGGCCAAGTGACAACAATAGCTTCCTGTCAGCCAGCCTCGGGCTGTAATCCGTGATATCCGTCTGTATTTTTATATACGTTACCTCACGGTACCCTTCACTTGTAGCAATGGCTTCGAAGCGAAAACGGATTTGTGATCAAAAAATACCCAGTAGTAGACTCGCCCTGGTAGATATAAATATTGGATTCTGATGCTTCTCATATAGTCTTGAAATAGAGCAGACCTTGTTGAGCTTGGGTTGGCTCCAAGTACTAATGAAGTGGCATTTTATTTGTCACCTATGGTTGCCTCGTAGCCTTGTCGCTCCCAAGTTAACTTTGGTCAGTTATTCATGACCCCCTGAACCCAGAGCCCGTCACTTCTCAGCCATATTACAGATGGTGAATGCTTCCGTCGATAGAATTGTAAGATGGCATACCTCAGCCAATACAGGTATAGAAAAGTTTGTTCTGAACTACTTTGCTCGCTGGCAACAGTGATTGTTCACATTTCGTGCTCTCCAAGCCTCATTTCCTACTCTTCTCGCTCATAGCCCTTTCCCGCTCTTTCGATACTTCTCAAGTGCATCTACGATGACTTGAGCTACAGCGAGAAGCTGCTCTTCCCGCAGTCTCCTACCCATGATCTGTATACCCACCGGGGCCCCGTCATGAGCTTCCGGGTCATCTGCGTCTCCGTCAGAAGGAACGCATAGCATGGTATGAGAGAATTCACTTACAAAGACGCATGTTTAGCTTGTCTCGTCTGTTCAAAGGCTTGTAGTAAGGATTGACGAAGTCTACCGTTTTGTCGGCAAACGTTACCGGAATAACGACAGTAGGATAGTCCAAAACATTGCTGAAACAGTTGTATGCTTAGCGTGTTCAGTCTGTTAGCACTTCCTGAAGACTTTGTGAATTCGAAAGACCTACAAGGGTAGGTGAAGTTCCCAGGGACCAAACCTGCGTATGGTGTAACGGGAAGAATAACTACATCAACGGGATTTCCTATAGTCATTGTTAGCAACATAAACGTACTTGTTTTAGTCATCATGACCCCCCACCATCGTCGGTTTCTGCTGCGGTACAGTTCCAATACTCAACATATCCCTCTCGGTATTTCTTCATGCGATTGCAGAAGTCCTCATGCGTCGACAACGGAATAGGTTGCTCGGTTTTCCCATTTGGGAACAAGTGTTCAATTTCAGGCACAGGTGGTTCGCCGGATAGCCTGAGAGCTTTCACAACATCCGGACATCCGTCGCCTCGGGAAATCGCGGACTGCGGTCATCTAAGTAAAAGTATGAAGCTTGCGATCAGGATACTGACATGAATAGCTATTGCCTCATCATTATCGGGCTGGATCCAAGCGATTACCTACGTCTAAGTCAGCAAGTATAATCTGGGTTTTTAGATGTTACTGGTATACTTTGTGGTTTTGTGCTTGTACCGCTTTCTTCACCATTTGAAGAGCCCTTGAAACTGGAGGGTGTGGGGCGACGATCTGGTCATGTTCCATAAAACCAAAGTTGAGATGCTTGGCATCTCGAACGCGACCCTCTTCTACCTCTTGCCAAGGAATAGGATAGACTCCAGGATCCCGGAGCCATGGCTCTGTCGAGAGAAGAGAATTAAAGACCAGACGAAGAGCCTCAACCGAGTGACCGAAGATGCCAGTCACAGTCGGTATGACCTGTTGCCCAGATAGCTAGATGTTGAAGACGGTTGTTTAGCGAAGCTTTGTACAAGGTTGGTACCTTACACTTACGGTGCTTGCCACGCCCTTGGATGAAATGCGGCCATTAGACGGTTTGATACTAAACACTCCGTTGAAAGCTGCCGGTACCGAGACTGAACCCCCTTCTTCGCAAGTCAAAGTCTGTTATAGAAAGATGCAACGTTCCCCTTACCAATGTCAGTCCCAAACCCAATGACGCTTCCCTTAAGGGCTTGCATTGCGCCTTCGCCTAGATGAAGTGCGGTAGTCAGCCTTCAGAATTAAAGATTCTATCCGTGAAGATGGTGGGTACAGACCTCCCGAAGACCCTCCCGATGAGAGATGTCGATTGTGTGGATTCCAGTTGTATCCAAGGATGTTGTTATTCGTCTCAGCTGCCTTTTTCTTGTCAGTACATGGGAGGGCATACTCAGAGGCAATAGGTTAATCTAATCTTACCCAAAGACTCATGACTAGGGAGGTCTGCGACAGAGTGGGATAATTAGTGACGTGTTGGTGTTGCGTGCAGGAAACGCAATAACCACTGACCTTGCCGATCGGTACTGCGCCGAGACTCTGGAGATCCTGAATGATTTGGCTCTCAAATATCTTCTCTTTCCCTGAGTCTTTCTTGCCTTCGAAGGTACCAATCCAACCAACGTATCCCATGGTGGTTTCTAGCCCCTTGATGTGAAATTGATCCTTCAACGTGATGGGGATGCCGTGCAATGGCCCAATAAGTTTCTTGTGCTTGCTGAAAAAGGCATCGAGTTCTCGAGCTCGCTTCAAACCAAGATGGAAGCCAATCTCGAGAAGGTTTCTGTTCTGTTGCCATACGTTGTTAGTAGAGGCACGTCCGACATGGCAATCAAGGAAGATACGGACCAGCTGATGTGCATAAGCCGCTCTTTTACAAAAAGCGGAAACCACCTGAACAGCAGAGAGAGAGCCCTTTCCCATAGATTCTATGAGCTCGTGTACATCGAGAGCTGTGATGGAGCGAGTCTCGTCGTCTAGGAGAGACTCAATGTAGGGACCAGCGATTTTACGCTTCTCTTTGGCGTCTTCAAGCACGGCGGAGGACAGGCGCCAGTTCTCCGAGATCCTGGCGTCATTTTCCTCGTTCTTCTTCTTTGCTGCTTGACACCAAGACTGGTCGTCACTGGAAGTCAGGGCCGTTCGCGACGTGGCGGTTATGGTGAGAAGCATGTTGGCGAGAGAGTAGACGACCAGGTTAGCCAGCGACCAGGCGATGAAGACTGCTGTGAGGGCGACATTGAGACCCTGAGAGACGACTGCTCGTCCGGGCACCGGCATTTTGGGCGGATATTTCCCTGTGAGTCGTGATGATTCCTTGGGACGCGACGTTGAAATCGAAGCGGGGTAGGTAGGAATCTCGACTGATGATGATGATGATGGATGATACAAGGCTGAAGCGTGATCTGACGTGCGCCTGAGATGCGACATGCATGCCCCACCACACTTGTACAGTACTATCCAACAAGAGCGCGGAAGTACGAAGCAGAGTAAAAGGTACAGAGCACTAACGCCTGGAGTAGGTGTAGCTCGGGTATCAGCGACTTACCACCGAAGTTCCCCTTTGAACCTTTGAGCTTCACAACCAAGTCCACAAGCGCGTCACCACAGCCTTGCCTAGCGAAGCGGCATCTAACAGTCCCCAAAGGGACGTTGCCCGGCTTTTGTGGGGGTTCTCCTCAAGGCATACGGACATGGCACTTGGTCCGGTACAACCCGATGTGAAGGGTGGCAAATTCGGGCGACGCCCTAACGGGGCGAGATGTATCGAGACAGCCAACAACAGGTTTTTGGGTTGAGTGGCGAGTCTATGCAAGTCCATGTCTTGGGGTTATCGAGAGCGAATTAGCAACGATGAATGGGTGCTATTTGGTAGCCAGATAGACAGACAAAGTACACAACAACAAAGGCCTTAGTTGAACCTGATAACACTCTTGATATTGTAGCAGCATTGTACCAAAATACGACTAAGGCAGCATGAAAAGGCAGAGAGGGCAGGGAATCGTGAGCTATTGGACTCACTTGACCCAGATACTGCATTTCTCCAAGATACTGATTGAGCAGTCGATGATCTGAGCTGAGCGATCAAAGACGAAAATGTTACAATTTTTCCATTACCCCTTCCCATACACCTTCGAAAAACGCAAGAAACTCAGTTGGCATTCTTCCTCAGCCGCTCCTTTTCCCTATTCATCTTCTTGAAGAAAGCACTCTGCTCGGGTTTCCGAGATTTTGTGAATAACCGGTTCGCTGACTCGTTCTTCCCGATATAAGCCGTATCCTGTCCGCCGATCAAGTCGTCAGGCATACCAGCTGTCCGCCTCGCTTTAGTCTTCTTTCTGCCTTGACCTTTCTGCCTCACACAGAACAGATCATCAGTCTCAATATCCTCCTCTGCTGCCTTCTCATTGTCCGCCAGTGTACGTTGAAGCAACTCTTGCTGCTCAGCTGCGGTAGCAAACCCAAGATCAGGCATCCTACTCATGTCAGCTAGGCGTGTGATGACTTTGAAGGCATAGCCCTGGTCCACTAGAAATGCCTGGCGCTTTGAGGAATAGAACATCTCCTGCGTGTCTTTGGAGACTAGGGAATAGAAAAATGCGTTGAAGCCATCATCATTCCTGCGTTTTGCCCGTAGAATTCTCCCAAGTCTTTGCGCCTCTTGACGGCGTGACCCAAAGTGAGAAGAAATCTGGATCAGACAAGTTGCTTCCGGGAGATCTAGGGACGTATCGCCAATCTTGGAGAGGAATAGGGTATTGACGAGAGGATTGTGCTGAAAGTTTTCCAGAATTTTGATCCGCTCCTCCTGTCCAGTAGCACCATAGATGAAGGCCTTGCCGAGCTTCAGCGCGTAGAGCTTGAGCGCGTAGAGTTCATCTGAAAAGACGATAATCTTGTCGCCACGGCTCTCGTGATAGTTGATGAGATACTGACAAGCCTGAAACTTGCAAGGATTCATTGCCCCTAAGGTTCGCTTCAACCGTGCCGGGACCTGTAGGTATTTATTGTAGAATTCAGTCGGCATTGGGCACCAAACTTCTGCGCATTGGACCCTGGCGATGTGCCCTTGCTGAGATAACTCCATCCAGTCTGCTTCGTATAGCTTGGGACCAATGAGGAAATTAAGGTGTGAGATTTTGTCGTCCTCGCGGAGCAGCGTCGCCGTCAGGCCAAGTTTCGAGTGTGACTTGATAGATGAGATGACTCTCCGGAAAATGTTGGCTGGTACAACATGGACCTCATCCAGAAGCATAAGGCCCCATTCTCGGCTCTGTAGGAAGTCCATCATCCGTTTGGAGTCGTGAGACCTCTCACGGCTGTTGGTAACCATGGAGTATGTTGTGACAATAACACCAGTACTGCCTGAGAATTTGCTCTTGTTATCGGCCGTGAAGGTGGTAATATCCTCGGGGTTGATGTTTGACCACTTCAAGAATTCATTACGCCACTGGACAGCAGATACCGAGCTGGTACAGAGTACGACGACACCTTTCTTGATCGTACATGCCGCTGTGATACCGACCAGTGTCTTGCCGGCACCGCAGGGCAGGACGATAATTCCGCTTTTGGCTCGACCATTTCCAAACATCTTACTCAGACTCTTTTCTTGGTACGGCCGAATTTGCGTGTTAGGTCGCAAGTCAATGTCGAGATCGGCATTGATGTGATCATAGCGAAAGGCATATTCTTCGAGAATTGGATACGACAGTTCCAAGCATCGCTTTTGGACCGTTTCGACAGCAATATCGGGGATTTCAAAGGTATGCAGGGCTTCCTTTTCTTCATTGTCTTCGTCGGTCAAGGCGGCAAAAAGATCCGTGTCGCTCACGTCTTGTGCCGCCATCGTGGGATTCTTATTCATGTTCTGGAGGTCGACGTGCTGAACACCGGCGGCGTTCTTGGTTCCTGGGATGACAAGGGCTCTGTCTGTGCGCTCATATGTCGTCGTAATCTCATCCGGCCCGTGCACTCGAAGTTCTCCAATGACTTCATCCTTCAGAAGCATTTGAAGGATCTCCGCATCTGTACTCTCTACAAAGTATCTGTTGCTCTTCAAAACCAGCTTCACCTTCCCGTAGCTCGTCGTGCAAGACTTGATAAAAGTCCGAATGGTAGGTGGTAGTTCAGTCTTGAGGAACCGATCGAGAGTGTTGGTGATGTCTTGAGGGTTCAAGCCAACAGAAACTGCTGCATAGAGACTATGGGCCGTCAAGGTGTACTCATGGAGAAATGTTGGCCTGGAATTGGGCTCGGCAATCGTGATAAGAAAATCGGTCGCCTGTTCTGATAGAGGACTGAACTTCTCAAGGATGATGACTCCTCGATTAGGATCGATCCATAACGGACGGTTTTGATGATCCGATTTGAGGGGTAGATTGTAGAAATCTCGGCTCCCGAAGACTCGTGACATGAAGCTCCGTGCGGTGTCTTGGTTTGGTTCATCCGCATTTTGAAACCGATCGCTAGAGACTGCCCAAGAGCTGACAAATCGGTCTGCTTCTCTTTCTAGTTCTTCTTCCCTCTCTTTCTGGTCCTTTGTTACGTCCTCGTCGAAATCCAGGGCCTTTGGAGGAATGTTGGACTCGATGCCTCGCGACGCCGACGCGCCTGGCGTCCCATCAGTAGAGACTTTGCCGACCTTGGCGGAGCCAGAAGCCGCGACTCGCGCTTTTCTTTTGGGAGGCATCGTCGTGGAAGGATTTGGGCAAGGTGCTCGTGAGAGAATGATGCGGATGAAGGACGTTCAAGAGTCGTCGAGCCAACGCTTTCAAAAGACGAACGGACCACAAAATACGATGACAAAGCCAAGCGTGTTCAATCTCACGTGCCTTGTAAAATTTGCCGAACATGAGTCTGATTTATCTGAACTTTCGAGTATTTTATTAGGAACCCTGTGGATAATAGTCTACGAACAGTCGCCATAAACAAGCGTGTACAATAATGGAGCCATTGTTCACGGCGCTAATTAAATGAAAGACCCTAAAGCCATCGCAAAATCAGCCAAAAAATACTCGAAGTGTCCGTCGTAAGTTTACGGTTGGCAGTAGATACTGCCCGCTGTTTCTTTACCGACGACAAAAGACAGAGCAAGATGGGAGGATGAGGCGACGGATAATGCTGTAAAGTCTAAGAGGTACCATGTGACGGCAGCCGTGGCATGCACATCGTCTACAAAATTCCGCAGACCTGCTTTTTGTGAGTGGACAGTGTAGTCCATCTTGAGTAGAGCATGTAATTCTTCAAAGGGCAGCTGTGAACGCAGAATCCGCAGCAGCCGCTTGCTTCCAAACGTAGAGATAAATGAACACCCCAACGGGACCCAGTTTGGCGATTGAACAAGAAGGTTTAGAGTTGCTGAGTAGGAGTGGGTTCCAATTAAGACAATTTGTATTTTACATAGAAATAAAAGAAGCAGTCTGTGGGACTTTACTTCATTGGGCTAATAAAGAAATGATCATCCGTCACTCCTGTGACTTGAAGCCTTCTCCCAACCTCCACCAGACCCTCGTCTCTCGGCACGCACAACATACCGAAGCTCGGCTTGAACGTAAGTCCCCGATCAATTCGTCGAAACTTCATGAGCTCCTTCCACGGTTGCCGAATATGCTTCTCTGCGGTCTCGGGATCGACGTTTGGCACGCGGCATCTCAGACAACGACTGACGACATCCATATCCAGCGGTCCACCCTTGTCACCTGGGTTAATCCGCAAAGATTTCCAACTGTCCTCGTTCCATGGTTCGCTTCCACGGATGATAACGTTTGGTCGGAACCGCTCGATCTCGATCTCGTCTTCGCCCTCTCGAACTAGCCGCTCATTGAGCTGTGTCATGCTCGTCATGGAAGTGACCAAGACAGGCATCATGTCAGCAAATCTAGTCGCTTCCGTGCGTCCAAGCAGATTCGGAGCTCCACAGCCGCGTAGCACCCGCGGCTTTGGGCCTTTATGCACGAGGCGGACATCCATCTTCAGGAACTCGGAGATCGACCGGGTGAGGTCGGCTGGGTATTCCCAACCATCAGTTTCCTCGCCCCAGATTCTAGCCTTCGCCAGTACGGTGTTTTCTTTTAGCCACTGATCCGTTGGGTGTGCTGGGATCTTGATATTGCAATCTCTGCCCTTGATGGTGATGAGAAGATGATCAGCCACGGCGTCGTACGCGGTGCGAATAAGAGTCATGTCTGAGTTGGTACGAATGGTAATGAACTCTCGGTCTTCGTTTGTGACAAACATCCAGTTTCGATCCAGGTCAAAGCCAGTGCGAAGCAGACGGGCAGACTTGACTTCAAAACCGCGGCATGATTTGATGGGATAAATCCGCAAGCCGATGATCTCATCTTGAGGGGGGAGCGGCGCGCGTTGTTTGTCCTGTTGCCATTGAAAGCGGAGAACTAAGAGTAAAACTCCCAAAAATGTGGCAATCAAGATGCCTTGTAAGCCGTGGCTCTCGGAAAAGTATGAGAGGGACATCACAAAGGATCAACGTGGTTAATGATGCGATTGTGTGAAGCAAAAAGTCGGAGCCGCACCGAGACGAGAGGGGGCGATTTTTTACCCCCGCAAGCACGCACCGAGATCGATCGACGGATGAGTCGGAAGCGCAACCCACCTACCCTAGAGAAGCCGAAATGATTTTCTCATAGTGTAGCACTTGGACCCCTCTAGAACGAACGGTTTCCGGAACGAGTCGGACAGGCGACATGTAAAGCTTGGTATTTCTAACGGGGTAGAAAATCCGAATTGTCAAAGAAGGAGACAAGCCAGATATCATCCCAGAGCGAAGGACGTAACATAGCTTTAAGATGACTCCAACAGCAAATTTGTACAGCGAGCATAAGGTAATTATTACAACAGCTTCAGTGCTGATTTACACGGCATTGGGGTTTAAAATTGATTTCTCTCATAAAGAAGACTTTTGCAATGGTATCAGGACTGATCAGAAAACTCACAGTCCACTGGGAATATGCGGTGATGATGATGATACCTGAGCTATGTATGCAGGCCGCGCAATTTTTGAGCTGCCCATAAAGATAGAGTCACAGGTTACCAGGGCCAGATTGGTCGAGAATGTTAAAGTCGCGCTTAGATCGGCGCAGCCATTCAGCGTTATCAGCCGCAGTCGGATTCACGGGATCATCACTATAAGAAATAAGAGTTACTGCTTTCTCGGTCGCGGGCAGGCTGAAACTCACTCGTTGTATAGTATGCAGCGCGCTTGGTGCTGAAGCTCTTGATGGCGTGTGGCGGTTGGGGTTGTTGGGCGACATGGTTGCTAGGACCCAACGACCAAGCTCCATGGCTTTCCACCGGTGGAAGTTGGCGTCGTTGAGGAAGAAGAGTTTGGTTAGGACCCAAGGAGGGTGGTGATCAGTGTCTGTTGTCTTCAGTGCCCGGGACATACCTACGGGTGCGTGTTGGATGGTTGCAGCTGAAGGAGGATTAAGAGCTGGGGTGTTGAGGATGGACGAGTTCAGTGTTTGGTCTTGCTCCGCGTTTTCGTCCAGAGAATATGTATTCTGGCTTGAGTCGTCTCTAAAGTCGGAAATCAGCGCTCTTGGAAATGGTGGTGACCATTCAGTGCTGACACCCGTCTGTCCACTGGCGTCATTCCCCATGCCACTATCATTCAAGTTACTGGAAGCAGTGCAATCACCTTGAATTGCATTCCAATGACCATCTGTTTGTTCCTGTATCATTCTCCCTAGCCCTAAGCCAGTTCGTTGGGCGTCTTCATCAATTGAATCATAGGCACGCTTTCGAAAGCCATCGAGCCAACTCGTCGATGACCCGATAAGCATGATCAACCAGTTGGAGACGGCGTTATACTGCAGTGTCGAAAACTCTTGCGCGATTCCTGAGATTATTCTGCAAGCCTCAACTTGCAGCTCCGAATAGCTCAAAGCTCTATGGTCCAAGATCCAGCGAGCTCGAACAAAGTCGCGCAGCTGGGCTTCAAGGGGACAACCCTCAAAAAGCGTCTTTTTCCCATGGAGCTTCGGAATGAATAGAGCACTTTCGGCATGCGATCGAATAGGGCCAAACTGCGCTCTTTGAGCAATGTCTTCCCTGGAAGTGATCAAGTCACGCAACCAAGAAGAGGGATTCGAGGCAGTAGTAGTCTCGTTCACCATGATGGCCTCCGCTGCAAAGATGATGCGACATTCCTCAAGTTGAAGAACCTCATGGCTAGGTACGTCGCCCGTTTCGTGAACGTGGTTTTGCAAAACCAGATCAGTTCCGATTGAATGAGCTCGTAGGCATGTCTCGGGGACCCAACGGGTGCTCTGCTGGCCATGTAAGGGTCAGGTGTCCTGCGATCGCTGTCGATCAGATCTGCCCAAATCATTGATTAGCAGAAATTCTTCTTCAGGTAGAGGATATCGTACAAGGCGGGATTAAGTTCTCAACCATTTTCACCACATCATCGTCGAAACCCTCAGTCGCCTTCCCACGCGGCCATCGTCTGCCCCATCTTGAAGTGGTCTGCCAGATGATTCATGCGGAACTCCCAGGTGTCCATAGATATCCCACAAAAGCCGCAACGTGATCGGACCTGCAACAACAGTATCTTCCAGTGCCCTGTTAACTCCTCCACGAGCGCAGTATTGTGAACTAGACGCAGATGCTGCTTCAGGTGATCTTTACGGCTGAATGTTCGTTCCTGGCATAATGTAGGATTATGACTCTCTACGTGAGAAGCATCGGGGTCGGCCTCGCCGCAAAATGCGCAGTAGGACTGGTTGCTATGCTCGCGGACAACCACCGGCCCATCAGGGGCGCAGATCCATCTTTCGAGTGGGATATGTAACGACTTCTCGTGCCTCCGCCAGTCGTGCTTTGTTTTGAACGTCTCAGTGCAGAAGGTACACTGAAAGCGGTTGAGGGGATTGCCCAAGGCTCTCATCACATTTCTTCGCCTTTTGCTGGAGCGCTTCTTGAAGCGAGGACGTGAATGGCTTAGCACAGCAGAAGTACTTGAGCCCCTTGAAACGCTTGAGGTTCTTGAGCGGCCTCGAGATCCACACGAGTGTGCAGAAGAGAAAGAATTGGCGCTGGAATTGGAAGTCCCTGTACTACTTGCATTGAGAGACCTATCTGATGCGGTTCGCGGGACCATGACGTTGTAAGGATCGCCGATGTCTAGTGACTTGTCAGTCGCGCCAAAACTTCAATAGTGGGATTTGTGAGATTGCTATGTCCTTGGAGAAAGCTGCTAATACGTACTGGACTGTTCGGAACATAAAGCACGCGCGATAGCAGTGGCCAAAGCAGGTTCGTCTTCCGGTGGCGAATCAAACCACCGGTCCAGGGGGTTGGGATGTCGATTTCTGCTTCCCGCGGTAGAAGTGCCTGGTCTTCGGGGGATTTCCACTGGCCGCGTGGAAGATTGCGCAGCATGCGACTCGGTGACTCGAGGCTGGTGTTGCATCATGGCCCGTCGTCGCGCGTTGGCAAACCAATTGGTGATTTGGGTCTTGTTGAGACCAGTCTGTCGTTGGAGCATCTCCTTCTCTTCTTCGTTGGGATAGGGACGGTCCTTGTGATCGGACAGCCACTGCCGCAAGACGGATACGGCTTCTCTGGAAAATCGGGCGCCGATCTTAGATGGTAGCTTTGCGTTACTTGGATCGGCAGTAGGAGACTCAAATTCTGGATTGAACATGTCTGTCGACTCGGACGGGCTAGACATGGTCTCGGCGGTGGGATTGAAGCTCGTCAACGACGTCGGTATCGGTAAACAGGGGGCTGAAGGCGAGGGAGTAAAGACAACCCCGTGTGTATCGGTATACCATGCTTCCTCCGTGTGGCTTTCCATATTGAATAGCTGTTCGACTCCAAGGTAATCGTAATTCAGGGTCTCTGTCAGCTCGATGGGGAGAGCCTCGAGAGACGAATCGGTAAAGAGAGCATCTCCTGGGCCAAGAGGCAAGTTGAATTCAGATGCGAGTAGGGCAGCGCCCTCGCCTGCCTCCTCTACATCATGGCTCCCAGGCATTCTTCAGGTTTTGGTAGTCGACAGGTTGGAGGCTTGACGCGTGTTGTAAGGGATCGAATGTCGGCGCAATGAACGATACAAAGTCTTTACTGGAAGACATTTGAGATCCGCCCCCGCCTTCGACCAGAACTCGTCGGTGGCCATTTACTACACGTACTCGGGAACAGTATCTGCAGCAAAAGCTTATGGGTTGAAGATCCTGGGCGTAAAGATGGACAAGGATGGCCTTGATCCACAAGACCTCGATGAAAAACTACGAAACTGGGACATTTCTTGAGGCCCAAAGCCGTTCCTTTTGTATACCATCCCGTCGAAGCAGAACCCAACAGGCATCACACAGAGTACCGAACGGAAGAAGGCTATATACGAGGTGGCAGAACTGCACGATTTGTACATCATCGACGACGACCCATACTACTTCCTATCGCTAGGAGACGGCGTCCATGGCTCGTTTCCCATGGAGAATGACTATCGTAAGCGACTGCCCGTCTCATACCTATCTCTGGATATTTCCGGCCGCGTGCTTCGTCTCGATTCAGCCTCCAAGATCCTGGCCCCTGGCCTTCGATTTGGCTGGGTCACAGGCTCTTCTCAAGTCATTGATATGTTTATCAACCACGCCGAGGTCAGTACATTGTCACCAAGCGGACCATCGCAGGTGATGGTGCACAAGTTCCTCAGCGAGAACTGGGGCCACGAAGGCTTCATCAAGTGGCTTGCCTACTTGTCGTCACAATGCCGCCGACGACGGGACATTCTCATCGGCACTTGCGAAAAGCATCTGCCATCGCACATTTGCCAATGGAATGTCCCGGAAGTGGGCATGTTTCTGTGGTTCAAACTTAACAGCGCCGAACATCCGGCACTGCAGACTCAGACTGGTTCATACGAGGAGATCCACCGAGACATCGAAGCCCGAATACATCAAAATGCCGAAGACGATGGCGTGGCGATCGCTGCGGGTAGTTGGCTTGCGGTCGGGGAGGACACTGGCGAGCTTTGTTTACGGGTGACTTTTGCAGCCGCGGCGGAAAACGACCTCGAGGAAGCCATCCGTCGTTTCAGCCGAGTGGTAGCAGCTGAGTTTGAGATTGAAGGGGAGTAAGTATTGGCATTAACGGTGGAGTTTATGACAGTAGCAACATAGCCAACTTGTTGAGTCATTAACAAGTCCGCGAGTGAATAGATCAAGCACAATCGAAAATTAGTATAGATCATGATACATTACATTAAATATGAATAACCAATCATAGCGTATCCTTCTAGTATAACACGTATGATCTTAAACCCTGTAGTGTTCAAGTATCGTAATATTCTTATTATATACAGCAGCTGCAGCCCCAGTGGGCGAATACCAAGCCAGTACCCGCGGATCACTTAGCAACGTACTTTGCATTCTAGGTACCATACAGTATAAACGCAAATATCACATGAGGTTTTGTCTGTCTTCCTTATAATTTCTTTGCTTTACTTAGTTCTCTAGATACTGGCAGTCCTTTGGCGGCGACGTATCCCACTGGTCATGGCCATCACATAATTAGATGATAGAGATGGAAAAGGCTTGACCGCCTCAACTGAAAGTATAGGGGTTTGCACATAGTATCTAAACTCAAGATGTCTTGCTGAAGAAAGCTCAACTAAATACAGACGCGGGTATCTCCAATCCCACCATGATAGTTCTGAATATTGGACGAGATAGGAGGAGTAGGAGACCTGCCACTGTCATCTCCAACGTACTTGGCTGAGAGCGCCTCGTAACCTCCACGGACACTTGCAGCTTCATACCCCTTCGCTCTTAATACACTGGTTGCTACACGAGCGCAATCACCATTGTAGCAGAGCAGCAGCAACGGGCTCGTTCTGTGGCCCTCCAAGAACTCCGTGACCTCATTCTCGGTACCGAACATGGCTTCAAGCGTTTTCCAGAGCCCGTGCAAGACTTCAGGGTCAGCGAACGGCTTTTGACCTGGTAGCACAGTGGGAAAATTGAAAGAGTTGGTGAGATGCGACGAGGTGAAGTCTTCCGGCTGGCGGAGATCGAGAATGACTGTGTCGGCAAGACGCGGATACAGACTGCTGATGCGGTCCTCGTTGATGCATCGAGGTGTCCGCTTAGGATCAAGATCTTCGGGGAACCCCGTCATGAAGACCAAGCTTGATTCTGGGCTCTGCTCCCAGGCCTCATCGTACCGGTAGAGATCGACATCTGTCAAGAGCTAAAAGCAAGTATCAGTATGGTACATCAATCAATCAGAGCGTTCTATAAGACCAGTGCTGGCATATTGGGTGCAAATTACCTCGTTGTGAATCTCGGGAAAGTGTTTCTGGTCGAGTTTGGAGAAATATTCGTCAATGTACTGGTACGGGAGGTCGCAGCAGAGAAAGACGCAGTGAACCTCGTTGTCCTCTCCGCGCAGGTCCTTTAGCGTACCCTCGGCCTCACGCTTCTCAATGAACTGGTAAAGACCTTTCAAGTTGAAGCCAGATGAGGGACCACAGACCAGGCCTTGTCTGCAAAGTTTCAGCGAAAGAGCGTAGGAGTCGTAGGATCCAACATGTTCAATATGATCCACTGCCGATCGCCATGGAAATTTGACTGGTGCAAGAAGAGCGTGAGAACGAGGGCCGGGGACTCGATCACCAGGGGCAGTGCAGATACCCAGTCGATACACAGATGGTTTAGACGTTTTGAAGAAAGTGCCCAAGCCCGTCATTGTTCCTAGGGAAAGGTTAGCAGATTCCCAAAAGCTCAACACTCGCCATTCGGCCTACCAGATGTTCCCATGCCAGCACAGATCAACGTGATTTCTGGAAGTTGTGTGAGAATCTGCGGTCCCGTCCAACGTACGTGGGCTTTCCAATTCTGTGAGGATTGTCAATTGACTGCAGGATCGTAAAGGCGGATTAGATACTGGGGTGAGCTAGAACACGTAACTTACATCATCGTTCTCATACTGGTTCGGGTTGATGACTCGGTCAGATTCTTGAGCCAGTCTGGCAGCAGCTTGAATGCCACCTCTTTCGTCCAGGGGTTCGGGCTGCGAGGGTCCTCCAAACAATGTGCTAACAGCGCAGCAGTCAGTAAGAGTTTGTGGGATGAATTACGCTTCACTTACATATCCAACCCAAAGAATTGCATCAGCTTCAACTTCGCCAGACTTGTCTTGTTACTCAAGAAAGCCCTGACGTCAGACTTCTGGTAGAAGACCTGGGCAATCATCGACATGGAAATGACAGTAGAACCAGAGCTGTACTCGACAATGGTGTCGGTCTTGTCCACATTGACGGCATTCTGGAGTAGATTCAGAGCTGGCATGGCCTTCACATTGTTCGCTGGATGCATCGACATCAACTTGGCATAGATCCTGACGCCATTCTCTCGGTACGGGTTGAGACAGTCAGGTACCTCGACGAGAGGGCAGGGCGGGGCGGTGTCAGGATCAAAGTACTGCCTGACAGAGTCAGGACCCTTGTAAACGTTCAAATGTGTCGGTTTGGTCATGTTGGGATGATGGGGGAAGCAGCAGCTCTGAAGATGGCGATGATCGAGGATACAATTATTGCCTGCCTCGCACCTTGGCTCGTAGCCAGGTCGAGGAACTTTTATAATATTTGTAGAGGCGCAGCTTGCATCCGCTATTCCATAAGTGGATTATGTGCCGACGTCTTCAAGCAACAAGGGGAGCACAGAGATCTACAAATTGCTCATACTCCCTAGACTGTCACACGTTGCAGGTGGTATTGAATCACTACAGCTATCTCTCGTTATTGTTTATTATTTAGCAGTTCTACTGGCCTATCTCTTTGCGCTTTATATAAGTCAAATCATCTCGGAATCGAGTTCCGTTATCAATCCAATCAACAATCTCTCGTGTTCGTCTCAAGCCTATACTGTCCCCCAAAAGCTACCAGCGTGGGCTCTATCAGTTGAAGTGACTGGACCTAGCTTTGCAGCCACCACTGGTATATAGCAGTCACACGGGAAGAAACAAGTATGTCAAAGATTCAAGCCCACACGGAGACTAGTCCTGGACTTCAAGGTTGCTAGCAGTACGACGCTGTACAACCGCCCCTCGCGCTGGGGACATCAAGGTAGTGATGGAATAAGTGTTGATTCAATCTGACTCATAGCTAGCCGGCTAATCAAGGTAGTGATATTTTCGACATTCGTTCCACGTATGCCGTCCTATGTTATGTAGTATTGATCTAATACTCTTAGTCTGGTTTGTGCGGGTTTGCGCTGGTTTGCGCGGGTTTCGAGCACGCAACCACATCCTAAGTTGTCACCACGACAAAGCAGCCTTTCATCAATGAGATCGACATAGACTATCTACGTAATTCTGCAGCCTAGCGACGCCGGACTTGCTGACGTTTGACGTTAAGGTACCTGGTATATTCAGCTGTTGACCACGAACCCGATCAATCTTGTAAAGCATCTCAAGAGATATTCTCTCAGGGGGGGATAAGCTTAAATCCATAGCGTCACATAGAGTACGGGGACAGCGTATTCTCGTTCGACTAAAGACGGCCCGCAGAGTGATGTTGTCAATTCAAACCATCAAGGTACAGGTTGCATGGGTTGGAAATGTTATCCTGGACTGTAAGCTCTGTGCTAGACTTGCTACAGAGGCAGATCTATTGCTAAAAGCAGGTATCGCAGCGTCTTACACGTGTAGCAAATGACCAATCCTTGCACCTTGCAAGCTGTAATTGGCATTGCATTAACGCACGATAAGTATGTCGATCGCCCTCAAGACCCGCGCCGCTCCTAATCCTTGTCTCAAGTGCCGAGATCTTCAGACCGCAATTGTCTGGTCTCACCCTGATGGTCAGGTTCTTCACCTTGATGGCCAGAGTGAAAAGCAACGTAACGTCCGGTTTCGGGGCGACCCAGCTGCTCGATTCGGGTACGCACAGGTCTATAATCCTATTGCAGCCTTGGTGGTAAAGAGGCCATCACCTTTCGCGATTCCTCCAAGTTGTGTGGTCCAAGTCATAATGGCTTCTCATTCAGAGCCCGTTGTCGTCCGGGAGGCCACGGACTCCCAAACATGCACACCCGACAGCCCAAGCTCGCCGACTCCGAGAAACTCCACGTCCTCCGAGACGGAGCACGAATTCAATGAACAAACCAACTACGTGCCCGTGAGGCGCATCGTCATGGTTAGTCTCGCCTTAGCTCGAGCGTTTTAAGACCCAGAAAGCTGACCACTTGTGCAAGGTCTTTCTTGCCTGCGCCAGTGTGGATTTCGTGGCTCTCATGGACCAGACAACCCTCGCCGCCAGTTTACAAATTGTCGGAGATGCCTTGGGGGCAGGTACGCAGACTGCTTGGATAGCAAGTGGTTACTTCATGTCAGCCAACCCTTGGTATCTTCGATCTCATGTTCCTAACCCGTCTGCTTTAGAACTTCAACCACCGGACAGCTGCTCTATGGCCGCTTGTCAGATATATGGTCTCGCAAGATCATTCTGCTTATCGGCTTGGCAATCTTCTTCTTCGGCTCACTTGCATCGTCTTTGGCACAGACGGCAACGCAGCTCATCGTATTTCGCGCCTGGATGGGAATCGGAGGCGGCGGGTTGATGACGGTGGCCCAGATGATCGTCAGCGATGTCGTGCCTCTTCGCGAAAGGGGAAAGTATCAAGGCATATTGGTAAGTGAACAAGAACTTGTAGTCTATGGTGAACTAACAGAATGGCTCTATAGGGTTCAGTTGTGGCTCTCGCGAACGGCATCGGCCCTGTCGTTGGCGGTGCATTGTCCTCGCAGTCTGACAACTCCTGGCGATGGATCTTCAGGCTGAATTTGCCTTTGACGGTTCTGACCACGGGCTGTGTCATCTTCTTCATGCCGCTGAAAAAGGTGAATGGAAGTTGGAAGACGTGAGTTTCTTGATTAACATGTCGAGGCCTGAACATGTTGCCTAACACGTTCGATGCTAGGAAGCTAAGAGCTGTCGACTTCTTCGGTATTGCGCTTGCTCTGGCTGGAAGCTCAGTTCTAATGCTTGGGTTGACTTGGGGTGGCGGCAAGTATCCTTGGAAATCCACCCATGTTATTGCTACGCTTGTTGTAGGCTGCCTTACTTGCGTTGGGTTTGTATTATGGCAGTGGAAGGGGCCTCGCTATCCTCTTGTTCCTTGTAAGTCAACCAAGAACATATGCTTTCTCGAAGCGGGTGCGACGATACTAAATTCATCGAAATCAGTGCACATCTTCAAGTCCAAAGTTGTCAACGGCGCTTGCATCACCATGGCCATCAACGGATGGAACTTTGTAGTCCAGATCTACTACATCCCCACGTTCTACCGACTAGTCTACGGCTACTCAGCCACAAAAGCAGGCGCACTGCTTCTGTCCATCACTCTCACGCAAACACTGGCCAGTACCTTGTCGGGCATGATTGTCCACTGGGTCGGGAGATACAGGGAGTGCATTCTCTTCGGCTGGGTTCTTTGGGCTATTGGTCTCGGGCTCATGGTGACGCTTGATGAGAACTCGGGCTTGGGAAAGCAGATAGGATACTCGCTCTTGACCGGCGCCGGTGTTGGGAATACTCTTCAGCCGTAAGTTTGCGTCGATTCATTTTTGGTCTTGCCTTGGAGGCCTGGTGCTTACTTGACGAACAGATCGCTCGTGGCCATCCAAGCTGGTGTCGAACGAAGGGATATGGCAGTTGTCACTTCTTTCCGGAAGTAAGTTTCAGCATGGCTCGCATCTCTTGGAGATTGACTGACAATTGCAGCTTCATTCGAAACCTCGGCGCTACGTTTGGTCTCGCCGTTTCAGGTTCTCTGATGTAAGCCATTCCGTGATCCGCTCGCACGACAGGACTAACGCCTGGATAGCAACAACATTCTTTCCCGCTCCATCTCAACTCTCGACCTCAGCGAAGCAGAAGCTACGGCCTTACTAGCTAGCCCAAGTGCCATGATGGCAAGTTTGCCGGCCGGCGAGGCAGAGAGAATTCGCAATGTGATCATGCCTGGGTATAGAGATGCGTTCCGTGTCATATTTTACGTCATGGCTGGCCTAGCTGCGCTGGCCTTTGTTACGGCATTTTTCTTAATGCCCCAGTTGGAGCTGTCGAGACCTGATGATCAGCAACTCAAGGAAGAAGGCCGTAAGATTGATGAGAAAAAGAGTTTAAAGGAGGCGGATGCGTGAGCAGCTGGGTTGACGTCCGAGCGAAGTCCGGGGCATGGGAGCCATTCTACCGCTTTACGACGCGACACTCGTAATTATTTTAAATTCTATAAAAAGTCATATGGGAAGGAGACTTGGATTTAAATAGACGACATATATCAGAACGATGGAAAAAAAGTTCTTGTGTTTTGAACAGTTCAGAAGAGGATACAGAGCTATTTATCTTGATGAAGAGAACGATGTTCCGTGACACCACTTGAATGAACCCAGGTCAGCCGCCACTCCGAAATTGAATGCAGCAGACCAGTACAGTTATCGCCACCTAGATTGTTCTTACTAAAGCAGAGTGGGCTTGTATTAGAGCTGCATGTAGTTAATTTATTCGCGGATATTCTGATCAGTTCTTACAGGAAGAATCCAGCACTGCATATTTACCAACCCACATGTTTCTAAGTCAGGCATATATATAGATATCTATGACTTGAACTCAATGGCGTCAAACATCCGGCGCTGCTAGACTAGCGACTGGATTCTAGATGCAGGAGGAGTAGGCATCGGCATTGACGTTGGAGTTTATGCAAGGAGCAACAGGGTCCATTCATCAAGTGAAAGGTTCGCGGGATCATGCAAAACGGAGGGACAACCAGGGTCGGCCCGCTGCACAACCACCAAGGAATCCCCCCGTACACCACCAAACCCATCCATCGATGCCAAACAAATCCAATGCATTGGGATCAAAAATAATGCAAAACAGTTTGAAAAACTGGCCCTGAAAATCCTGCTTTTTTTCTTTAGCACCTGTGGATCGGGTCGAGCCGCCTACGTCATCGGTTTTTCCCGGGTTGGGTTGCGGTCAGCGTCACATGAAAGATGGTTTGCTGTGCTGGCTGGCTTGCCCGCCCTTTGGCCCGCTGGCAGTGTCCTCCTTCACCAGTCACATCCTTCTTCCCTTTTATCACACCACACCTTTTTTCCCGCTCGCAAAAAAATCTCCCCGCGCTTTCTCTCTCGCAAATACGTATCTTCGTTTTTTCGCTTCTCGATCGACGGCTTTTCCATCTCACCCAAACACCCCCTCCTCCCCCCCCCACCGTCATCAGTGAGTTTATTTGATCCCCCTCGGCTATCTGCCCCAGGTTTTCAGCTTTGCCCCGCACTTTGTACTGATGGCGCCGTGTTGCAGTGTCCTACGCCGACGTCGCTGCCTCTGGGCCCAAGCAAACGCCCGAAGAGGTGAGTTTTCTCCGTCGATGATGATGATGCCTTTGTTTCAGCCCAATTGACTCGGTCTCCAGGCCGCTGCCCCCCAGCCCGTTGAGCTCGTCAACAACGAGTCCGCGTCCACGGCGTCCCTTGTCGACGTCGACATGCCCAGCGTCCACACCGTGCCCTCGGACTTCCTCGACCAAGAGGTCCAGACCCAGACCCAGGCCGACCGCATCGACCGCGAGCAGGACGCCAAGCGCCAGGCCGAGCTGGCCAAGCGCAAGGCCGCCTCCAAGGCCAAGAAGGCCGACGACTGGCTCGCCAGCTACTTCAACGGCCTGTCCGACAACCAGGCCTCGGCCGTCGTCGCCGCCAACCTCGCGTCCGTCGTCGGCGTCAGCGCCTTCCTCGGCTTCAAGGCCTGGGGCCTGTACCAGCGCGGCAGCCTCAACGGCAAGTCGGTCGGCCTGGGTGTGGGCATCCTGGCCGGCGTGGCCGCCGTCGAGGCCTTCATCGGCCCGTATCTGTACAAGGCCAAGAAGAGTGACCGGTCCTAGGAGCCCAACGCCGTCCAAATACCAGTGCGCAGTTCTTCCCTTCGCGGCGTCTCGGGATAGCAATTGTGTTTGGGCTTTTCTTGATGAGTCTGGGTGGCTGTTGATGACCGGCTATTGGTGGCCTCTCCGCTTGTTTCTTCCTGTCCATTGATACCGTCTTGTAGCAATTTCAAATACGCGTGCTCATGATTGTGCAACAGTGACTCTGAGATGTGATGCCTTCTATTATGACCCTTGGCTTTTTGTTGCTATCGTTATACAGCGTTGGTACAGAGATGAGCTCCCCGCTCACGCCAAACGGACCCGGTATATTTTACAAGCTTGTACGTCCATCGTACACTCATTCATCATCCTCGGCCAAGCCATTTTACTCCTTCTTGGGCTTAGAAGCCTCTTTTGTCTTTGCCACGGGTGCAGCATCTGTCTTCTTCTCCTCCTTGACCTCGGCAGTCGTGGTCTTGGATGCTGGCTCCTCAACGACCATGTCCGCCACGGGCGTCACCCCACCGGTAGTAGCGGGCTCGGCCTGGGTTTTCTGAGCATCTCCGACAGATTTCTCGTCGCCGAAATCGGGCGTCGGGGCACCGTCCTCGTCGTCTGCCAGCTCGGCGCCGTAGATCTCGGGGTACTTCTTGAAGCACTCCTGCATGCCCCTAGTACGCATGTTAGTAACCATTGCACCATCCCGGGCTAGAAAAGACGTACTGGAACTTGTCGATGCAGTCCATGCCCTTGGGGTCCTCCTCGGAATACACGAAGCAGCTAAATGCCGTCTTGAAGTCCTCGCCGCAGGGTCCATCAGCCATGCCGCCCAGGCACGGGCAATCCCAGTTGATCTCGCCCGTCTCCGGGTTGAAGGCGCCCTGCTGGCCGGCATCCTCCTCGAGGGCTTCGGGCGAGCCCTGGACGGCTGCGGTTTGGGCGTCGGTCTTGGTCCCCTCGGGAGCGGGCTTCTTGTCGAGGGGCTTGTCGGCGGGCTTATCGGCCTTGGACTGAATCTGCTTGCGCTTCTCCTCGAAGACCGAGTCGACGGTGGGCACGTCGTCGTCGGGGAAGGTGGTGGGCGCAGGGACGGTTCGTGCTGAAAGACACGGCAGGTCAGTTTCTCAGTCCGGGAGCTTCCTGCGCCGGGGCGGATCGGGCGACGTACAGATGGCCTCGTCAGCGAAGACGGGACTGGTGTTGTAGTAGTAGACAGCGCCAAAGGCCAGGCCCCATCGCACAGCAGAGCCCTTCCATGACCGCGACTTGGCGCCGGGGGCGGCCGTGGAGTTGAATCTTCGGGGAGCGGCGCGGGCTGTGGCGGCGCGCAGGCTGGCGATTGCGGGCCTGGAGGCGGCGCGCAAGGCTGTGCGTGCGGTGTACATTATGGGAGGGAGAGATTATTTATTTTCTGAAAGAAGAAGACCGAACAAAGGGAATCAGAGAGGGGACGAGGAGGAACAGCGGCGGTCGTGAGGTTTGGAATTGGTCAGCAGCGGTGGAGCTTTCGGCATCGCCAATTGATGATTCTGTCTTCCCGACACTCCGGCCGACAGCTGGGCTGATGAGGCAAAAAAAAAAAAGAAGTGCCAGAGAGGCAGAGAGAGACGAGTGAAAAGCCGGATATTAACCGACGATGCTCGATAAGGGAAAACAGGACGAACGCCACTTGCATCGACCGCGGTACGTACCGTTTCCGGTCTTGGAACAACGCGGGCCGTTCACTGGGAAGATTTGGTGCGACGGTCCATTGCATTGTTGGCTGTCCGTCCAATGTTGGCCCAGCCCAGTCCAATGGAAGCCTCAAAAAGAGCGAGTGACATGCGGAACTTAGAACCAGGTCGGCTACGGGCAAAAGGTGGCTTTTTTGCTTTTTGGCTGGTCGATAGATACAGAGTAGTCTACAGTATCAGATGACAATCCTTCCATCCAGTGAACTGCCTGTTCCCCGTTCCGGAAGCATGCCTCCTCTCTCCCTCTCGCACGCACACACCAACCACACACGGGACGGGCACATATATACGCGCACGGCACCACCACCACCACACCGTCCTCTCTCCTCCGTCGCACCAGAAAACAAGGGCAAGGAACTGGCCGAACACGTACACTCTCTTCTGTCTTCGCTCTCTTCCTCGCACACTTGCCCACTCACTCGACGCCAACACCCTCAGGCCGGGCGAACGTTCCAACTCAGGCATCTTTGCGCGCAAACGCACACAAACGCATCCAAGAACCGCATCGTCATCGTCATCATGGCCGCCCAGCAAGAGCCCTTTGAGTGGCGCCCCGCCAAGCTGCTGCAGGACTACAACGTCCCGCAGGAGTTCGCCCTGCTGGTGCTGAACCAGCCGCTGCGCAGCGGCGGCAACCTGCGCAAGCTGTGGAAGAACTGTACGTAGCTTCGCGCCATATGCACAAATGCTTGTTTAAATACCCCTACTGAGACGCGCAAAAAAAATAAAGCTTCGGTGAGAGTGGCCGCTGACGGAGGCGCCAACCGGCTACATGAGCTGTCGTCTTTCCACGGCAAGTTTGTATGTGTCCTGTCCCTCAATTCATCCTGGCGCATCATCACCACCACCACTTCACTCCCTCTAACACAAACACACACACGCAGTCCAACCTCCAGCTCATCATCGGCGACCTCGACTCCCTCAGCCCCCTCGTCCGCAGCTTCTACTCCTCGCAGCCCCACCCCGCCACCATCATCCACGACCCGGACCAGGAATCCACCGACTTCGGCAAGGCCATCAACTGGCTCCGCGCCAAGTACCCGGACGGCATCGACATTGTCGCCCTGGGCGGCATCGGCGGCCGCGTCGACCAGGGCCTCAGCCAGCTGCACCACCTGTACCGCTTCCAGACCGACCCGGCCTACGCCGCCGGCCGCATCTACCTGCTCTCCGGCTCCAGCCTGACCTTCCTCCTCAAGGCCGGCGTCCACCACGTCCAGGTCCGCGAGGACGGCGAGAGGGACGTCTTCGGCAAGCACGTCGGCATCATCCCGCTCAAGGAGCCCAGCGTCATCTCCACCCGCGGCCTCGAGTGGGACGTGACCGACTGGGCCACCGAGATTGGCGGCCAGCTCAGCACCAGCAACCACGTCTTGCCCGACACCCAGGTCGTGCAGATTGAGACGGACAAGGATGTACTCTTCACCATAGCACTCAGGCAGGTCGACGGCGAAGAGAATGACTAGGACCCCGATTTTTGAACATTTCATTGCGTCCTTATTTCAGGCGCCCAGCAGTAAGCGGCCCAGGGAGAAAGTCAGAAGATAACGCCAGCTGTGTGTGGTATGGCAAAGAAAGAAGAACAAAGAACTCCTGAACACCGCGCTGATGCCCACCTCCTTTCTGCCAGAGATGCCCGTAGCCCCCCTTTTCCTCCTCGTCCTTCCCAAAAACGGCGTCCCGGTTATCGCAGATAGTGGAGGACCAGCCAGCAGAACAGGAAGAAGACGATGACCCCGGCAAAGAAGATCCACTTGTCCTCGCGCGCCCGTCGCTCGACCATGCGGATCGTGTCGCCGCTGATGCCCAGGGTGTTGGCCACGCTGTACAGCCGCTTCTGCGTGCTCTTCAGCATCTCCTTCTGCTGACCCAGGTCGCCCAGCACCGCCTGTCCGCGCGCAATGTAGTCGTCCAGCGCCTGGTTTGTGTTCGCGAAGAAGCTCTGCTCGCGGAAAGCGTGGTCCTCGCGCGCGTTGTCGCCCGCCCCGGTCGTCATGGGCTGCTGCTGCGTCTGGTGCCGCGGCTGGAAGGTCGAGTGCGTCGTGGTCGGGATGTTCGCGTAGGGGTTCTCGGGCGTGGCGTTGTACGGGCGGCGGCCGAGCAATTCGGCCCGGTTGGACTGGTGTTGGGCATCGTCGCGGGTCTTGCGCAGGGAGTCGACCTGGGAGCGGAAGTCGGACAGGTCTTCGCGGAAGCGCTTGACCCGTTCAAAGGCCTCCTCCTGCTTCTTGGGGACGATTTCCTGGCGCGCGATGCTCTGGTACTCGTCGAGGGTCTTGGTGAAGGAGGAAATGGACGCCGACACGTTGCCAATGTCGGCCGGCGAGGCTTGGGGCTTGGAATTGAGCGAGGCGAGCTCGGAGCGGAGGGACTTGCTCTGCCGCAAGGCGGAGTTGTACGAGATGTTCTGTTGTGCAAGAGGTTAGATGCGAAGCGCAAGGACGCGATCATCGCAAACGTACCATGATTATTATGCGAGCGTGCTCAGCCTTGCCAGGTGTCGAGCGGTCAGCTCCCTTCCATGATACGTTTTCGAGCTGGTATAGGTGGTTTATGGGGCTTCACATGCAGAGGCCAGATTTCTCGGAAGCGGAACAACCCTGCCCGGGAAGAGTTGACCCCTGTTCAGTACGTACCTCGTCACTGTCTTCGATCACGAAAAGAGCATACTTGGTACTGTGAACTCAGCGACAACAGCGAGATGCGCTTGCGCTCTGGCTCGCGCATAAGGATGACCATAAGCCTGGATAACGAGCAAGCGTTGCCGATAATGTGTTTATATCTAGTTATCCAAGTAAGATTCTAGTGGTGTAATGCAATAAGTTATGCGGTCCATCCTCTTTTCTGCCTAGCGATTTGGTTTAATAATGCGCGCCTCACATTGCGTCTATAGTGTTTGTCAAAACACTATTAAAATCTACCTACCAAAGTATATATACTAGTATTGCTCCTTGGGCTAATCTAATAGAGATTAATAAAGTAAGAATTAAGTAGTATTAATACCACATAGCGGATCTGCCTCCACTATACGCGCACGAGAACGATGACATCGCGGACTGCTCCAGCGCTGTCCAAAATCCTCCATCAACCGTCACAGGCAAAATGAGGTGCAGGCATCCCACCCGTCGCATTGGAGCTCTGCCTCTTCTTGGATCTACATCCTCAGTTCGACTGCCCCCCGGCATCACGATTGCTTCTCACAGATTCCGAATTGCCTCACTCAGCTCACCTACGCCTCGACCTCGACCTTCTGTCACAACAGCCGTTCCTATCCGCTCTCCCACCAAGTCTACCAATTTCTTCTACACCGAGACGGCCCCTGCCGAAGCCTCACAGCAGCCTCCGGCCCCAGACCTGACTGAAGAGGAAGGGCTCCCTGCTTATGAAGCGCGGGACTTCTATCCAGTCAAGCTGGGTGAGGTCTTCCAAGATAGATATCAGGTCGTTGCCAAGCTTGGATTCGGGACTCGCTCTACTGTCTGGCTATGTCGAGATTTACAGTAAGTCCAGTTCTGCCTAGTTGAGCATCCAAGGACCTTGCTCTGATACATGTCCCCGACTGTGCTTTTAGGTCCGGAAACTACTTTGCGTTGAAAGTTTGCATTAATAGACCATCATCCGACCCCTCCTCTCAGGCGGACACTGAAGCGGCCGTATGTGACATCTTGAGCCAGGTCAACGAAGCAGATCATCCGGGCAAACACTTCCTTCGCCTCATCGTCGACGACTTCGCTGTCAATGGCCCACATGGTCCACACCGATGCTTCATCTACAAACCCCTCGGCATGAATATGACCAATTTCAGGAATAAATTCCCCGAAAAGACCATAAATAAGGATGTTTTGGTCAAGACTTACCGTATATTACTCATTGGACTGGACCTGTTGCATCAAGCTGGCGTTGTCCATACGGGTATGGTGTTCTGGTTGTATATTGCAGACCGTCCAGCTAATTCTGGTCCAGACATCTCCCCAAACAACATTCTCCTCTGTATCCATGATGAGAAGATCTTATCCCAAATCGAGGCAGCCGAAAGAGACCGCTCATTGCCACACAAGGTTCGAGCGGATCGAACTATATACCAATCCCAGCCTCTCCCAATCACGCACGGCATGCCAGTCCTATGTGACTTTGAGCAGGCTCGAATTGGAGATAAACACAGCGGAGATGTCATGCCTGACTTCTATCGAGCTCCCGAGGTTATTCTAGGTATGGAGTGGGATTCTAAGATCGATATCTGGTCCATGGGCGTCATGGTTCGTTATACCGACATTTCTTGCATTCTGTGAAACTGAGTAGCTCACCCACTCACTAGATTTGGGACTTGTTTGAGGGAGGACGTCTATCCTATGCTCTCAAGGACCGAGTTCTCAATGACGAACAGCACTTGGCTGAAATGGTCTCACTAATGGGCCCACCGCCACCCAGCTTCATCCGGCGAAGCAAAGAATGCCAAAAGTACTGGGATGATGAAGGTACGGGCCATACAAGGCAATTAAGAGAAATGCAAGTCTAACATGCACATAGGGCACTGGATTGCCTCTACTCCGATCCCAGAGCAGTCGCTCAGCATGAGAGAGGTACAGCTCGAGGGGCCGGAGCATGAGAAACTTGTGGCCTTTGCCCGAAGAGCCCTTCGCTGGTTGCCCGAGGAGAGGCCGACAACTGAGGAGCTTCTCCAGGATGATCTCTTCAAATCATGATCACTGATGTATTGGATTCGACTCAAGCGATGCAATTCCAATGGTCGACAGTGCTCATCTGTTGGGTTCTTGAAGCCCAGGACGATGCGCCTTTGCCCCGTGGCATCTCGTGTTCCTTCTAGCAACAACGAGAGCAGTACTTATCGTCGGTGCCATTTTGGCTCCTCAGAACGTTGTGTTCAAAGACCTCAACAGCATCAGGTATTACTTTCCGGTGTTGGATGGTACCAGAATGGATGCTCGTTGCATCGCGCACTGTAGACCAGTTTACGGAGAAAAAGACCGTTGCGCTGGTTAAACATTTCTTCCATCTTACGGCGCTGCTCGTCGAGCTTTTGCTTATAAGGCTTGCTCTCGTTAGATCTTGACGTCGAGGTCGCGTTTGCGCTGCTCGCTGATGCTTGGTGGGGGGACTTGGGTGGACGGATAGGGGCTGAGACGTCTACCTAGCTATAGATGACGCGGTCAGATATTTTATTTTGTTTACAGAACCTTATTACCGGTAGCTGTCTAACCGCTTCAAGCGTCCTGGTCGCTCATGGCTTTAAGAAACCGTGACTTCACGCTTCTGTTTACTCAACACCGTGCGACCGCACCTTCAACACCAGCAAAACGCACCTGTGTTCACCAGCCTGATTAATTTAATCCCGGCCTTAGCATGTTTATCCCCATTCTCCACTACTCGGCGCATTTATTAATTCCCTGGCGTTAGTCCTGCAGTCCACTGGCGAAATGGCCCCCTCCACCCTCAAACCGCTTTTGCCGAACTCGGCACCGACAGGCATGGGTTGCGGTAGGTCATGACGGACTTTAGCAGTTCTGCTCCAGGCCCGGTTCGTTGTTCGTGGAATAAATACAATGACTTTTCTCGTCTGAAATGCTCTGAATCCAGTCCTCCATAGGCCATCTGAATCAGTGCTTTCTGTCATAAAACGCACTTATCATGGGCCGACCAAGTCCCCGTCAAAGCCTCGAGCGACACAGCCTCGACTCCTCGAGTGAACAGGTCGACCTAGGACAAGTCGAGAAACAGCTGGAAACAGACCAAGAACCCGTCATTCCCGTCTACTCGTCCTTTACGAAATGGCAGAAACACTTCATCGTCCTGGCGGCCGCCCTGACGGCCTTCTTCTCGCCGCTCTCGGCCCAGATCTACTACCCAGCCTTGACAGACATCGCCAAGGACCTCAACGTCACCGACTCGCAGGTCAACCTCACCGTCACCACGTACATGATCTTCCAGGGCATCACGCCCATGTTCATCGGCTCGCTAGCTGACAGCGGCGGACGCCGGCCGGCCTACGTCGTGTGCTTCGCCATCTACATTGCCGCCAACATCGGCCTCGCCCTGGCGCCGGGCTACGGCGCCCTCCTAGGGCTCCGGTGTCTCCAGTCGGCCGGGTCCAGCAGCACCGTGGCCCTGTGCGTGGCCGTGATGGCCGACGTCGTCACTTCGGCGGAGCGGGGCCAGTATATCGGCGTCACCACCATGCCCGTGGTCTTGGCGCCGGCGCTGGGCCCCGTCATCGGCGGCCTGCTCTCCGAGTATCTCGGCTGGCGATCCATCTTTTGGTTCCTGGTCATCCTGGCCGGCGTCACCGTCGCCCTCGTCGTCGTCTTCTTCCCGGAGACCTGCCGCCATATTGTCGGCGATGGATCGGTGACCGCACCGCCGATGTATCGGTCTTTATGGCAGATCTTGAAGCGCCGACGCAAGACGGCCAGCGCCAGAAAAAGCCCAGGGAGTCCTGACGATGCGCCCAAAGTCAAGTCGCAATTCAAGTTCAAGGCCCCTAACATCCTAGAGCCGATCCTGATGCTCTTCCAGAAGGAGACGGGGCTGCTGCTAGTGATTAGTAGCATCGTCTTTGCTGGCTTCTACTGCATTGCCACGGCCATGCCGACTCTGTTTACAGATTATTACGGCTTCAGCACCATCGTTGTCGGCCTCATGTATCTCCCACTCGCCGTGGGCTCCATCGGCGCAGCCATAGTAGTCGGGCCCATGATCAACCGCAACTTCAAGCGGCACTGCGAGAAGCTCGGGATTCCCCTCGACCGAAGCCGACAGCAAGACCTCTCCGAGTTCCCGGTCGAGCGAACGCGTCTCGAGATCGGACTCCCGCTGCTGGGTCTCACGGCAGCGAGTCTCATCGCCTGGGGCTGGTCAGTAGAAGCCAAGGCGCACCCCGCGGTACCAAGCGTGCTCAGCGCGATCCTGGGCGTGGGCATGATCGGCTTCAACAACGCGAGCAACGCGCTGCTGGTGGACATCCATCCCGGCAAGGCGGGGACGGCCACGGCGGCGAACAATCTGACGCGGTGTCTGGTCGGCGCGGGGGCCACGGCGGCCATCGTGCCCATGATGGACGCCATGGGCGTTGGATGGGCGTTTACCTTGATTGGGTGTCTCTTGTTGGTGTGCGCTCCAGCGCTGGTTGCGTTGATGGTCTGGGGGCCCAAGTGGCGAAGGGAGTTGAAGGTGAAGGTGGAAAAGAAGAACCAGGCAAAGAGTAGTTCATAGGGCGGATGTACGATACAGACGGGCACTTACACTGAGCCGTCAATTCTGAGATCATTTGTTGCACAGAATCAACCGGAAGATTTCTTAGAAAATTCCAGGCCTATTAGTTTTACTTCATAATTGTATTATAGTATTTGAGACTTATTATTACTCGTTATTGAACAGTTGATAGTCAGGAGACTTGGAGATGCTGAGTGAGACGCTGTTGGCGATATAAATGGTCGATGTGGGGTCTCCACAACAATCTTTTCGCATGCAGAAACTCGAACTGCCCACAGACTTCACCAACACAACTACGCCTCAAGAGCGCCAGCCCAAACAAACGCCCACTCAAAACCTGTCGTCAGGTTTTTGTACAGTTATGCTGACAGCGTGTATGCGTTTTCTTGCGCAATGACATGAGCTCGACCTCCAACATCTAACATCCAGCTCATCACCTTCACTTCAGAGTACCCGGCGTCTGTAATGCTTCAACAACCGCTACCATGTCTCTCGCTCATTTTCACGCCGGGATAACATTCCTCTACAGGCTCATTTTCCAGACGTTTACCGCTACTATCATCACGATCATCACATTCCTCGTCACCATCGCCATTTACCGACTCACCTTCCATCCGCTCGCTTCCATCCCAGGACCCAAGTTGGCAGCCGTGTCCAGCTTCTGGCACGCTTACCACGCTCGCAATGGGCGCATGGCGCATCTGGGAAGGACTCTACACGGTCGGTATGGACCTGTTGTGCGCGTCGGCCCAAATGAGGTCTGGTTCAACACGAGGCAGGCCTTCCAGGCTATCTACAGTGAGTTCTTCTTGGACAGACACTTGAGATCTTCTAAGCTGATGGATGAAAGGCACCGGCAGTGGTTTCGAGAAGTCAGACTTTTACTGTGAGTTAAACAATCTTTGAAGAAGATCCACGCTGACTATCCATACAGTAGCCACAGCCCTGAGCAAGCCTCATCTCACCTGGCAGATGGACCCTCACTTTCCAGACTCGCTCGACCTTCTATCCGAGCGGGACACACAGCGGTATCGACTCCAACGCCGTCTCATCGGACCTGTCTACCAGACATCCAACCTACTACAGTACGAAGCCGCCATCGACTCCGTACTAGAGCGCGCCATCGCCAAGATCAAGAGTTTCCAGGGCGCCGAGGTAGAGCTGAACGAATGGATGCACATCATCGCCGTCGAGTGTCTCAGCGCCGTCATCCTCTCATGGTCGCCCGGCATGCTCAAGAACGGGACCGACTGGGCGTCCGGGCCTCATGCTTACCACAGCTGGAGGCGCAAGACCGTCTTCGGCCTCTTCCCCGCCATGGCGAAGATGGAGTTTTGGCACAAGACGCCCGGTCGGCTCTTTAGTACCGCGTGGCGCGTGAACTTCAAGACGCCCAAGAACTTCCGGCCATTCTTTCCAGTATGTTACTCGGTTCATTGACTATAAATCGCTAATCTAGTCGTCCAGGAAGTCGGGAAGAAAATATCGCGGCGTGTCAACGCCGCTACACGACCCAGCCCGCCCAAAGATACACGCAAGGACCTCATCGCGGACTTGATACAACTACACAAGAGCAAGCCCAGCTTCACTGAAACGTATCTTCGGCGTATGGCCATGACGAACTTTGGCGCTGGCCATGAGACGATGGCCTCAACGTTGACGTCCATCATCGCCATGGTTGGATCCCGCGAAGATATCCGGGCCCGCGTAACCAAGGAGATTCTCGAGGCAAATTCCCCAAGTGAATATACCACAGCGAGTCGACTTCCCCTACTACAAGCCCTCATCAAAGAGTCGAAACGCCTCTACCCCGTTGTCAGCATGTCTCTCCCACGCAAGGTCCCGCAGGCCGGTCTTCACCTCCACGACACCTTCTTCCCACCCGGCACAACAGTAGGCTGCAACCCCGTCGCACTACACCGCAACGCCGACGTATTCGGGCAAGATTCCCATGAGTTTCGCATGGACCGCTGGATCGACGCCGACCTAGAGACGACCCGCAACATGGAGCGGTTCAGCTTGAGTTGGGGCGGCGGCTCGAGGACTTGTCCTGGACGTCATCTGGCTGAGCTGGTTGTTTTCAAAGTCGTGCCTGCGCTAGTCAAGGAGTTTGAGATTGAAGCGTCTATCCCGTCGGAGGACGAGATTCCGTCCTACTTCTTGTCGATGCTGACGGGTGTGAAGGTTCGCTTTGTTGAGAGACGACCGGCTTGACCGTTCCAGTACCTGGGCGACCTGAACGTTCGAACGCAACTTGGTGCTTTGAGTACATACAAGAGGACCAGCACTACACTTTCGATAGTGCGTAGCGAGGTCTCGGCGGTTCAATAACAGAATCATGCGCCCTTGTCGTGACACAATCGCGCCCTTACCTTGACAGAATCTCCATCAATAATGCCAGCCTATAAAGCCCGCCACCGACTAACTTGCTACACGTCACACAGCACGTTAAGACAATATCTCAAGAAAAATGCAAGAAATTTCCACAGAGAGCACCCTCGTCAAGGGCAGCCGAATCGCTTATGGTGTCTACGGCACAGGGGAAAATCCATGGAACCCCATCCTCCTCGCTCATCTGGCGCAACGTTGTCCCGAAACTCATCGCGGCTGGCTTCAAAGTTCACGTCTTTGATCTTCTCGGATACGGCCTCTCTGAGCGTCCGTGGGATCCTTCTGTCGACACGTCCATGACCGGCCAGGTCCCCATTCTCGAGGATCTCTTGGCCCTGTGGGGACTGGACTCTACTCATATCGTTGCGCATGACATTGGTGGCTGAATTGCACAGCGACTCTCTATGTTTTGCCCCAACGCGTGCGGTCGTTGACGCTCATCGACGTTGCCAGCTTCGATAGCTATCCCTCGAAGCGCACAAAGCAGCAGATGCAGAACGGGCTTGAGGCTCTCATTAAGACGGATGACAACGCTCACAAAGAACACTTCCGAGAATGGCTTCTCACCGCCGTCAAGAACCCTCAGAAACTCGCAGATACAAGTCTGGATACCTACTTGGGCTACATCTCTGGCCCCGTCGGCCAGGCCAGCTTATTCCAGCACCAAGTGCAGTACTACGACCCCAAGCACACGATGGAGATCTCTGGGCGGCTTCATGAGCTGCAGAAGCTCCCCGTTCAGGTGATCTGGGGCGCGGATGATGCTTGGCAGGTGGTGGACTGAGCGCATAAGTTGCAGAGTGCCATTCCAGGTTCGGAACTGCACGTTGTCGAGGATGCAGGTCATTTTTCGCCTGAGGATCAGCCGGAGAAGATATCAGAATTAGTGATTTCGTTCTTGGGGAAGCAGTGATACTGGTATCGTTTTGGGCTATGAGGCATCTACGAGGGCACGCCAGGAGCCTGACAACGGTAAGGAGATCTAGGTCGAGAATGGCTTGTAAATATTGCAGTCTATTATGTATCTAGATCCCGAGCTATCTGAGAGGCAAATCCGATCGTCGATAATTAGAACGACTTCAAGGCTGCGGCTCTCAGCTCCACCGCTTTCCGCTGCAACTTAGACCCTACTGACAAGAGATCAAAGACGTGAGGCACCCCGGGATAGACATGAAGCTCAACCTCAACGTCCTCCCGCATCAACCGACTCGCAAACTCGAGAATCTCGTCACGGAATATATCCAGCGACCCGACATCAATGAACGTCGACGGCAAACCCCTGAGGGACTTTGCCCGCGGTGGCGCCGCATACGGCGACACATCCGCGTCCGGCTTGCCGGCCTTGTCCTCGCCGACATACGCACCCCAGCACAGCGCGTTCTTATCCGGACCCCACGACGCCAGCTTCAGGAACGCCGCGTCCGCGGGCACCGTGGTCCGGTCGTCCAGCATCGGGTACACCAGAACCAGCTTCGCCGGCGCGGGGCTGAAGCCGCGGTCCCGGGCCATCAGCGCAACGCCAGCCGCGAGGCCGGCGCCCGCGCTCTCGCCCTTGAGGCCGATTCTCGCGGGATCGATGTTCAGCTCCGCCGCATGCTCGACGAGGTACGTGAAGGCCGCGAAGACATCCTCCGGGCCCGCCGGCGCCGGGTGCTCGGGCGCAAGGCGGTACCCGATGGCGAAGACGGGGCGGTCGGCGTCAATGGCGTCCTGGGCGTACATTCCGGAGCGATGTCGATGTTGCCGGAGATGAAGCCGCCGCCGTGGATGCCGAGGACGGCGGGCAGCGGCGCGGAGGACGCGAGGTGCTCGGGCGTGGCGAAGCGGCGCAGACGGAGCTCGGTGCCGTCGGAGCTGCGGATGGTGAAGGTGGTCTGCCGGATGGTGTCGCTGGGGGGCGGCTTGGGGAGGAAGGCTGCGAGCAAGGCGTCGGTGCTTTCTCGCTGGGCCAGGGCTGTGGTCAGGACGGGTTGAGGGGCGTTGGCGAAGGGCGCGATGGCCTTGGCGTACTCTGCGTCATAGGCGAGGCCGGTCATGGTGGTGATGAGATGTAGATGGATGAGGAGTTGGTGGTTGTGAAGAAGAAGGTTGTGAAGAAGACGAGTGTCAAGAAGAGATGAGTTGATGGGTTTGTTTGGTTCGATACATCCCCATCTCTCCTCAACTCTCGCCTTCTTTTATCTTCACGACATGAAGCCGTTGCAGTCCCACAATGCCGGGCTCCGGGTCAACTCCATGGCTGATTATGAATGTCGGACGAACATGAGGCCTCTCGGTACCGTCGTGCACTCCGCCGTGATGCAGAACCCCTGCAACGTCTGTATTGTCTATGGAGCTGGCCCGGCCTTATCTGTGTCGCCTTCACTTACACGCGGCCGAAGACTCTGGCCGAATTCACGGTGGTACATGGTTCTTGGCGGAGCACTAAGGATCGAGCTGACAATAAAGCGGGTTGGTTGAAGAGTCGGCATGACTCATGTTGAGAACTCACGTTGAGAAGGTATTTGTTGGGACGAGATAAGATACCTTGCCCTAAACTGTTTCGATTAACGAGGTAGAGGGATATATTATAATTATTATTTATTGGCCTCCTCTCTGTCCTCTTTCTAGGGTGGCTCATCCGACTCATTTCAGTCTCAATCTCAACCTCCGGGAATGTAACAAGAGTCACATCTTTAAACTGACAGCCATGTCTCGTCTGACGTCAATGCACGCTAAGAGACAACAAGAGCATTTCAATTATCAATTAATGCAAAAAACGCTCCTCATAATCATTCCCTCCCTCACCTCACCTTCATCCTTGACCGTCCACCCGTTGTGTCTGTTGATCTATTCCTAACTTATTTCAATATCTAAATGGTAAATGTTCTTCCAAGACCGAGGAACCGGTGGAGACGTAGTGACGGTCCGTGTCATTCATCGAATGTGGCCGTTACATTCGGTCTGGGGTGTTGTGATGGTCGTTTGTCTTAAATAGCATCAACTTGGCCATATTATGTAGTGTCCGCCAAGCCATCTGACTAGATCGTATCTCTAGTTACCCGTTGGAACAATGCATCTCGGCTGGAAACACGTCCTCGGCTTGGCAACCTGCCTAGGAGTAGGCGTCGACGCCTCAAAGTCCAGCAACGGCGCTTCCTTGAAAGTAAAGACGACCAGCGGCCAGCTCACCGGCTTCATCAATTCGACCGCCCCGGCTGTCCGTCAATTCCTCGGCGTGCCGTACGCACTCCCACCCGTCGATGCCCTGCGGTTCCAGCCTCCAAAGCGCAAGCATGCTTCCAAGGCCATCGAAGCTACCACGTATGCGCCGTCCTGTATGCAGAGGCTCAGCAGCGCCCCGACTGTCTACACCGAATACATGCCCCAGTTCCTCACCAACGGCGGAGAGTCGGAGGATTGCCTGTACCTCAATGTCTACGCGCCTCTAAACCCCACGGGGAAGAAGCTGCCAGTCTTCATCTACATCCCCGGTGGAGGATTCACCGGTGGCGGCGCCGACTCGCTGTACAAGATCCCCGACAAGTGGATTCAGCGCACCCAGGGTCACATTGTCGTCACCATGAACTACCGCGTCAACGTCTTCGGCTTTCCCAACGCCGCCGGCGCCCATCAGAACGTTGGCCTGCTGGATCAGCGAGTGGCCGTGGAGTGGGTGCGCGATAACATCGCCGGCTTCGGGGGAAACCCAGAGCAGATGGTGCTCTGGGGCCAGTCGGCCGGCGCAGCGTCCATCGGCATGTACGGCTTCTCATACCCCAAGGACCTCATTGTAAAAGGCCTCATTCTTGATTCCGGCGCATCTAGCATGTTGAGAACCGCGGCCGGAAACTACACCCGCTTCAGTTCATTGGCGAAGCTGGTCGGATGCGGCAAACTTAACTCCGCGCAGGAGCTTGCGTGCATGCAGAGTGTCGATGCAGCTGAGATTCAGGACGCCTACTCCGGCAGCAGTCCGGGCTTCACTCCCGTTGGAGATAACATCACAGCCTTTACGAACACGACCGATCGACTCGCCAGAGGCCTGGTGTCCAAGAAAGAGGTGGGTTGTTCCTTGATGATATCTCCAAGAGGCAAAACACTAACATTGTTTCTGAAGGCATGGATCATGGGCGCCAATGCTAACGAGGGCGCCGGCTTTGGCACTTTCAGCGAGAGCGGCATGACGCCCGGCCAGTTCGAGATTGGACTTGGAGCCATTGTCTGTCCGGTTTCTGCTGAGATTCAGTTAGTCCGCATATACATATACAGTTTAGTCCAAGACGAGTTGTTAATGCTGTATAGGGCTCGAGTCAAGTTTGGATACGACACATATCGCTACCACTACGCTGGCAACTTTTCCAACATCTTGCCTCTCCCATGGATCGGGGCAACTCACAGCGGTATGTCTTGGCGCTTCTGACTTCAGTGTGCATTGCTAAACTAAACAGTTACCCAGCGGAACTCCCGCTTCTTTTCGGGACGCATTACGAATACCGCGGAAACTCGACACAGTTCGAGTGGGAAGTCAGCTATGGTATGGAAGGTTTGTTCATGTCCGCCGTGACTTGACTCGTGCTGCGCTAACGGTGGACTTCTCCTTTAGCTCTTTGGCTCTCGTTCGCGTCGAATCCGAAGAAGAACCCCACGGCCGGCAAGGGCATCACTTGGCCCAAGTATCGCGAGGGTCGTGATACGTTGGCCGTGTTTGCGGAGGATGACAAGTGGGTTCAGTTTGTGAGCGAGTCAGTTGATGACGGATACTGCGCATAGGAGTGGTGACATGTCTTGTGGTGCTGTATGTAAATACTTGACTTTTCAATATCACATAGAAGTTATGACGGCTGTGAAACTCCCTTGGTTACCATTGTCATCCATCCGATTGAAGCTGGCGATGGTATCGCAAGCCTCTCAGAGGTCATCCATGGGCCACTCAGCCTCATCGTACGTACTTCGTACTGAACAATCCAATTTCCCAGAATATAAGAAACCAGCGGGTTGGGTTTAGCGCAAGCGCAAATGAGTGGTGTCATGTCGCGCGTGCACTTGGTTATTGAAGAGTCCATCCTCGAAGAAACTCGTGGACATGGTTAGAAGCCGGTAGCGCAGGAGCCAATCCAGGCCATCACGTGGCAGCCGACACAATGGAAGCTGATGGCTGCGGGGCTTCCGGCCCGTGTCCGCCGACGCCCAAGTGTCCCCTGAGAATTAGGGCCATAGGGGATAAGTCAGAGCAGCGTTATCTAGCGCAACCCCCGGCGGGACCGAAAAGTACAGATCACAGATCACGAACTTCCACTCCGGTCGAGTCCACGGCGAACATCCCCACCAAACTCCACCGCGGCCCAACACCTCCTCCTCCTCCTCCTTCTCCTTCAACTCTCCCCATGACTTCGCCTCTCTAATCTCATTCCCCCCCCGCAATCCTCTGCGCACGCTGAGAGAGCGAGAGACGCCATCACCACCATCGTCATGGCGCCCCTCGTCGACAACCCGCAGATCAAGCAGTCGGAGCTGCTGCGCCCGCTGCCCTTTCACTTCCACGCTTACGTCTGGCCCTTCGCCATCGCCTGGCCCATCTTCTTCCGCTACTACCTCTCCGACGAGCTTTACGAGAAGCACATTGGCGCCCAGGAATGGACCTTTGTGTGGTGCGGCGCCATCTTCACCGTCCAGTCGCTGGTCTGGCTGAGCACCCACTGGAGCGTCAACCTCGAGGGCAAGCTGAGGGCCAAGAAGGCCAACGACATCCACGATGCCGAGCTGATCAAGATCATCCCCATCGCCAACGCCGGATCCGCTGAGATTGTCAAGCTGGTCCGCGACAAGGTGGGACATCCCCTCATGACATCCACTGACTCGCGCTGACATGAACTGACACCGGAGCAGGCTGGCGGCAAGGTCAACCTCTCGTTCCTCTTCCAGAAGCGCCGCTTCCTCTATGACCCCGAAACCAAGACCTTCGCCACTCTTCAGTACGATATCGACCAAGAACCCAAGCCCTCCATCGGCCACTTCCAGTCCACCAGAGGCATCGACAAGCCCTCGGAGCTGTCGCGCATCGAGCAGCACTATGGCCCCAACACCTTCGATATCCCCGTTCCTACCTTCACCGAGCTGTTCCAGGAGCACGCCGTCGCGCCCTTCTTCGTCTTCCAGATCTTCTGTGTCGGCTTGTGGATGCTCGATGAGTACTGGTACTACTCGCTCTTCACCCTCTTCATGCTTGTCGCATTCGAGAGCACCGTCGTCTGGCAGCGTCAGCGCACCCTGGTTGAGTTCCGTGGCATGAGCATCAAGCCCTACGACATGTGGGCTTTCCGCCTGGGCAAGTGGACTGAGGTTCAGAGCGACCAGCTCCTCCCCGGCGATCTGGTCTCCGTTGGCCGTACCAAGGAGGACAGCGGTGTCGCATGTGATATGCTTCTGGTTGAGGGCACTGCCATCGTCAACGAGGCCATGCTTTCTGGTGAGAGTACTCCTCTCCTCAAGGATTCCGTTCAGCTCCGCCCTGCCGACGCCCCGCTCGATACCGAGGGCCTGGACAAGAACTCCTTCCTCTGGGGAGGCACCAAGGTTCTGCAGGTCACCCACGGAAACCCTGACCAGGAGAGGCCCAAGCTAGCTTCTGGTGTTCCCACGCCCCCGGACAACGGCGCGATGGCTGTCGTCATCAAGACCGGATTCGAGACCTCCCAGGGCAACCTCGTCCGCACCATGATCTACTCTACTGAGCGTGTCTCGGCCAACAACGCCGAAGCTCTCTTCTTCATTCTCTTTCTCCTGGTCTTCGCAATTGCCGCCTCTTGGTATGTCTGGGACGAGGGTGTCCGCAAGGACCGCAAGCGCTCCAAGCTCTTGTTGGACTGCGTCTTGATCGTCACCAGCGTCGTCCCTCCCGAGCTGCCTATGGAACTGAGCCTCGCGGTCAACACTAGCTTAGCTGCTCTGGCTAAGCTCGCCATCTTCTGCACTGAGCCTTTCCGTATCCCCTTTGCTGGCCGTGTCGACGTTGCCTGCTTTGACAAGACTGGTACCCTAACCGGTGAGGACTTGGTTGTTTTGGGTATTGCGGGCTTGGGTCTGGGCCACTCCGAGATCAGAGACACCAAGGAGACTGATGGTGCCCACTCTACCATTGTCCCCGTCATGGAGACTAGCATGGAAACCAAGTTGGTTCTGGCCACCGCTCACGCCCTCGTCAAGCTCGACGAGGGAGAGATTGTCGGTGATCCCATGGAAAAGGCGACTCTGAGCTCTCTCGGCTGGACCCTTGGCAAGAATGACCTACTCTCGAGCACCAACAAGGCCGGAAGTACCCATGGTAACGTCCAAATCAAGCGCCGCTTCCAGTTCTCCTCTGCCCTCAAGCGCCAGAGCTCCGTCGCCATGGTTCACGGCACCGACTCCAAGACCGGTCACAAGATCAAGGGTACCTTCGCTGGTGTCAAGGGCGCGCCCGAGACCATCCTGAAGATGCTTTCTGTTGTTCCTGAGGATTACGAAGAAACCTACAAGTACTTTACCCGCAAGGGCTCTCGTGTCTTGGCCCTGGCCTACAAGCAGCTTACCGTGGATTCCGAGCTGGGTTCTGGCAAGATTAACGACTTGAAGCGTGAAAAGGTCGAGTCCAACCTGACCTTTGCCGGTTTCCTCGTCCTGCACTGCCCTCTGAAGGATGACGCCAAGGAGGCTGTCCAGATGTTGAACGAGAGCAGCCACCGTGTGGTCATGATTACTGGAGACAACCCCCTTACTGCTGTGCACGTTGCCCGCGAGGTCGAGATTGTTGATCGCGATGTTCTCATCCTGGACGCCCCTGAAGATAACAAGGGTGCCGAAAGACTAGTGTGGAAGAGCGTCGACGACAAGGTCAGCATCGACGTCGACCCGACCAAGCCCCTCGACCCTGAGATTCTGCGCACCAAGGACATCTGTGTTACCGGCTACGCCCTTGCCAAGTTCAAGGGCCAGGCTTCCTGGAACTCCCTCCTTCGCCACACCTGGGTCTACGCCCGCGTGTCCCCCAAGCAGAAGGAAGACATTCTCCTCGGACTCAAGGACATGGGCTACTACACGTTGATGGCTGGTGACGGCACCAACGACGTCGGCGCTCTCAAGCAGGCTCACATCGGCATCGCTCTTCTCAACGGAACCAAGGACGATCTCGTCCGCATCGCCGAGCACAGCCGCAACACCAAGATGAAGGAGATGTATCAGAAGCAAATCGACCTGATGAAGCGCTTCAACCAGCCTGCGCCCCCAGTTCCCGCCATGATCGCCCACCTGTACCCCCCTGGTCCTACCAACCCTCAGTTCACCAAGGCCATCGAGCGCGAGGCCAAGAAGAAGGACATCAGCCCCGAGGAGTACGCTGCCCAGCAGGGCTTCACACTCGAGACCATCACATCGCCCGGCGCGCAGAGCCTCATCAACGCCCAGAACTCCCGCCAGGCCGAGGTCAACAAGAAGGCCGCCGGGTTCGCTGACAAGCTCGCCTCGGGCATGATGGAAGCTGAGATGGGAGAGGACGAGCCGCCCACGCTCAAGCTGGGTGACGCCTCGGTCGCCGCGCCCTTCACTTCCAAGCTCCGCAACGTCATCGCTGTGCCCAACATCATCCGCCAGGGTCGTTGCACTCTCGTCGCCACCATCCAGATGTACAAGATCCTCGCCCTCAACTGCCTCATCAGCGCCTACTCCCTGTCCGTCCTGTACCTGGAGGGCATCAAGTTCGGCGACGCCCAGTACACCATCAGCGGTATGCTCATGTCCGTCTGTTTCCTGAGCATCTCCCGCGCCCGTGTCGTCGAGGGCCTGAGCAAAGAGCGTCCCCAGCCCAATATCTTCAATGTATACATCATCGGTTCAATCCTCGGCCAGTTCGCCGTTCACATTGTCACTCTCATCTACATTGCCCGACTCTGTGAGAGGCTCGAGCCGTAAGTTCCACCCCTTTTCTATCGCTCAGATTCAGGATATCATATTAACATCTACTCTTTAGTCGTTCCGGTGACGTTGACCTTGAGGCTGAGTTCACTCCCTCGCTGCTCAACTCTGCCGTCTACCTCCTGCAGCTCATCCAGCAAATCTCGACCTTCGCCATCAACTACCAAGGCCGCCCCTTCCGCGAGTCCCTTTCGGAGAACAAGGGCATGTACTACGGCATCCTCGGCGTGTCGGGCCTGTCCTTCGTCTGTGCCCTCGAGCTCATCCCCGAGATCAACCAGGGCATGAAGCTAGTGCCCTTCAGCGACGAGTTCAAGACCAATATGACGGCCGTCATGGTCCTTGACTACGGCGTCTGCTACCTCATCGAGATCGTCCTCAAGAAGCTCTTCAGCGACTACCGCCCGCGCGACATTGCTGAGCGCCGTCCTGACCAGCTCGCCCGCGAGGAGGAGCGTCGCAAGATTGCCCTCGCCAAGCGCGAGGAGGAGGAGGAGGCCAAGCGCCAGGAGAAGGTCGCCGAGTTCGAGCGCAAGGTCGAGGAGCGCCGGAGGAAGATTGAGGCCTGGAAGAACGGTTACCAGCAGCGGGCGTAAACGACGACGGGGAGTTGACCATGCATGGAAAGATAATGAGACCGGAAGAGTCTGGTTTTTCTCTGGGACGGCTAGACTTGGGGCAGTATTAGACGGACAAACCAACCTCTTGCTATTTTGTATTGTAGTGAGGTAGTAGGAGTAGGAGTCCGATTAGTGTGAGGGTGTACGATCACACTGGCTTTTCCATAGATGTCCGAGACCATGAGTGTCTAGCAAACTGTTAACGTCTTGATCCTGCTGCATCCTTGTTGCTGTGTCATTGTTCCTTGCTAGCTTTCATTAAAAGGGAAATCTACGTTACTCGGATTACACAACATCTCGAAGCGTCACAATCACGGTGTCTGGTTTGTGTAGTTTTTTTCATTGCTATATGGTACAGAGACCCAACTCAAGTCTATGGCAGTGGTAGAATAGTGGAAACGGGTATCGTCCTTTACGTTCCCATCCTCACCGGGGCAGCCAGCCGAGCCAATTGCGGCAGCCGGCCTGCCGTCCGTCTTCCCTCACCACATCTCTTCTTTCTACACCAATTTTTCCCAGGGCTCTTCACCCAGATGAGCTCTTTCTCTCACCTCGGCTCGGAGTCGGCTCTCGCCGTTAAGGGGAAATTTAGTTGCCGGGGTTCTCGGCAACGAACTTGACACCCTTCTCGATGTTCTTCTTGAGGTCACCCAGGCAGGCCTCGATGAGCTTCTCCTCGTTGGCATCAACCTTGCCAATGGGGTGGATCTTCTCAACACCGTTGGGGCCGAGCTCGACCTTGCTGCTGAAGAAGGTGACGCCCTGGTCCTTGTAGAGAGGGGACTCGACGAAAGAGGGCTCAACGACACCCTTCTCGCCCTGGGAGGCGCGGAGGAGGGAGTCGGCCATGCGGGCACCAGCCATAGCCATAGAGAGGGTGGCAGAGCCAGCACCGTCCTTGGCCTGAACGACCTCGTCGCCACCGAACTGGACACGCTTGAGGAGCTCAGCGTTGTTGGTCAGGTCGGGGTGGTTGCTCTGGGAGAACAGAGGGACGATGGTGACACCGGAGTGGCCACCAATGACGGTGATGTTCTCGTCCTTGGGGTCAGTGTCCTTGATCTCGGAGACGAAGCGGCTGGCGCGGACGACGTCGAGGGTGGTGACACCGAAGAGCTTCTTGGGGTTGTAGACACCCTTGGACTTGTACACCTCGGCGCAGATAGGGACGGTGGAGTTGACGGGGTTGGCGATGACGAGGAGCTTGGCGTCGGGGGCAGACTCGGCAGCGGCCTTGGCGAGGTCACGGACGATGGAGGCGTTGGTGTTGAAAAGGTCGTCACGGCTCATGCCGGGCTTGCGGGGGACACCGGCGGGGATGAGGACGACCTCGGCGCCCTTGAGGGCTGAGGCGAGGCCGGCGGGGCTGGGCTCATATCCCTTGACGGAGGACTTGGTGTTGACGTGGGAGATGTCAGCGGCGACACCTGAAAGGCGGAGAGTTAGCAGGTCGTATTTCGTGGGGTCTGTGAGGCGGGGAAGTGGCATGATGCACGATGGATACGGAGATGATGCAGGGGTTGGTGTTTCGGCTGAGACGTAGCACAGCAACACACAACACAATGCCGTCAAGACCGCCTCATCACAAATGCTGCAGCTTCAGAGAGTAGGGAACGTACCGGGTCCGCCACGGATGTCGTAGAGGGCAAGCTCAGTGACGCGGGGGTTGAGCTTGAGGAGGAGGGAGAGGGGCTGGCCGATACCGCCGGCGGCACCAAGGACGGTGACCTTGGACAGCTGTTTTTGGTGCGTGTTAGCGAGGGGATCGAATCGAATCGAATTGGTGTTGATGCAGGCCGGGCCGGTGCAAAACAAAGCACATGAAGCTCAAGCGACAGGCGGTGGACGAACGGACGGACACACGGACGGAAGCATCATAGCTGGAGCGGGGGAAAACTCACGTTGCGCGCCGAGACGGAGAAGGCGCGTCGCTGAAGCATAGAGGCGGCGAACATCCTGACGGTTGCTTGTGGAGTTGAGGTAGAATTGGCGGGAGAAGAGGGCAATTCAATTGGGGAGAGGGTAAAGGCGGAAGGATAAAAATGAGGCTGGTGATGAGCAGTTTAAATACCAACCTGAGGAAACAAAAAGCCACGGAGCCACACAGCCGCGCACAGTGGAAGGAGCCCACCACTACAGGGGACTCCGCTTCTGGGGACTCCGCTAGACTATCCCCAAGAAGGCCTAGGGGCGTCTAAGCTGAGCGGCGGAGCTTGCTCGGAATTTCGACTGAGACGCGGAGCAACGGGAGCAGGACGGTGAGAACCGGTCAATCAATCAGGATTGGAGCAAGATGAGTGGACGGCACTGCAAACGGGGACAAGCGGGAGGCTCGGGAGTTTCGTCACGGGGCATGATGGACTTTCTCGCCTCTCCAAATGGACTGTGGATGCTGCGGCGGTTGACCCCGGACCGTCTCCGGGGATACGGCATCCGGAGATTCTCGGTGAGGGCTTTGTGTGATGCGACACTCATTTCCATTCCAAGTTTTTTATTCACTTAAGCACTGTTGAGTCTCTTGATGGCTTTCAGAGAGGAAGTAAGTAGACCCAAGTGACATCGTCATGGTCATCACCGTCTCATAACCAACAAAGCCATAGCGCAGACAACCCCATCTTACAAGTAGTACGAATAACGTAGATACTTCATACCGCACTCTCCATCAAGTCGTCCGGCTGAAATAAGACCTCAAACCTGGGAAGGGGAGTAGATCCAAATACTACCCGGTAAAATTATGTGCTAGATATCCTCACGAATGTACTGGATCTGATATTCGCCTGTCTTCCATCCATCGGTTAACATAAACCTTCGCTCTCCATGCATCCTTTCACCCGTCGTCAACGGTGTAGCTGCCGCTCCCACAGTGGTACAACTGTACATACAGCACACAGCACGTAATCCGCACCTATCCTGTCTGTCCTCCATCTCCCCCCAACTCATCCCATCGACCGCACCGTGTTTCCCTGGTTTACCCCACGCGGGCCCACTCGCTGGGTTGTGTCTAAGCGTCCATTGTTGGTGGACGGCACCATCGGATGGAGACGGGATTAAACCCGGAATCATGAGGACGTGGCAGATATTTCTTCATGCACATGCAAGCCAGGGACCGGGTCTGCGAGCTTTGGTCACGCCGGTTGCGGCAGCCTAATAATAGTGAAGCCAGAAAGATCTCGCATCTGAACTCGTCTGTTCGCAGGTATTTATTGGCCCATATTCAATAGCTGCACTTCATCAGATCATAAAAGGCGTAGGCCACCATGTCGGTTCACATTGGATTTGTAATGAACGTATCCCATCATTGTACGCACTCCAATTAGAAAAGACGCCCTTCCTCCTTTATTCAACCCATGCAGCGAAACCAAAGCCTTAATACCGAGCTCGACCTGACGTTTGTTTGCCTTCTTGCTTCGGCGAATGACTCAGATATGGCTCCAGGGTATCTCGTTTCTTTGGCGGGGGAGGGGCCGCTTTTCTTGGTGGGGGACAGCTTAGAAGCTACATCCATCTCTACGACGTAGCAACATCACCACCAAACCACCACCAACCGTCAAACAGAAACGGTACAGCGACAGCCTCTCCCCCCCCTCTCCACGCTTCTTCACGCTTACTCCAACACATCGGACGCCACCATGTCGGTCTCGCAGCTCTCGAAGCTGCTACCGTTACCCGACGACGAACTCCAGCAGGTCCTCGACTACGCCAGCACCCTCTCCAAACCCGAGGCCGCCGAACATCTCAACAACCTCCTCGGCAATTCGCCCCAGGCCGTTGAGTTTATTTCCTCTTTTAATGCCCGTAGGAAGACGTCTCATCCTACTCTCTCGGCTCCTTCTTTCAGTGCTGCCGCCGCAGCAGGAAGCGCATCCGACACAGCAGCAGCCGACGCCGTCCCAAAATCGAAACGAACAGGCAAGAAGAAGAAGCCAGCAATTCATACCCCCCAACCAAGAAAGGTCGGGGAATACGGTGTGCCGTCTGGTTCGACCTATAGCAAAAATGATCAGGACCTAGACTACATCCCTCAACGACCTGGCGCTTCCAGCAACGACGTATCAAGATCCAACACCCCAAAGCCCACACCGAAGCCTGCCGCGAAGCCACCGCCCAAGCAGCACGCATCAGCCGGTTACATGCTCGGAGATGGTCCCTCGAAGCCGAAACCGAAGCCAATCTCGAACCCTACGTCACGAAGCTCGACACCCAAGCCCAGTGGCACCACCAAGATTTCGATTTCCGGAGGAATGCCCATGGCTGGCGCTTCCACGGCCATTGCGGATTTGGATGCTGCTATTCGAGCTCTCGAGATCAGTACGAACCCGAGCTTGGATAACGTAAAGGCCAGAAGGTGTAACTGCGTTGCCACGAGACACCCTTTGCAAGGCGCAGCGCCCAACTGTCTCTCGTGCGGCAAGGTGATTTGCATGAAGGAGGGTCTGGGCCCATGCACTTTCTGCAACAGCCCTTTGCTGAGTCCAGACGATGTCCAAGCCATGGTACGAGAGCTAAAGGATGAGCGAGGACGAGAGCGTATGGCTGCAGATCGGGAGGCCAACAGGCGACCAGATGTCTCCAAGGCACCCGCTCCCTTTACTAAGCCTCGTGGCAACGACGGCCCATCCTTGAGCGAGGCCGAAGCCAAGGCCAGAGCGCACCGAGATAAACTTCTTAACTTCCAGGCCCAGAATGCCCAGCGAACAACGGTGCGGGATGAGGCAGCTGATTTTGATGTCACCAGTGCCCTGACAGGATCGAGCAGCATGTGGGCTAGTCCCGAGGAGCGGGCGAGGGAGCTAAAGCGTCAGCAGAAGATCTTGCGAGAGATGGAATGGAATGCCCGACCGGACTACGAGAAGCGGACGCAGGTGCTGAGCATCGATCTGGTCGGGGGCAAGGTGGTGCGGAAGATGGCGGCGGTAGAACGACCGCCGTCTCCCGAAGACGAGGACGTTAGTGCATTTGCGGACAATAACGTGCTGAGGGCGTCTACGGGGAACAAGAACGCTGGTCGAAGCGGAGGAGCATTCAGTGGAAATCCCTTACTAGGCTCGCTCATCAAGCCGGTGTTCGACGCCAAAGGTAAAGGGGCCGAGACGGAGGGACGGGAGTCGCGGAAGAATCAGAGATGGCAGCGAGTACAACATGACCTCAACGACAACGAGGGGGTAATTCTGGACGGAGGAGTACGCGGGCATTCTGGGAAGAAGGGAGATGAGCCGGAGTGCGGGTAGTTAGATGGTATAGACGGTGTGTAAGTGTGGTAAAGATCAAGAGGTCGCTGATACTTGGCTTTAAACCAGCGCAAGAGATACCCGCCTGGCTGGATTTCAGTTCTGAACTATGTAGAGAAAAGTATCCGGATGTTATAGGAAAGGTTTTATGCATAGAGTTGCTGGGATGTTATAACTTGAAGGAACAAATGGGTTGGTTGGATTGATAGCTCAAGCTCCGGCTATCCTCGTAATTGTATCGCTAGCGAGTCACCCATTTTCACATCACTCCATAATAAAAACGAAGAAGAGAACAAAAATGAACAATGCAGCACATCACTAACAACTCCAGATTTTGAGAGGCGTTGCTGGGTCTTGCTGGGTAAAGTGATGGAAGTTTGGGTTCTTCACAAGCTGCTCCAGTTCGAGATGACTTACCCTGCACACACGCACAAAAGTACCGCGGTACACCACGTGACTTCGTGTCATGGACGAGAATGTCTAAGCGTGATTTTAGCCCGGAGTCGTGCATGGGGCGGTGCGTGTGCGGTGTGGGACAGACAAGGAAGGAGGGACGAAGATGCCGCCTTCCCGCTGTCCGCTGACGTGTTGGGAAGAGTAGGGAATTGTGATCTGGTTAATTCCCTATCTTGACTTTCCGATGGAATTAAAGAGATGAAATTCGATGTTGCCTATTGAAGGAAAACAGACAGAGAGGGAACGGTGCCGCCTGGAACTTGTCCGTCTGCCTAATCCAGACTCGTCTCTGGTCCGGTTCCTCGTCTCCGTCGTGTTACAGTTGCATCCCGTCACAAGGAGGGAAAAATAATCGCCCCAAAACTCTGCAGCGCCACCTGAGCCGTTTTCGGGATGGGGGAGGGAATTATTTTGTCTACCAGCGGGAGACCCGAAGGAAGACTTAACGAAGCGGTCTTGTCGATATTCCCATGCTTGAGCGTTTTACTTGCCATGAATCGATCCATTCGTGGGCACCGTCTCCAGCCAGGGCACGCGACCGTTGCCGTCCAGGTGGTCATTAGCCGAGTGCAGGCCCCGTGGCCATTTTCTTCAGCGGGAGAGCGCTGTAACTAACTGCTATCCGCCCGTTCGCGTGGGGGAGGCTGGGGCAAGTCAACACCGCTGTCAACAACGGGCGACCTACGGGAAGTCCACTGTCAACACCCCGCCACGGCGGTTAGCGCCCTCCACGGGGCTCGGGGCTCGCTACAGGGGACGCGAGGCCCTCCCGCCCTGTGCTACGGTACCCTAACAGGCCTAAACGGGGGCCGTGGATTGGCGGGCGCCGGGGCAAGTCGCGACCAGACCGCGTAAACCACCATCCACCATGGACGCTTTCCGCTTCCTGCTGTCCGTTGCTCGTGCTCGTGCTCTTTGCTCTTGCTCTCGTGCTGCTCGCTCTTGGGTCTTGTCTCGACTCGGACGTGGATTTGGACTGACCCCAGGCTTCCTCCACACCAAAACACCAACCCACCAGCACATCACCGTCTAGCAGAGGACGAACGAACGCCTGCTCGCTGCTCGTTGCTCATTGCTGTCGCCGCCAACTCTGTTTTGAAACGCGACCTCCGAATATCTACGTATATCCTCTGTGGCCATCGCTCTCGTCCCGCCACTCCGCTCCGCCTCCCGCAGGCCGCCGCGCCATCGCCATGACTTCCGACCGGCCTCTCGGCGGAGTCGTCCTCAATCACAACCGTGTCGCGGTCCCGGCGTCACTACTCACAGACGACACCCGTCCGCAGCCGCTGCCGCTGGCCAACAACGCCGACGCAGTCGCCGCCCGCGCGCCTCAAGGTGGGGATTTCGCGGTGCAACCCCCGGCCGACGCGACCCTCTCGCGAGCATCCCACCGCCCGATTGCCTCGCCCATGCCCGCTCCCGACGCTTCTGCTCTTCCGTTTGCCCCTCCGTCTGCCGGTGCCGCGTCCCTCATGACCGCCGCCGCCGCTTCGTTCCCGGCCTCGCTCCCACGACAGCTCTCTGCCGACGGCGACGACCGCTCCTCGCAGAGCCATCCCCGTTCCACGACCGGCTCGCAGGATACCACCATGACTACCTCCACCGACCCTGTGTTTACGCCTCCGGCCAGCGATTCCGGGGCCTGCCCGCCCGTGTCTAGCCAAGAGAGCCAACTGCTCCAACTCTCCCAGATCGCCGCCGCCCAGGACAAGATGGCCACTGATACTGGGGGCTCCCGGAAGCGCATGGCCGACGGAGCGGTTAAGACTCGCTCTGACAGCCAGAGCCCCGTCAAGGGCCACTCTCGGAATACTAGCGCCGTCAGCAGGGCCTCCACGGGGAGCTATATCGGAGAGGTAGGCCGCCCTTGCTGTTGTCGTGGACGCGATAGCGGTGGTTGCAATGGCAAAAGCAGCCGCTGCCGCCGTCGTCCGTCCTTGGCTGAGCACCCACAGACGACTAACACGCTGCAGTTGTCGGCCGAGCTGCGGACGCGTCTCTCATACGCCATGGTCAAGGTCAACCACGGCTGGCAGTCCAACTCTCTCGACGAGGTCGAGTCGCTCGCGTCCCATGCCGCTTCCCCAACCTCCAGCACCTCCACAGTGCATCGCCGTCATGGCTCCTCTGCTAGTCCACGACTGGCCATCAGTTCTGCACCGACCGCCTCGGCACCCTCTCCATATGAGCCTGTCACGCAGCTCCGAAGGTCAAACTCACCTCCCAGGACCTCGACCGGCAAGCCGGGCCTCGCTCCTCCAGCTTCCATCCAACCCTCCATCAGCATGCCTGCCCCTCGCTCGAACCCTCGCCGTAATTCGAATCCTCATTATACCCCTACCCTCCTGTCACATTCACACTCCGCCTCCCCTCACACGCCCGCCCAGCCCACGGTGCAAACCGGATCAAGATCGAGGAACATAGTGGACCCCATCATATTTTCACCGCACCAGAACGTGAGGGAACAGGATGCCATTGAGTCGTTGCTGTTCATGAGCAGTCCGGGCAACTCGGCTAACCTGAAGCACGCCTTCTCGCCAACTGGCTCACCCGGGCCGCATTTGGGTGCCACGAGGCCGGTGCCGACGCGGCATGCCTTACCCTCGGGACCAAGGAAACCGCTGCCATCGTCTCAACGGCAGCAATACCAGAGCAAGCGGCCAGGGTTTGAGAAGTCGTCACCTGGCATGCCTCCGCCTCCTGGCTCGCCAATGGACCTGGACTCGCCACAACAGCCTTACCACACACCAAACCGAGGAACCCCTCGAAGGCGCATGCACGGAGGCAGCAGTCACTTGCGAGGCGCCCTGTCGTTGCCCAGCGGCCTGGCGGTTGGAAACGGAACCGCCAGAAAGATACTGCGGGACGAAGATATCGAGAGGATGCTTGATCGAGCGGGGGCCGAGACGGCGGACAGCTCCGATGACGAGGAAATCCAGATTCCGCAATCGAGGAGCGGTGTCGCTGGTGTCATGCAGGTGTAGGTACTTGCAGGTCCGAGTGCTGGCGGTTGCGCAAACCGGCATCGGCTTTCTTGCTTCTGTTGGCTGCAGCTACAGTACCGCCTCGCATGGTTTGCACTGGTGTGACACGTCGTTTTTTTTTTGCATCTCGCGCTTCTATCCGTTCCGCTTGAAGGTTGCTTTTGGCAACAGAACCAGTTACTTGAACACCAGAGCGTTTTGCATTTTGGGCAGCTACCTATGCTGGATTGGCTGACGAGACTGGCATCTAGACTATCCCTCCACCTATTCCGGAGGGGCAGGGTGCTCCTTGCCCGTTTTAATGATGATTGATGACTATAGGCATGGGCTCATTATCCTCTACCACTTCCTTATTTCCTAAGTTACTTGGCATCTTGGATACAGGGTCTTATTTCCCGGAACATGGTAACACCTAGTTGTTCATTGTCGGCAGCATTGTCAGGGCGGGTTGCTCTTGACGCACTGGGCGGCCATTTGTTAAATGTGCAGAGGATTATGAGGGAGGGTTGGTCCCCCGCAGAGCCCCTGTACCTCTGAAGTTGCTTGGGCCGGCGTTGGCGTGTTTTGTTTTTGTTGTGTGTATATATGGCAGTGATGAGGAAGAGAGGCCGCCGAATGCTATGTCTTTGTCTGCAGCTTTTGTTGGTCTTTGGACTGCCTCGTTCCCCATGTGATGGGTGAAATGAGACACCTAATCGACGTCTGAGGGCTTCATGAGAATATTGAGGGCTTGAACATCTTTTCAACGGAGAGAAACAATGAGGGTACCAATGCCAATTCAATTGCTATATGCAGGGGCTAATGGAGAGATCCTAGGATGAGACCAGCTCAGACTACGGACGCTCCCATACTACTATGTACGTGGTGAAGATGGATATTCCGCCTCTATGCCGAAATCCATGCCACTCTGATGCTCGCGTAATGCTCATACTCATAGTCATAACTCCAGCAAAACGCTCACTCCCAGGACGCAGAACAAAACAAGACAGGAGAAGAAAATTAGTTACATCTCCATGACGGTCGCCACTCTTGGGGCCTTGGCAATGGCGGTTCGCCGCCTCTCGCTCTTGGTCCGGCTGACGCCCGATGGGTTCATGAACTCTGCGAGGGTGGTGTGTCCCACGATGGTCGCCGGTCCCGAGCTCTCCGACTCCGGCTCCGAGTACGTGCTGCTCTGGTGGAGGACCGGGTCGCCCGAGTACCTGCGCTGGGCGGTGCGCTCGATCTCGACCCACATCATCGCGGAGTGACGGGCGTAGCGGCGGTTGATCTCAGCTTCGGCGAAGACGCCGTACTCGATGTCACTGCCTGAGTCGGCTTCGGGCGTGGGTGTGAGGTTCCATGAGTGCTGGGCGCTGCTCTGGCGGCTGTGCGGGTTGACGTGCAGCGGCGACCGGGGGGGTTCCTGTCGAGTGGGAGTAGAGGGCGAGTCCAGCGTCTGCAGGGCCTGTTGGCGGTTCAGCGTCGTGAGCCACGTCTCGAGATCGCGGTCCGTCTGCTCCAGGTCGGGCTCGTCACGACAGTTGAAGGAGCAGAGGGTGCGCTCGTCGTCGTCGTCGTCGTGGAAGTTGCTGAAGCGGCGGTTGATGCGGGCTTTGGCGGCGTCGGCCTCGGTGCGGGCACTGCCGATGCTGCTGCTGTTGACGTTCCCGGTCCCTTTGGCGTTCTTGGAGAAGTCGGACGCTGCGTGGCGCGGCACGAAGGGGCTGGCGGCGCGGGAGGCCGAGGGCGACTCGTCAGGGATTTCCTGGAAGTAGTTGGACGACGAGATGGTCCAGAAGCGTTGGCGGAGCGAGCCCTGTTGTTTCGGGGAGCTGTGAGTGCGTCGGGCTGGCGATGATTCGTGCTGGGAGGTGGGTGTTTTTGCGCTGGAGCGGAGGAGGACGCGGCAGAGACGGTGGCCGAAGACTCTGGTTGTGAGGTCTTTACTGGAGGACATCTTGGGCGTGGGGATGAGGTGGTTCGGGTTGATGAGGAGGTGGAATGGTGAGTGAAATTAGACCGGTCTTGAGGAGAGAGAGCGGTATATACGACAGGACAGACACGGATGTTCCACGATACGATGATGAGGAGATGAGAGGAGGGACCAAGAGGCCGCTGGGATGTTGATATATAATGACGGTGAGTCTGACCGTTGCTGGATCTTGGACTTGGCCCTATTCAAAGCCGGTTCGTTCGACGGTGGGAGCCTGAGAAACGCTAGCATAAGCGCCTCCGCCATGACTCCATGACCCCATCGTGGGCGTGATGCGCCAAGCACAACGAAAACGGGGGTTTCCCTCTCAGGGGTTGGTCACACGCAACGGGGGGGGAGAGCGTTGTTGCCACGGAAGAAAGAGGAAAGGCCACGGGGGGGCTCCGTGTGTGTTCTACGATGGATGGATGATCTGAGCTGGTGAAGATGCGACGGCGGCTAATGCAGAGGCAAGGATGGTGATAGTGCAGAAGGAAGCCAGACAGGGGACTGGATCCGGGGATCTGGATGACTGACAGCGGGGCAGGGATGGTGATTGTCTCAGAGGGCACGTTAATTAGCAGCCAAGCTACATCGGGTTCCTCATGACGATATGGGTTGGAGTTGAGAAGATCTATGGCTACGAAGTGAAGTTTGGTTTGCGGGATGTTCAGCCAGGAACAAACACGCATGAAACAGGAAACAAGAAACACCAACAGCCCGAGACAGGACGAAACGAGACAGACGCGGAGAAACCAGACTGGTGGGAGGAGGCTAAATGGGGAATGGCTGACGCCTCTAGCGGAGAGGGCGGTGAGCCGTGGGAATGACGCTTGCCGAGTTGACTGGACTGAAGTGGGCAAGGCTAGATGCTAGATGATCTAGATTGGAGAAGAGCGAATGAGGACTTGTCACGATGGAGGTGGTAATTAGTACATGAGAGACAAGACGATGATGCGTCTTGACCTGTCGATGGACCAAGTCTGATTCTGGTTATTCCCCTGCTTCAACTATAGTATCATCCCACGAAGCCATCTACAACCAACCCCCCCTGTCACCCATCAACCGCCAAATGAGATCATTCGCGCCCCCCATCGCTCGCAACCATCTCCGAGTCAAGCCCCGTTCGTTCCCAAGGTCCCGGCTTCTAGATCACACTAACCAGAAAGGCCTCGGGCGATTCATGGCGCCGCTAGTTTCGGCCTCCAGGGGCGCCCTGTCATCTCGCTGTCCCGACGGGGATGATGATGACTGGAAATGATATCAGCGAAGGCTTCCGGTCGGGGATGTTGCACAGGCCGAGGCAAGTGACTTTTCGAGATATGGGAAATATTGTTTTCTATCCGGGGTTGAAGGTTGTCTTGCGGTGCTCTCACCACGTGCAATGAAGCCACGGGTCTAGACTCGAACAGCCCTAACTAATCCAGCCCAAACCTCCTTCGCCTAACCCACTCGTAGACCGCCCTGTCACCCTTGGGACGAAGTCAGGCCGTTGCCATTACAAAAGGCTTTGTGCCGCGTGGGGAAGTCCTGCGCCTCGAGAACCCCCGAAGTGAGCAAGACGTCGCCAACGCTGCTATTTCGGACGACCTGAAACAAGAAGGTAGCTTGGCTGGATACATGTGAAATGAAGATCAGCCTCAACGCCAAACAACGTCCGTTTATATCCACCCGCCGAAAAACCATTACGGTCTGGATCGGACATGAAACACGGGATGGAAAGGGGAAACGAACGAAAGAAGAAGAAACGTTTGTGGCGGGCACGCATAGGGTCGGGTGAGACGGCCATGAGTCGCGATGACCTTCTGGAACAACGTTTTTTACCCTAGGAACGGGCCATGCGGCGTGAGGGGCTGGACTTGTGTAGAGAGGCTGTGTATGCTGGGAGATGATGGGGATTATTAGGGCTGAAAGACCAGGCTGAGCGACCGACGAGAAACAGTGTACTAGTAGTTACTCAACAATTAAGCGAAATCCCACGGCTCCAAACTGGAAAAGCCCGCGCCATGAGACGAAGCTTACCGGCACAACCGTGAAACGACATCGGCGCCGTGCGTCCGAGGCGGCGGCCTCGTGACCTGGGCCACCCGGGCCACCCGGCCGTTAAGCCTTCTTCCTCCGGAAACCGGACCTCCGAAACCCCAAGTCGGCGTCTTTTATCCATCAGATTGCCATTTTCAGTCATTGTCACAGAGACGAAACCCAGAGTATAGCACCCAAGAAAATACTTGTTACTATCCAATCTCCTACTGGAGGCTACGAGCTGCCTTGTTTCTGCCATGCTCGGCCTTGTCGACTCAGTGCCCTATCGGCAACCGAGGACTGCTACCCTGTGTCCGCCACAAAATCCAAAACTCCTCCAAACATTCCAATTTTGCGATGGTTGAAATCGTTTCCCTGTCCCAGAAACCCACTGCACTTCTGGACAAGGGTAGACGCCCCCTGGAGTTGGTTGGGTTGTGTTGAAGCCCTGGTGTCTCAGAAGCCCACTGCTCTTCTAGACCCAATTCTTTCAGTTGTTCATTGATCGTGAAAAAACTCCAGTCCTGAAAATCCCACATTGTGCATCGCAATCGTTATTCCCGTGATTCTTCGTGGTGGAATGAAACACAGCCCGTCGAGTCCCAGAAACCCACTGCACTTCTGAACTCGAACCTTTCCCAAACCGCTTTATGTTAAATGAATGTGAAATGCATGATCCCAGAAGCCCACTGCACTTCCGAATCGAGTAAAGCTAGCCCCAAGAAGCAAAGGAGAAAGAAAAAAGAGGAAAAAAAGTAGACCATCATATCTCGGGTCTGGAGTGAACAGCACTTAAATGAGACGTGCTCAAACCTCCACGGAGACAGGAAGGGTGGCAACCTTGCAAGTGTCGTTACACGGCATCTGCAGCTTCTCCAGGGCGCTGTAGCCGCCACGGATGCTCTCCGCGTCGACACCTTTGGCCCGGAGGACGCTGTTGGCGACTCTGGCGCTGTCGCCGTCGTAGCAAACCGTCAGAACCTTCTTGCCCCGAAGGACGGCCATCAAGGCCTCAGCACTAGCATTGCGCTTGCCGGCTTTGTCTTTGACGGTGAAGAGGTCCTCAAGTTCGAGCCAGAGCTCCTCAAGCATGGCACAGTCATCCGCAGGGTTGGCGAAAGGGCTGCCGCGGGAGGCTCCATCCCTGAGTGTCTCCAGAGGGATGTTGACCGAGTTGGGAAGGTGGAAAGCATCATAGTCTGAGGAGCGGCGGAAATCAAGAATCTGAGTGTTGGGTCTGGAAGTCAGAGCCTTGTCGATCTGGTCCGCAAGTGAGAGCACAGTGTCGTGGGTGCCCAGCGGGTGAATGGAGAAAAAGCTTGTCAGAGCAGAGAGAGCCTCAAGCTCCCAGCTGTCATCGTAGCGGTAAAGATCAACCCGTCTCAGCCTCTGTCGTGTCGTTAGCCTTGATCAAAATATCACTTGTGCAATGTTTACGTGCCTCGTTGCGAAGGGGGCGGAACTTCTCAGGTCCCAGCTGGTCAAAGTACTCGTTCAAGTACTGGTAGGGGAGATCGCTGCACATGAAGACACAGTGAATCTCTCCGTCTGGCCCAGCAAGCTTGGAAAGGGTTCCTTCATGCTTCATCTTTTCGATTCGCTGGAAGAGGCCCTTCAGAGTGATTCCCGAGGAAGGGCCGCAAACAATTCCCTGGCGAGAGAGATCCAACGAGAGCGAGTAGGAGTCCTTCGCTCCAACCTCCTCGAGGGCATCGTGTGCAGTCTTGTATGGGAACTTGACCTCCTCCATGAGTGAATACTCACGAGGGCCAGGGACACGCTCGCCGGCATTGGTGCAGACACTATGGAAGCAAGTTAGTCGCATTCTTGGATGCATTAGATGTGAGGGCAAAGTGTTTACGCAATGCGGTAGACTGATGGCTTTGCCTGCTTGAAGTAGGTGCCCAGACCAGTCATGGTGCCTGTCGGGGTGATGTCAGGTAAATTGTCATTGTAACAGTAGCATTAGTACTTACCGGCCGTTCCCATGGACGCAACAATGACATTGATTCCTGGAAGCTGTCGGTGAATTTGAGGGCCGGTCCAGCGGACATGAGACTTCCAGTTCTTGGAACCACCTGTCAGTATGCATGCCTAGGAAATCGTGTTTCGAGGCTGATGAGCCAACTTACATCGTCGTTGATGTACTGGTTGGGACTGCAGACCGAATCGGACTCAGCAGCCTTACGAGCTGCAGCACGGATTCCACCCCGCTCGTCCACGGGTGTGGGCTGCGAGGGGCCGCCAATCAGAGTACTTTGTACCCATGCTTCTTAGCGTATGTTCAGTGGCAAACCGGGAGGAGTTCTTACACGTCGAGACCGAAGAATTGCATGAGGCGCAGCTTTGTTTCGCTCGTCTTGTTACTGAGAAAGGCGTGGACGTCATCAATGCCGTGAAAGGCACGAGCGACCATGGCCATAGAGATGACGGTGGAGCCGGAGCTGCTCTCGACGACAGTCTTTGTCGTTCCAGGCTCAATGCCCTTTTCCAGGAGGTTCATGGCTGGAGCACATGGCTAAGATCAGCCACTGGAACACAATTTACAGTGGGGAAAGAAACCAACCTGGCATGACCTTGACATTGGTGGCCGGATGGATCGACATCATCTTGGCATAGATGCGAACGCCATCTCCTCGAAAGGGATTCATGGATTCGGGGATCTCGACGAGGGGGAGAGGAGGGGAGAACTCGGGGTCAAAGTACTTGCGGACTGAGTCCGGCCCAGTGAAGACATTGAGATGGTCGGGGCCCACCATTTTGAGTTATTGAAGCACTTGGTGATGCTCGATATAAGGAGCTACAAAGGGATGCTAGGTAGGGTGGAACGGGATGAGGGTAAAGAGGAAAGTGAAGAAGAGAGAGAGAGTGAGAGAGATAGAGAGATGGGGGAGATGGGAGAAAGGTGGGAGAGAAAAGTAGAAAAAGACGAAGTCGATGGCACTATGAGGACAGAAGAGGAGGAGGAAGAGGATGAGAACAGGAGATGGGAGGAACGTTAGACGGAAGGAAAAAACGGGAGAAAAGACGGGACAGAGCGAAAATTTAAAGCTTCCAGATGGAACCTCGCAACGAGCTGGATCCGTCGTCTTTCCCCGCAAGTACGGTGGCGGTGATGGGATGGCATTTTTTCAAGCCCAGGTACGGTTACGAAGTACCTGGGCGTCGACATCCCGCGCAGAACTCTGGGCATCGTGGGACACCAAGCATTGCAATTGGCGAGAGGGAACCCAAGAAACCACGCAGGCGCACGTCGAGACCAACAAGACGAGGGCGCCGGGCCAATGTCGTGGAGAGGTTTGCAAGGCGAGCACGGGAGAGGCCTAGCGCGGCGTCGGGTCGTCGTCGTGTCCTTCGGGCCCTCGGTGGTGGGGTTGACAAACTCGAGGAGCCGTGGTGTGGTGTGGAGCGTGGCGGTGGAGATGTCGGTGGGGAGGGCGTCGTGAGTCCCGTGTGAGTGGCCAGCCGAGAGCCCTTTGCTGCGAGCAATGTTCAATAGCGATCCGCCGGGGAGCAAATCACCGTGTCCGTCGCCCTCTGGACGGGGCGAGACCTCACTAAGTCTGGTCTGCTGTCTCGTCTGAGGGGGCGGGCCCAGTGGGGGAGGGTTTTGCACGAAGCATGTGGCCAGGACTGGTCGGTTAATGGCTTGAGTAAGGCATGGGGGTCAGCGAGAGAACAAGAAGGGCCCGGTCTTTTCGGGGACAGGGCACCGTAAGCCCGAGTGACCCGCCCGCAGCATTCACGTTGGGTTCATCGTTGCCTTGATCAAGGTCACTGTTCCACGGAAGTGCTTTGTCGCCGTCATCGTTATCCCGCTGAGTGGTGGTGGTCGACCTTACGTGCATTGTCGAGTTGAGAGTTGAGGCTCATCTCTTGTGCGTTTCCTTCGGGGAGTTAGTTGCTCGGGGAGTTTGTCACGTTTCGTTCGCGGTCAGGTGAGTCCGTCTGTTTAGGCGCATACAGTACCTGCTTTCAGCGCAAGATGCATTTAAGCGAGTTGATGTGCCGAACCAGAACCATGATTGGCGGACACTAGCGGGCCGCCGCCAAGCCAGCCCTAGTGGGTCCTGTCCGACTCCTGTGGAACTGCGCACCCTCCACTATTGCCAGGCTTGCCAGGGCACCCACCTTCTTCTTCTTCCCTTGCGAAATGACCAGAAGTGACAATAGTCTATATCACATATCCGGGTACATACTATAATACATTCAGGATTATACTATTGTACTTAATACAGACTTTATCATTGAGCTAATATACTTCTGGTGCTAGCGAAACTTGGCAAGAAATGCTTCAATCCTAGCTGTCACTTAAAATCCACTGACCCTGACACAGCCTCTGAAGAACCCAACGTGTGACAGTTGACAACATATGTTCAAGAATGACAGGAACAGAAAGAGCGCTTAGCTCACAAACTCAAAGGCGTACGCTGTGAACTCGTTGTCTGGCGTAACGAAGAAAGTGATCTTTAGATTTGTTAGCGATGTGGTCGAAAAGAAATGCGAATAGACCCGATGTTCTTACCTGATCGTTAGATACGGTGTGTTCAGCAACACCGAGGTCAGTTGGAGCAGGTCCCTCCAAGTTCCACTCAACGTGGTTGAATCGCTTTGTGCGAACTTTGACAGTACCACCGGAGATGCCAACAGCACTCAGGCCCTTGACCGTCACGTCGTAGGTCCGAACACCATAGGTGGGCCTCAGGCCGGTAAGAATCTTGACGGAATCTTTGGAGCTCCCGCGCGTGGCATAGACTTCAAAAATCCCGTCTCCCGATGAGGTTGTAGCGACACGGTTCCCTGTCATGGACTTGGAGTAGTAGTTGTACACCCACCACTGCGCCGCGCGGAAGTAGTTGGATCCTGAAAAGTTGACGAGGCCAGCCATACCGTTGTGAAGATTGCTCTGGCCCATGCCCCAATGAGCTCTGAGGCCTCCAATATTTTGCCTCTCGAAGTTGGCCAGGTACCATACGCTTCCGGCGTTGGTCTGGTCGCCCCCCGCGGCCGCGCCGTACTCGTTGACAATGACCTTCGTGTAAGAGAGGCTGCGGGAGCTGAGCATGGACTTGAACGTGTCTTGGGCGGCCCTGACGGTGAAATCGAGGCCGAGGATGTGGTAGGTGTAGATGTCAGGAACAGTGCTGGTCGACTTGACGTGGTCCAACCATCGAGTCCAGAAAGTGTTGCCCGTGTTGGGAGGAACAGAAATTGATGGTCCAGTAATGGGAAGGGCCGACAGCTCCGACCTAGTGTACCTGTGTTAGCTTGCAAGGCACAGTATCATCTGGTTGCAACACAACATACTTGAAGCGATTGTACATGCGTGTCCAGGTGTTGAGGTATTGCTGATAATCGGCATTCCAGAAGAGGGTCGAGTCAGGTTCGTTCCAGAGGTCAAGTTCCAGTCCGTCCTGCATGTTGTTGTTCTTGATAAAGGCAATGACCTGCGTCATGAAGTCGTCAAAAGAGGACCAGCTGCCGCCATCACCGGGATACTTGAAGCTGGTGCCCTGAACACCATCCGCACCCCATAAGTCGTGAACCAGCAGCTGGAAACGAGCGCCAGAAGCACGGCATGTCCGGTAGTTGGACAAGAACGACATCAGACGACCCTATAACGTGGTTAGAGGATTTATGTGGTCTAAAAATGTCACTTGTCTTACCTGTAACTGGCCACTGGCGTATCCGAGACTGGGCGACGGGAGCTGAGCACCGCCGGCACGGCAGTAGTTGAAGCCGGAGCCGGAGCGGAGTTCATTCGGAATAGCCGTGTTGGCGGATCCATCGGCGTTGTCCGGAAACCCATAGATGAAACCGTCGCCCAAATGCTGGGGAGTACCTTGCGTCACTGCCAAATTCACAGTCGCGGTGCCTTCAGCACGCTTCTCAACAGTTCCACTGGCGCGCTCATCGATGGTACTCCCACCTGGAATGACAGCGCCTGCAACCAGAGTGGCGCAGCTCAAGATAGACACAACCCGCATTGTGAAAAGCCCTTGATTGAGATTGGCCGATAAGTTTTCTGTGTCGAGGAAAGACCTATTGATATCCGTACCAAAATTCGGTAAAGAATCCGGTGTGGTGGCCCGACTTTATACATGAAGGATTTGCCCATCATTACTTACCTATTCCAGCTCGGACGCAGGAACCCCGAATTTACGGGGTAAGTCTGGGGTAGCAAGCATGATTTCTTCCATCGTGATGAGAAGGAAGCCAGTTAGAGTTCTGCGGTTAACTCGAAGGCTGATTTCTCCGGTATGAAGTCGTCCGGTGGGATTGCGGTGGGCGAGGGTGGGTGCTTTGGTGGGAGTCCGGTGGGATTGTCTCGGAAGTCCGGTGGGCGAGGATGGCATCTTCCCCGCGGTGTGCTGATATAGGTTTCGTCTGGCCTCATTCAAGGCGACATGGTTCGGTCAGGAACCCGAATCTGGTTTATCCAAGAAGGGAAGCCCCGACTAGCTGAGGAACAAGCGAGGAATTTGTTTGTCCTGTTTGGAATAGAAAGAGTTGTTAATGGAGGTAGGTATTCTAAGATCTGAGTAACTAACTGTGCTATTACCTTACTGAGATATTGGTGATTTAATTAGCTGAGATATGTAGTTATCCGGTCGGTGGAGGGGTTGGTTAGTGGGTGATTGAGGTGAGGAACGAAGTTGCCGAGTCTAGAATTTCGACACCTCATCGTCACGATTTCCAGGTCCAGTAATTGGCCAAGCCGAATGATCTAACGAAGTCTAGCCATCGAGTCAAGCAGCTAAAGACACCGTTTCCTTCAGCCGGGGTCGAACAAAAAAAATCCGATTTCGTCGACGAGCCGTTTCGCCGAGTCATTTCTCGCTTCAGCTTGGATGGAATAAGTTATGGGCCTACCAACGCATGGATACGAAACTGGATGGACCCTTTGGCCTGGCCTCGGCTGAGCCCAACCCACGGTGATGTCAGAGACAGGAGAAATCCCCGTTGACATTCAGTGCGGCCAGTGGTGGGACGTGGTTTGCCCATGACAAAGCCGTGCCAGCGTTCAATCTGTGGATTTACGCATGCAGGTGGGCGTCTGTTTGAGGAGCTTTCCGGTCCCCGACTTGCCACTTGTTGATTCCCAGTGCAGAGTTCCCCTCATGGCCGTCCTTTGTTCTCATTGCCTGACATTTTGTTGCATTGAATGCAATGGAAATTACGATGTGCGGCAATGACCTCAACACAGGGGATGCTCAGGCTCCCTCACCGTGTTTCCATGTTTGATGTAGATCCCCCTTTCAAACAATCCATCACCGGCTTGTTTCCTGCCCGTTTTCCGTCAAACTGCCTGTGGGTCCTCGCACCTTTGATTTCAGACTCACTTTAAGCTGTTGGCCTCTCCCCGTCGGAGAAGCCGGCAAGGAGGGAACTGCCGAACCAGTGAACCACGCCAAGCCTTGAATGCCATCATCTACTCCGTAATTCCAGCTAAGGATACCTGCGTCGCGAATCTCGCGAATGTTATACGAATGATGATGAACTGGATCTCCCGTATTTCATGTTGTAGCGCGGGTGGTGCCGTGTCTTGAACGCGTCAAGGGTCGGTTGGTCCTACGTGCAGATCGCAGCCATGTAAATAACACTCGTTTCGCCCATCCACGCTGGGTCTTGTTCCTGAGCTTTCACCTCAACCATCAATCATGATTTCTAGGTCTTTCTTTGCAGCGCTGGCACTTGCTGGCGTGAGTGCCGGTAGCCTCCTCCAGCTTCTTGAGGGCGCACCGATTCTGCCAGCTGGTTGGAAAAAGATTGACAAAACACCTGATCCTGCTCAACGGCTGCGACTTTCATTGGCGCTGCGTCAACCAGACATCGACTCCGTCAGGGCAAAAATCGGCACCAAGGCCGACAATCCCGAGCGTTATCTCTCCAGAGAGGAAGCCCAGGCGCTCCGGGACCCCGACCAACAAGATGTCGACGATGTGCTGGCATGGCTCAAGGACAATGGCCTGGCAGGAAAGGCCACCGCAGATAGAGATTGGATCCATGTCAAGGCGACCGTCGAGGAAGTTCAGGATCTTTTGGACACGACGATAGAATATTTCCAGTTCGAGGGCAAAGAGCCTGTGCTCCGTACGCAGGAGTACTCGGTGCCGGACTCCGTCTTCGACGCCATCAGCTTCGTCCATCCCTTGGCCAACTTCATGCGCCCCAAGAAGGACTTGACCTCGCCCGACCCGGACATGACGCCCGACCTGCTCAGCGAGCTCGACGTTTTCAACATTCTCAGCAAGCGAGATGCCGCCTGCGGCACCGTCGTTCAGCCCGACTGCCTCCGCAAGCTATACAACATCAACTACACCACGCCCGACAACACGTCCTCGATCCGTCTGGGCATCGCAGGCTTTCTCGAGGAATATGCCAACTACCAGGACAGCGACGCCTTCCTCAAGATCCTGGCCCCCGACCTCTACGCGAAGAGCTACAATTACTCCGTCGAGTTGCTCAACGGGGCCAAAAACTCGCAGGTGCTCTCGGACTCAGGCCCGGAGGCAGCTCTCGATGTTCAGTACGCCATGGGAGTCGGCTATCCCACCCAGATTACCTACTATCTCGCAGGCGGTAGAGGCATCAAGCTGGATAACAATGGGACGCAGGTGTCTACGAGTCAATCGGATAACGAGCCTTACCTCGAATTCGTCGAGTACCTCCTAGACATGCCCGATGACAAGCTTCCCCAGGTGCTTTCCATCTCGTACGCTGACAATGAGGTCTCGGTACCGCGTCTATACGCCGAGCGTACCTGTGCTCTCCTTGGCCTCCTCACAGCGCGCGGAACAACTATCCTGGTGGCCTCTGGCGACGGAGGCGCCAAGGGCTCCAGCAACTCCAACTGCCGCACCAACGACGGCTCCAACCAGGACGTCGCCATGTCCGTCTTCCCGGCGACATGCCCATGGGTGACGAGCATCGGCGGCGTGACCAACGTCCGGGACCCCCCGGAGGGAGCCGAGTTCAGCGGCGGCGGTTTCTCGCAGTACTTCCCCCGCGAGACATGGCAGGACGCGGCGGTCGCGAGCTATGTCAAGCAGCTCAATGGCACGCTGGACGGCTACTACAACGCCAGCTTCCGGGCGGTGCCAGACATCTCGGCGGTGGCGAGCAGCTTCGTGGTCCGGCAGGGCGGCGAGGCGTCGCTCCTCCGCGGCACCAGCGCGAGCACGCCCGTCGTCGCGGCCATGATCGCGCTCATCAACGACGCGCGGGTGCGCAAGGGTAAGCGCGTGCTGGGCTGGCTGAACGAGGCGCTGTACTCGGAGGAGGTGCAGGCGGTGCTGCAGGACGTGACCAAGGGCCAGAGCTATTCGTGCGATTTCAGCGAGGGCGGACTTGTGGGCGGGTGGCCGGCGACAAAGGGCTATGACGCCATAACCGGCCTGGGTGTTCCGTATGATTTCCAGAAGTTGTTTGACGTTTTGGTGAAGTTGTAGAAGAAGATAAGGGATTTCGTACGATATGGTATAGACTATAGACCCTGGAAACTTGAGATGAGACATAACTAGAAAGAAGCCGAAGCCAAGGCTGGCCTTGATCGACGATTGTTCATCCACCGTCCATTGATGTGACTCGGCTGCAAACAGATGTTTCTTATGGCGTTGTGGACTGGTAAAAGAGCCTCTCCCGGCCTCCAATCCCGGCCACTGGAACGGCCCACACCGCTCGGCGCTCACTTAGGTTCACTGAAGAACAAGGGATTGGCGGCCCTATAGGCTTATCGATAGCGACGACTCCAGCGCGTCAATAGCCCCGAGATCAACAATGGACGGGAGTGGAGGCCCCAGCTCAGGTCCAGGGTCCGACGGGACGGACCTATCGCGTCGTTGATTCGCATCGCCGAACACAACCAACCTCGAGCTCGCAAACGCCGCTTCTCTTTCTACCGTTCAACACCAGAAGGACGAGACGTTTCGAGACTCCACCGTCGCGCTGGTGTTTTTGGCTCAAACCACAGAGGGGAAGGAATTTCTGCTCTCTCGGACTTGCTCGCTCTCACCGCGGTCCCTCTCTGCTCCACTACGACGTCGCGCTGCTTCCGCCCGCGATCCCATGACGCCGCCAGCCGTTGCTCTTTGAAGGTCGGACCACAAACAGCCCCAGCTCGGATCTCGCTCACTCGCCCGCCTCGAACTTCCTCCACCCAAACGCGCAATGTCAAGACGGTTCGTGTCTCCTACATAACTTGACAGCTCCGTGGACGCTGTCCGCCGCCTTCCCTCATCGCGACACTTTCTTTTTCGCACAACCACTACGAACTCGCAAAGACGCTGCGTCGTGAGGAATCGCTCGACTTAACGCGCGACGCGGCGGGCTGCTCCTCGCCCGCCTCCGCCCGCCTCCGCCTACCATGCCGACCACGCACGTCCAGCCAGACTCCCACGAGGACCTCCAGGGAATCGCCAATGCACTGCTCAAGGCGCGCAAGGTCGTGGTCGTCACCGGCGCCGGCATCAGCACCAACTCGGGCATTCCTGTATGTGCCCGGTGCCTTTGTTCCCCGCTTCGCTTGCTGGCAGAGCTTCGCGGGGACAGCCAGAAACCCGACGCTGACTTTCCTAGGACTTCCGCTCCGAGAACGGCCTTTACTCGCTCATCCAGTCCCAATTCGATGCCGCCGCTCGCCAGGCGCGTCAAGCTGAACATCCCCTCCAGAGCGATACCAGCGACAAGCAGGCGGGTAGTTACGATAATGGCCGAGCAAGTAAACGACGAAGGCTCTCGTGTGACACCACATCTGATCCTGGCAATAAATCGGAAGAAGTCCAAGAAGAGATCCAAGTTCAGCTCGACTCCCCAGCTGAGGATGAAGACGAACCGAACGCCAAGATAGAGGAGGAGGAGCGTCTGCCACAACGACGACAGACGCGGTCTCTAATTACACCCAGAAGAACTCGCTATTCCATTTCAGTCGCACAACCCACGACTTCACCTCTGTCCTCTCCGCCCCCCGAGGACCTTATTATACCGCCTACCGGGTTCCGAACGCGCTATCGGAGTCGTCTCGCCGCCGTCACCGTCCCGCCTAGCTCATCGCCTCTTTCAAGCCCGCCTCCCGTTCTCTTCGATCCCTTTGACCCGGAATCGCCCTTGGAAGACAACTCCAGCCGTCGCAGCACCTCTCCTTCTGAGATTGATGACCTCCCCCCGACAATCCCCATCAGCCTATCCCAAGTGCCCGCATCAGGGAGAAACACGCTACCTAACATGAAAGGCAAGGATCTATTTGACGCGGCAATTTGGGCGGATCCTATCCGCACCTCGGTCTTCTATACTTTTGCCACGACTCTGCGGCAGAAAGTCAAAGATATCGAGCCCACGAGCTCCCATCGCTTTATTAGCCATCTGAGAGACCGAGGAAAGCTGGTCCGTTGCTACACCCAGAACATTGACCAGATCGAGGAAAAGGTCGGACTTTCGACTTCACTCAAAGCCGGCCCCGGCAGCCGCGGACGGTTCTCACGCCGATCGACCGCCAACATGGCTCAACTTCATAAGATGGTTGAAGAAGCCTCGAGTGTCGCCACTGACCCAGGCGAGAAGTCCCAGCAGACGTCAGATTCAGAGCTCAACCAACAGTCTCAATCAAGTCAATCAGAGGGAACCGAGACCCCTGCCGCCCAAGAGCCTGAGCAATCGTCGCAAGAAAGTACCAAAGTGCTCCAAAAGAACCCTCGCCGGGAATTACCGCGCTCAGGTGTAGAGTGTGTTTTCCTACACGGGTCTCTGGAGCTCCTGAGATGCTTCTTGTGCGGCCGTGTCTGTTCATGGGACGACGAGGACCGGGAGCTAGAGACAATGTCGGGACAGCAACCGGAGTGTCCTCACTGCGTCGGTGCAACCACTGCCCGAGAGGAGAAGGGAAAGCGAGCCCTAGGTGTTGGCAAGCTCCGCCCCGACATTGTGCTTTACGGCGAGGAGCATCCGAATTCACACCTTATCAGCCCTATTGTCACACACGACTTGGCCCTTAGCCCAGACTTGCTTCTCATCCTGGGCACTAGCTTGCGAGTACACGGTCTCAAGGTCATGGTCCGCGAGTTTGCCAAAGCAGTTCACACAAAGGGCGGCAAGGTTGTGTTTGTCAATTTTACGAAGCCACCCGAAAGCTCCTGGGGAGACATCATCGACTACTGGATCGAGTGGGATTGTGACGCCTGGGTTGCCGACCTGCAGGACAAGATACCCAAGCTCTGGAAGGAACCTGAGCCACCCAAGCCCAAGAAGAAGCGAGAATCGAATGGTGCCTTGGAGGATACAGAGAAACCTGAGATTAAGAAGCCGCCTCCCGCCAACCCCGTGGCTCTTCGGGACACCAAAGTTACGGGAGCCTACTGGACAATGAAGATCCTGAATGACCTTCACAGAATAACAGGATCACACCAACCCGAGCGCCGAGCTTCAATATCGGCACCTGCACCAACTACAACAGTGGACGAAACCCCGCCACAGTCGGAGACGAAGACGAGCAAGCCCAGAACGAGACCCAGACGCCCTCGAAAATCAGCCCCCGGCGTCCTTGAGAGGCCTAAGCAACCTCCATCGACGCTCAACCCCAATCACGGTCGGTCTCGCCTAAAACCTAAGCCTACGGAACCTGCCACCCCGGCCAAGCCAACAAGGACTCCGAAGAAGCCTCCGCCTGCCGTTGAGCAGATGAGCTCGATCCTGGATTCCGTCAAATCGAACCCCCGGATTAGGAAGCGGAAGAAGATTGACGGAGAGGAGGTGGTCATTCCTACGGTTGGTAAGCGTCGGCCCGCTCCAGTTGCGTACAGGCCTACCGCAGCAGAGCTGGAACTGCCACCATTAAGACCCCAACCGCCCAGCTCGACAGGGTCGCGCTACGGAAAGCCGATGCCGTTGGAGCCCAGAAGTCCCCCGGCAGGACCGTTGGCTTCCATCTCGGTTAACATGCGAGGGGCCTCGGTCTTTCAAAGGAAGAACGCCTTCTACTTGGACGACCCGTTAGTCAAGAGCTTCCAGGACGTCCCTAGCTGGTGGGAGATGGCCAATGGCGAGACAACGATCGTGGTGAAGCAGGGTAGCAGACCGGATGAAGCTAACGCGGCGCTGGCATTGGCAGGTCTGAGGCAGGGCAGCCCCGTGGCTCACGAGTCTCTCAGTCCTTCGATAGACAGGGATCTGATGAGCTGGGGCACAAGGTGGTCATGCAAGGGATAGACGGAAACGGGTCCTTTATGACAGTGACGAGCGAGCATGGGAGTGGCCTATTGCAAAACGCTGGCAGCGACAGAGAAGCCCACCAGCTATGATAACTTATGAGGCGTTTAGGATCCCGGGGATCAGGGAATCAGATTTGGAATTGTTATCATGATTTGAGTTCCGGCTGACACCTTCACATGTTGGCGGGGCTGACGTGACCTTTGATTGTGACGTCCAGACGTAACCATGGAGCGCCATCGGCGGACACAAGAAGACTCATGATAAAGTGTCGAAGGAGTCACCGACTGCTCGGCGTGGAACTGTTGTATCGGTAAGCCAACAAGGATCTTGATCTAGCGTAGCAACCGCATCTCGGCTGCAAGGCGGCTATCTACGGCCTTGATTCCGCTTTCTCAGTTCCGTCTCGCTTCACGATATCTCGCGGCGGAGCTGAAGGGCGCCGTTGACGAATCGCTGAGTGGGGTAGACGAAAAGGTTACTAGCAATTGACTCATCCACGGCGCACCCAGGACGCTTATATATGAGGAAGCCTGAGCCCAAGAGGAGGTGCTGGCATTCTTCAACCTTCTCGGGACTTCTTGCCAGGTTAATAAGTAGCAAAAATGGGATCCGTCGGCAACAACTCCTCTTCCAAGGAGCTCCCCGTGCGAGGGAAGCCCGCGGCCTCGGTGTTTGGCAGCGAGATGCGCAAGGAGTTTTTGTTTGACCCGGAATGGAAGAACCTCAACCACGGTGAGTTCCCTTCTTTTGTCTCTGCTGTGCTGCTCTCCGTCGACTCACACGGTTTTCCTTCTTAGGCTCCTTTGGAACGTATCCCTTGGCCATCCGCAACAAGTTCCGGGAGTACCAGGACGCCTCGGAGGCGCGGCCGGACCCCTTCATCCGCTACGAATACCCCAAGCTGCTGGACGAGTCGCGGCGGGCGGTGGCGGCGCTCATCAACGCGCCCGAGGACGGCGTCGTGTTCGTGCCCAACGCCACCGTCGCCGTCAACACCGTCTTCCGCAACCTGGTGTGGAACCCGGACGGCAAGGACGTCGTCGTCTTCTTCTCGACCGTCTACGAGGCCTGCGGCAAGGTCGCCGACTACCTGGTCGACTACTACCTGGGCAAGCTGGCGACGCACGAGATCGAGATCACGTACCCGCTCGAGGACGCCGAGATCCTGCGCCGGTTCCGCGCTGCTGTGGCCAAGCTCGAGGCTGATGGGAAGCGCGCCCGCGTGTGCATCTTCGACGTCGTGTCGTCGCGGCCCGGCGTTCTCTTCCCCTGGGAGGCCATGGTGGCCGCCTGCAGAGAGCTCGGGGTGATCAGCATGTTGGACGGCGCGCAGGGCGTCGGCATGGTGAAGCTCGACCTCGCGGCGGTCGACCCGGACTTCTTCGTGTCCAACTGCCACAAGTGGCTCTTCGCGCCGCGCGGATGCGCCGTCATGTACACGCCGCAGCGCAACCAGCACCTGCTGGCAACAACGCTGGCGACGAGCCACGGCTACGTGCCCAAGACGACGTCGCGCATCTCGCCGCTGCCGCCGAGCACCAAGCCGGCCTTCATCACCAAGTTCGAGTTCGTGGGCACGCTGGACAACTCGCCGTACCTGTGCGTCAAGGACGCCATCGCCTGGCGCCGGGAGGTGCTGGGCGGCGAGGACGCCGTGCTGGCCTACCTGTGGGACCTGAACAAGACGGGCACACAGCTGGTGGCCGACGGGCTGGGGACGGTCGTCATGGAGAACGCGACGGGCACGCTGCGCAACTGCGCCATGGGCAACGTCGCGCTGCCTATCTGGACGGACGCGGGGGCCGGCGCCGGCGAGGGCGACACGGTGGTGCCGGCCGCGGACGCCAACACGGCCTTCCAGTGGATCCTGAAGACGCTGATGGACGAGTACAAGACGTTCCTGTCGCTGTTTGTGCACGGGGGCCGGTTCTGGGTGCGCATCAGCGCGCAGGTGTACCTGGGGCTGGAGGACTACGAGTACGCGACCGCGGCGCTGAAGGAGATTTGCGAGCGGGTGGCCAAGAAGGAGTATCTGTAGAGGCTTGGATTAGAGATCTGACGGGTGGTTCTGATAGGAGGCTCGTGATGATGGCGTGGGAGTGGCAGGGTTCCCCAGTAATGTATGCCATCGTCTAGCGATATGGGGTATTAATTGAGCATTATTAGACTCGTTTCGATGATGTCTAGGGATTGACCTAAGACGAGACTCGATACGGTGATCTCCAGAGCTCAGCTCAAGTGACAAGGCAATATGACAATTAGCAGATGTGGCAATGGAGATGTCGCGACGTAACTGCTCATCAACCGCTCAGCCACACTTCCAAATCAACCTCGTCCTATCCAACAGCAGAAATGAGGCTATACCATCACGTCGTCGACGCCATGCAGTCTTCCAGGCGGTTCAGCCGCAGCTAGCGGCCGAGGTTGGACCGCCTGCACAGCATCTAGAACACGAGCTCCCCGCAAGACATTGCTTATTTCACAGCGGGTGGTTTCCGTCATTACCCCATACTCTCGGCCAGATGGCTGTTGATGATTCCCAGAGAAACAGGGCTGTAAAAGGGTAAAACGGAACCCAGACGTCGATAAACTATACCTGTGTGGGTTGCACTGCCCCTCGTCTGCTTGCCCTCGGGGTAGCTCGCGAGATGATCCTGGTTGGCGTCCGCCCGATGGATGCGGCTATATGGTGTCAGCTGGACCGTGGGCCGGAGGCGTTGTACAAAGAAGTGTCTTAGAAAATGGAATAAATTAGAAGCAGCTCGCTTTCGCACGAGTGACTCCTCCTTTCAAGACTTTAGACCTTCCAAAACTGACACCACTGTCTACGCCAACACCGCAAAGCCGCACCCCAGTACCTCCAAGACAATGGGCAACTCCCAGTCCGGCCCAACCCCCGGCGACGCCACCACCACGGCAGAACCCGCCAAGAAGCCATCCCTCTACAAGCGCATGCACGACAAGAAGCGCGGGCAGCCGCTCAGCGACGAGGACATCCTCAAGTACACGGGCAAGTCGCGGGCGGAGCTGAAGACGTGGGCCGACGGGCGGCCCGGCGTCGGCAAGAACCAGCTCGCGGGGAGCCTGGCCATGGGCGAGACGTCCGGGCTGGGCGGCGTGGCGGTCGGCGAGGGCTACGGCGGGTGGGGGCCGGGGCCGAATCCCAGCGATGAGAGCCGCGGGTTGAAGTTTCCGCCGGGGAAGACGGAGGGTGACGGGAAGAAGGTGTGAGGGGAGTGGGAGCTGGGATGGGGATATAAGCGTTGGTTGATGGATGGTTTGTACGTCCTTGATGGGGACTTGAACGATTCAGGTATTGACACTTTGGTATCAGAAACAACAGCTTCTCGAATTGATGTTGGTCCGAATATCCACATTGTCAAGAATAATATGAGCCGATTTGTGCACAATACAAATACACCCACAAATGAAATCGCATACAAGCCGCGGGGAAGACTCTGATTCCGAGCCTCTGTTGGGCTATTATGGAGAAGAAATGGCTCGATGAGTTAAAGAATGACACTTCGCAGGCAAGATTGACTGCCAGCCAGATCCTCCTCTGCAAACAAATTCGATGGCTTTCCCGTAGTGGCGAGGGTCTAGTTTGAAAGGAGAAAGTTCATGTTCACGGTAAGGCAGTCCAGTTATCGAACAAAGAGCCCGCTACGTCATGTCACAAGGTAATCTCTGGCACACTCGTATCATGCAAGCACCTGTGTAATTGAATGACCGAAATACCCAGAACCCAGTCCTTGGTGCGTGACTTCCAACGTGCTTGCAACATCAAGTTTCACTGCTAACCAACACGACGAGGACTCATTCCTCCAGTGAGTGGCAAGGAGCCTTCCTTGAAAGAGTGACAAGGGATTGACTCCTGAGTCTTCGTGTTTGCCATCCAAGACGGCCGACCTAGCTTGGTCCTTGCAAATCAGAAGGCGTTCTGCTTCTTGCGGAGCTCAAAGACCTTGAGGGCCTCCTCGGCAGCCTTGACACCGCTGAGGACCATGGCACCGAAGGTTGGGCCTATTATTTGTTAGTTCCTGTTCATTTGCCTCGAGAGGAAGGATAAACTTGAGACTTACCCATGCGGTTGGCTCCATCAACTTCGGAGAGTTCCATGCCACCGACGATGAGGCCGGGGACAATCTCTCGAGTGTTCTTGACGATGGCATCTTCGGCCGTGTTCATGTCAAGTCCACGCATGCCACCGAGCTTCTCGATGGCCTGCATGCTGACGAGGCGCTTGACCGAGAAAGCTCCCATGGGGCCATCGTGACCGGTGGTGGAGATGATGACGGGAGCGTTGATGGTGTTCGGGTCCATGCAGGACTGGTCGTCGTGGTGCATGGACACGAGAGTCCAGTTGGTCACGACGCCGGAGATCTGGACGCCCTCCTCCGACTTGCGAGTGATGAGGTCCTCAACGCAGGTGGCATTGAACAGCTTGATGTTGGGGAGCGCAAGGACCTTCGACAGAATGGTCGAGGTGAACAGCGCGGCGTGCTTGACAACGACAAAGTTGCCCTCGTCCTCGTAAGGAACACCGACCTCGCGGAGGAAGGCATCGGCGGGCTTTCGCATGACCATGGCCGAGAAGAGCTGTCCGCCGAGCCAGGCACCGCCACCGGGAGAGACAGAGGCCTCGATGATGGCAATCTTCAGGTCGGGACGCGCCTTTCCGAGGACGTAGGCGGCACTCAGCCCACACGAGCCTGCACCGACAATGACGATGTCAGACTCGGCGTGGTGGTCCAAGTCCTGGAAGTAGCGGCGAGTCATGGCCCGCGAGACCTGGCTCTCGCGGATGGGGGCGAAGTTGAAGTCATCCCAGTGACCCATCATCTCCTCGACCGTCTTGGTCTTGATGCCCTTGTTGATGGGGAGGTTGGTCGTAGGGGCGGCGAGCTCGACAGAGCGCGAGGTGGGCGAGGTGGCAGATGGGGGACTCATGTTGGGCCTAGACGTGTTAGGAGTCTTCGACTCAATGGGGGAGGAGAGCATGATCCTTTCGCTGGTATTATCCAGATCAAGTTCAGGGCCGTATATTCTCAGCCACGCTCTCCGTGTCTCCGGCGGCCGTTCCCAGCTCTCGTGGAACTGGGGACGTTGACCGAGGATAGGAAGAGCGGGCACCGGCTCACGCAAGTAACATTACCTGAATGATGAAGATCATATTTGGACAATATCAGGCCACCGAAAGGTTCCATGATTGCGACTCCTCGACGAGTAACCCATACCGGTTGGTGGTGTTGGATCTAGAGATGTTACAGGCGTCAGCGCCGTCACGCGCTTACCATTGGGAGGGCAAACCTTTGATCGTTGGTGAAGTTTATGTGATTCTGGAGCGGAATTGCTTGTTTGTGCGATTGTTGAAAGGAGAGAAAGGAGAAAACAGCTCAGGCTGAGATGTGGCAGAGTAATATATGCCGCAGGTGAGGGGTAATCGGTTGATATCATGATTGTGTCATGGCTATGATCGGCCTTCGGGACAAGACGCCGACTTCATTCACTCGGTTGGCCAATTGTAGGCGCCGGGATCCAATCTTAGCAGCTCCACAGAGGTTGTTGAAAGGATGGTGGTGATTGATTTAGACGGATTCGGCCATGCAGGATGTGTATGGAGTTGAAGACGGGTTATGAGTCAACGGAGATAACTTGCTCGTGAGACGCCGCCACCAGTACACAAGCTACAAGGAGATATTGCCCCTGGTCTAGCCCTCCGATCGGACGGGCATCCTCGGGCAGGCCGTCAGACGAGGTCCACAAGTCTTCTGGAGCGGGAGCCGGCTGCGACATTATCGATTCGTGACTACTATTACGTAGGATAGCTAGAGTTTACCCTTAGAGCTAGCCTCTAAGGATGGAGCTATTCACAGAAACGGCCATGGAGAACTACCCAACATTGACACCATGCCCCGGGTCGAGATAACCCAGAGCACATCAGCGCAGCCATTACAGACGTGCTATACCCAGTGTACTGGATAACCCCATGGAAATTGTAAATTAGAATACGAGTTGGAAAGACGGTGCCGCGATCAGATTTGTGCTGTCGGCACGGAGCGCCGGACACGACAATCTTGGTAAGTCGGACGCGCCATTGAACGAGTTTGCTTCAGATCTAGGAGCCGGTTTCAACAATGTTTGATGATAATCCAGAGATCTTGGTTCGTTGTCTTCCGGTTGCAGTCTACGCAGCGGGAGGTTCGTCCTTCCATGACCAACCGTGTTCCCATACTCTCCAGCTTAAGCCAATTGCAAACAAAAGAGCCGAGCCAAATTATTCGTACATGCATGTACCTCTATTTCTGGGGGTGTTGCTTGCATTGTTCCCTCCTTCTGTTGGTATATTCTGGCGCTGAAGCGATGTACTGTGTATTCCTACATGTCGAAAGGAGGAATCGTGTTGAACAAGTCTTCAAGCTCCTTTGTAAAGCTTTCAGAAGAAGAAGTTAGTAGATCCCTCCAGCCTCATGGTTCAACTTGGGTAACGGCCAGAGAATGCTGTCAGAAATCAGCCAGTGGTGTAGATAGCTAACTGCATCTTGACCTTGACACCTACCGATAAGAAGCACACCAAAGCCGTATGAGCAGAACACAAACTGACTCTGGAGCCAGCTCAATTTATATTGCTGGCGCGTTTGACGTAGTTCTTACCGAAACAGTGAGGCCGGGGACATGGATGCTAAGTAAGGATTGAGGCTTGTTCCTGCGCAGCCTTCACTCTAACTATGCAAAGAGGATCCATCATTCTTCGAGGCATTCGCTTAGTGAGCTAATTATACAAAATAATATATGCCTTTAGAGAAAATCGACACGGAGATATAACACCACAGAAGTGAGAGGAAAGCTAAGTTGTCGAGAAGGCCAGTTATGTGGTATTCCAGGAGCGAGAACTCGAAGGTGAGAAGAGTGTATAATAGATCAGAATCGACGGCTGCTCATCTCTGTTTAAAGAGGCCTCACTTAGTCTAGTGGACTTATGGTAATTAATTGCTGTAATCCGGGTCTCACATAGCCAACCGGCTAGGAAGCCACTTACCTGTGTAGCTATTGTCGTCAACTCTGCCAATTGTCGATGCTTCCATCTAGCAATTTGCCTTCTGACCTGCAACACACAATAAACACCCCATTTTGCTAGAGCTTTGGGCAAGCCCAGTCTCGGTGATTGCCATGATGCTAAAAGAAGCGATAGGGATCGTCAACTCATTCGCAAATGGTCTGTCAAGTATACCCAAATAGTGCCTTTCCGAGTCGCAACGATACTCTTAAATTAGAACTAAGATCACAGGTATCTTTAGAATATTCAAACCACAGAACAAGAGTCTCGGGTCGGAAGGTGGTCCTGATTATATGTCGTCGAGTCTATGGCTTCAACTGCATGAAGTCGAGAATCCCAGTGAGACAAAGCGGAATAGTGACACCGATGAATATACCATCAAAGTGTCCATGGAGATATTTGCGTTAACCTAACAACTAGCTGAATTGACACGATCGCTTGCTATGCGATCTGATCTCAGACTCTACCTCGAGGATGGTCCTCACTGGGTCGGAGGAACAACAAGACCAGCGTCGGTATGACTCCCAGTCGTAAATAAACTACGACAACACTACCGGCACAGAGCTAGACGCAGTTATTTAATGCGCCTGGATGATTGCGAAGAGGTGTCTTGTTAAGCCAAGGCGCATGATGACACTTGGAGTTGGTGACGTAACAGAGGGTGATGGAGGCTCACCAGATTCGACTGGAACATTACTTCATAAGTAGAGATAGCCGCAATGGTACAAAGAGCTTGACAAAGACTAATGGCCCTGATCCTATGTTTAACTTCGATGCCTGCCTTACTTCTTTAAGTGTTGCTATTGACATGACCCTGTTGGGTATAATCGTAATCTGCGAACGTACGTGCTAGGACTTATAGTAGATACCAGACCTCAGAGCTAGGCTGAGAACTCAACACACATCGAGAACGTCTACGGTGCCCATGTGCATAGGATGGTAGTGTTCTATACGGTTACTTCACCAGTCATCGCCTCACTCACATTCATAGAGTTGCCCATTAACGGACAAAAAGGTAAAAGAAGGCAAAGATAGCACAGCCTTACACTGGCTCGTCAGGTACATACATCGAGTCTTCGAGAGAAGTACCCTAGAGTGTCGACAGAATCTACGGCTGTCCCTTTAGACCGAGCATTCGACTGCCTTCAATCACTTGAAACACAGATACCCGGGAACACCCACACCGCTCCGGATTGGAATGCTTGAGACCCGGTAGTTCTTGAAAAAGACCAAACAGTCAGGCAACGCCCCCTTTGGGACCATAGAATATGCGACTCCATCACAGACCGGTCTGCAGGGTCTATTCGGCATGTCTCAGAGCCGTTAATGCATGTGAGGAGAGGTGGAAGTGCACTCTACCAAGTTGAGTCTCATTAGAGTGAGTGATAGCCGGTATCCGACGTATGTCGGGGCCGCGACAAGGGCAAGAGTGCAACGCGAATAAAGAGCACTAGACACCGGTGCCTTTCCTGGACGGATCACCGAATGGCAGCGATGCAATTGGCGTGCATCTCGGCGAGTTTGTGGAGCAGCTCCCACGGCATGTCCACTCGCCCCTGAATAGACCCGACCGATCATCGAGGGACTACCCAAAGTTCCAGGCATCCGGTCCCGGCAGATGTCGTCGCGTGTCATTGCTTCGTAGATGGATGATGTTAGATGTGATGTGATTGCCGCGAGTCAATGTCTCCCGGGAGGTCCACCCGGCAGGCCGAGCCTACTAGACTAACTCATCACACAATCACACTCACCCTGCGCAAGCGACGACGCCACGCCACGGCTAGGGAGAACAGCAACCCCAGCATCGATCTCGCTCTCCCCAACCATCGATACCTGACCCAGGACACGTAGACTAAGTGTCTAGGCTGCCTTCGATGGTTATCGCCGTCGGGGACGTTCGTGTGGCTTGTCCGGCCAAGGCTCAGCCACTCTCGACCCAGATCTGGCACCCTTGTTGACACTCCCGTGTCTCACCAGCTCCCACTGTCGCCCATAAGGCAAGACACGGACGGCCTTGCAGCCAGTCGTCCTATCCAGGCTTCTCCACAACGCGATATACACTGCAACCCGCCCCAACGGATCACAGGAAGCCGGAGGCCCTGTCCTGTCGAGTCCGTCAAGTCCAGCTTCCGTCTTGCCGGGCGCTTGGAAGGATCGAGGACACTAGAACACGGGCCCTGCACCGTCGCCACATGGCCTCCGCCTCACCTGAAGACCCAGCCCTCTGCGGTTCACGGTAACTTATCGAGCAGCGGCCAGGCAGGGGCCCAGGTTACAACCGTTAGTGTCCGGTGGCAGCACGGGCAGCACTGGGACGTTTTCCCGTGTGTCCCCCGGCCCGCCATCCGGCTCCCAGGTCGGCGTTAAAGTGACGGGGCGGACTGCCGGGGCTGCACCTTTGACAGCTGGACAGGGGTGGTAAAACCCACGGTGAGTTGCGAGTTGCGAGCTGGCGTATGAATATCTTGTCTGTGAGGCGTCGGAGCGATCAGCGCGCGCCATGAGAAATTGCCCAGTGTCCGTCTCCACCTCCGATCGACGGCGGACAGTGGCTGTGGCACAGGAGTCATCCTCCACCCGTGAGCAGGGAGCGAATGCAGGCGATGCAATGGGGAGGAGAAAATTGCTTTTTGTTGCAGGGGGGCGGTTACTCTTTCAGAAGCATCCCGACACCAGAGCATCGCGGCGTGCCCAGAATGTTCGGGGGATAGCAGACACGCTCAGGCCGCCCTTTGGGAAGCGAAGGGAGATGAGGACACAAGCAGCGCGGCCAGAGAGCCAACAAGCCGCCTGTCTGGTCTATCCATAGCCTACCGAGTAGTCTTGAATACCCACGCACGCAGCTGCACGGCGATGTCGGTCAGCGCAACGAGGATCTCTGGTGTTGGCTTTGGGCCTCACCGTGCTGGAGAAGACACATTGGCGGCTGCTCACATATTGGGGATCGCCTCGGTTTCCGGGATCAGCCTGGCTTCTCCTGCTTCTCCATCATACGAGGTGTTGGCATGCGGCACCTGTTATCCCGTAAGCGGTCGTTGCTCACTCCCCTGACCCGGGATCCCGTCTGCACTGCAATCGCCAACACGGTAGTGCATGCAAGGGCATTCTTCTTCTGGGCACATGTGTGTTCATTTTGGGATGCGGGAGGATAAAGCCTGCTCATATGAGAGCGCCCTGCGGCTATACCGCAGCTTTCGTAGGGTTTACCCACCAACGACAGTGGTCGTTCTGTCTTTTGAACGCCAGATGTGACCATCATGACGACAGGCAGTGTGCCCTTCCTCACGGCGAATCGTTGCTAATCTTGTCCTCAACGCGAAGGATCTAGATCCAGGCTTTCTGCACCATTCGTCACGTTTTCTCGCCGGCCCTAGACGTAAAACGCGTGCAATGCAAAGTCCCCAAGCAACAACAAGGATATCCTGTCTCGGGAAGCGTCCGGTAGCATTCGGGAAAAGGTGGAGAAGCCGGCGGGAAATCTGACGTTAAACCTGATATGCATTCGTTTTGAGGCCGGAATAGCTGTACGGCATCTCCACGTTGGTACCCTATGACGACTTCATCTTGTTTCATAGCTGGCGTAGCTGTTTAAAGCCATTTCGGTATGTTGACTTCCTTGAAACACAATTAGCCAAGGAAAAATCCGCCTCATTCGGTGCATGACTCGTAGCAACCAGCATCTCAAGGGTATTGTGGTGTTGTAAGTGGGCTGGAAAAGTATTTGTCATGCTTTCTTACACAAGGTTGGTTTCCAATGCCCAACCAGCAAACTTGCTATTATTGGAATTCCCGCATATCCATAATTATATATTACAGCCGGGGGCAACCTCTTGTTTGTATTGGTAAAGCATAAAGTTGGACTCAAGGATTTCGGATGGGCTCGTCGCAACCCAGCGGGGATTGTGATTTTGTATGCAGGTGTAGGGTAGTGTAAATGCAAAGCCAGCATACCGAAAACCGGAATGCAACACCGGCTCGTAGACTGCTACGTCGGGATGCAAAGGACTCAGTCATGTCAAAGACACTACTTCCAATGATTTGCTTTTTGTAGGCCCAGAAAAACCGCGCCTTCTCCGAATCACAACGGCGGAAAGTTTCGGCGAGGAAGCACTGCGGATACCCCGGCGGGGATCTTCTCAGCGCAAATCCCTAACTAAGTTTCGCGGTGTCTGGGTGTTGCATGATATGATGATGATCGACCAGTTAGCAAGGGGACTGACAGGGAGTCGGCTAAGGAGTCTCACACCGAGGAACTGGTTGATGACTGAACCCGGTTAGAATCATTTCTTAGTTTGCTGGCTATGGTTCCCGTGTCCAAGACCGATGGCTTCCAAGACTATTGAAACGCTCGAGGTCACCTCACCGGATGGCTTACTGACTAAGTGGGCTCGGTCAGAGCATCCACGCCTCTAACAAGGATGTTGTTTCCTAGGCTGATATCCGGGACTTACTAAGAGTGGCTTCCCATCCATTTCTCCGCACTGCAGAGCTAGCACGTAGTTCTATCCCTTTCTAGACCAGACAAAAAAGGCCAACGCGGGTTGGAAGTGCTGTGCTTGGGCCGCTCCCTTCCAGTCTCGCTTTGGGCTTGGGGCGGGAATCTGCAGATCTGGCGGGCAGGGGCAGGGTTGGTATCTTATTTAGTAACTCCTAGATCTGTGGAGGTGCAGTCCTAGCCTTGTTAGCTGCATGGTGGGGGAACTTACCATCGCTTTGTAGGGAATGCTATGAAGACCGAAGGTACGGAGCGGGTGACCCGTCCAATGCTTGCGCGTCTATTTGACGTTGGCAAACGTTGTGTTCTGATTTGGGATGCAACTCGTCAGTAAGAAATCTCACTCGTTCTTCCGTGCTGTCGCCATCGCTCTGCCCGTGGAGTGGGGTCAATCGTCTGCCTGGGATTTATCGTTGAGGAGAAGCTATCACTGAGCAGAAATGGTCAACGCCGAACTGGGGCCACACCCTCTGTGCTTACCGCCCTACCTTCGTCTGCCGACAGATTAGAATATCGGTGCAACGTTGGACTCGGCTGAAGCGAATGAGTGACTGCAGCATGGTGGGGTGTGAAGTCAATCCCAAGGACGCCAGGTGAGTAGAGCTAGCATGTCAGGGATCGCACATCACGGCCTTTGCCTCACCGGCACGGGATGTGACATGGCATGATGAGTAACTTAGTAGCGCTCGGAATGGCCGACGAGCCCATAGCGCATGGCGGCGTGACTGGTTGTAAATTCTGGCAGTGTGATTTCTTTTTTTAAAAGTTACGTTTCGTCGTAACAATGTACTTCTTTTTTTGGAGTCTTGTTCCTCTTGAACGTTGAGAAGGGAGAAGGACGGGTGGTAAGTGGTAACCTGTCGGTGTGGCCAGAGGGCGAATTCCCTCACGATGCCGCACGGTTTGGACATCCAACCCACCTAGGTACCTCGATCTGGTCGAATCCTTGTCCCTGGGGGTCGCACTGCCTGCAGTACGCGGTGAAGTTGTCCCACGTCAATTCTTCACGGCTATGGGAGATGCAGCGACGGGGCGAGACGAGCTGCTTCCGATTCAGTGTTGGTAGCACGGCCTCGTTGCTGCTGCAGGATCGAGACCAACGTCGAGGGCGAGATGAAGTAGCCCGCAGTGCTCGGTGGTCGCAACCGAGGGGTTATTATTGCTGTTTCTTGAACATGTTGCGACGAGGTGCTTTGAGGACGCAGACCTGGTCTCATGCACAAGGCATGCACTACGGCGTTCGGTAGGTGGGTGTAGGCCGATCTGGTCTAGAGACGTGTGGCTTCTGATCGTGCATGCATTCTGAAACGACATCGGCCGGCCTGATGAGCGGTCAAGTTAGCGTTGGATACCAAGAAGATCGCGATAGGATCGCATTGGACGTCCCGAAGAGATGGCAGACGGCAGGTGGTTGTTAGATTGCCATTGGCATCGATGATGGCATGCATGGTGTAGCTGGACGAAAGGAGAGAAGGTGCATGCCCATCTAGACCACCCTCTGCATCCATTGCGTCTCAACAAAGCCACCATTGGTTGCAGATGGTCTCTAGTCCATAAGTGTAGTCCATCACTACCCAGTCACACGAGTGGCAGAGCCGTTGAGCTTGGGCTCCCGCCCTTTGAGGCATTGGCCATGCGTGCGGACGGGTCGAGGTGTAACCACGGCCTCGATCTGCCTACCACCCACCAACCAGTTGCCCAGGCAAGATGCGGGGGAGTTGTTCTCTAGCTACGGAGTATCACGACACCAGTCCTTGGACGTAAGGCCAATGACCGTCTCCTCTCAGGGCATGCAATCGATGCGGGCTGCGGGGGGCGCATCGCGCACGGCCATGGGCTTCGGTCTGGGCGTCTTAAGCCTGTGAAGATGAGAAAGATAGGTGTGTCGCGAGGGGAGAGGATCGCGGCTGACTCACGGACGGCGCTTCTGTGCGATGTGGTGGATGGTGGATGGAGATGATTTGCGGACTGTCACTGAAGACGAATCGTGGTGAGAGAGGAGTCGGGCATCTGGGTGCCTCAGGTAGATGCGGATTCATTCTCAGGTCAATATCTCATGGCGCGTGTGACGAGATTTGGTGCCTGCCTCAGTCGAAGTTGAAACAACTCTAAATCTACCCACGGCGAGGGGAACTAAAAAAAGCCGTTCCTTCCATGATGAGGCCCTTCCACTTCATCGAAGGGAGTGCATTCCATTCCTCAGGTCTCGGCGTTTACCCTCTCCCGTCTGCACGTGCTCTTCATGTATGCCCTCTGACCTTTACCGCTCTATTATCTTCTGCACGACAAAACCAAAGGTGAACCCGACGATGCAGATGCGCGGCCAATGGCACATTGCCACCGAGCAGCAAGCAGCAAGCGCGACAGACCGTATCTGAACTACGCCCCAAGATCCTGCACGCATCCGGAAACGGGTGTTGGTAGCGAAGTCTTCGCCCGCGAGAACCATGTCCCAAGCCGTCCTCACTGACTGAACCAAAGGATGCGAGTACGCTCCCGATACTCGCTGCATGGACGGGCTTACATCTCGTCACAGTTGCACGGGCAGTTTACGAATACACGCACCAAGCACGAAGTACGGAGTACATCGCACATCGTACACGGTTCGACAAGTCAAGTCACGCCGATCCAGATGGACTCAAGGCGTGGACTTCCGACCCGACATGCCGGTGCTACCTCAAACAGCCCGTCCCATTGGAACCCTCGACGAAGAACGCACGGCCGGGTGTCACCACAACAGGGCCGTGGAGCTGAGTCTCTGGGGTGAAGGCGAGCCAGGGTCAGGCAAGGCGCGAGATCTGCGACGTGCGACGTGGTGCGTGCCACCTTGACGTGCATGATCTCGAATAGTCAGCAGCCTCGTCATGACCAGTCGTTGCTCGCTTGTGCGACTCTTCCCATGTCCACAGCCTGCTGGGCAACCTTCGTGGCGACTTGCGACCTTTCCGCGAGAGCCGTTTGAATGGTCCAGTTAAGCCTCCGCAAAATGAACGTCCGCTAGCCGTTCCCGTACCGAAATGGGTGGTCGGTCGTCTGGACGAAGTGAATCTCACTTGTGTGATTCAATTGAGAACACTAAGCTGTCGATCTGAAAAGCATCTCGCTGACTTCCGGCCAAAATATCAAGCTGGGATCAACAAGCAATCAACTGGCAACTTACGAAATATTCGAGGTGCACGGGCATGAGATGCTTCTCGGCTTGATCCGAGAAGCTGCGACGGTGGCTGCAGACTCTGCGCAACCATCCTGCCATACCCGCCCTCGTGGGTTTTTGGACACTGGTCTCAACGCCGAAGAAGATCACACCATTTGTGCCGCCATGGAACAGATTGGCTACTATCTAAGTTACCACCAATATACGCGGTCTAGGGAATCCGCCCACTTAAGTTGTCGCCCCGGCGAGGCGATCCTTTAGCGCCTTCACTGACTTTAAAGCTGGGTATAACAACCCGTGTACATGTGGCATGATGACCAAGACCCGACAACGCTTGACATTCGCGTCGGGCGCTGTCAAGTAATTCGCATGGTGGTGCGTTAATGGAATTTGGAACGCAAGGATGATGATAACTGTCCAAAGAACCTCAGAGCACGAAGACGGCGCTGGGTGAAGCTTGCTTCGAAAGACTTCGCGCGGACAAGGGGTGTTGAAACAAATACTCGAAATAGCACCAATCCTGGACGTTCATGCCTTTTCTCCCGAAAATCCCACGGCCTCCACCCCGCACCCAACTTACACGCTTCATCTTACGGTTCGGCGCACGTTTACTTTATCCATGGTTGAGACATGCACGTGTCGTACCTCTGGGACAGCCTTCGACGTTTCGTCGTTCTCCGTCGCGCCGGGCCCATGATCCAGGGCAGAATCTAACCCAAGTGAGGCGGCGGAACCTGCGTGCTGGGACGGCGTTTCGCATGCTGAAGAAGCATGTGTGCGACCAATCCCACGAACCACTGCATGGATGAAGGGTGCAACCATGAGAGAAGTGAGACGAAGCATGTGGTGCGACCGCGATCAAGCGAGATTATTGGAAACAGATCATCGCGTTCTGTGTGGTTTCTCAAGTCGTCGCTCGAGTAAACACTTTCAGGACGAACGACGCTCACTTGAGACGGGAGCTTGAGCCGGGGAATCGGGCCACGAGTTGGGCCGCGAGGTGGGCGGATCATGACATTGGCAAGCAGCGGGCGTTCTTGAGTGTTTAGACGAACCAATCTTCGGCAGTGAATGCCCCCTACGTTGTCAGCGTATGGGATTGCTTCGTTGCTTCGTGGCTCTTTGCACCCCGCCAGGAGTCCAGAAAAAGGTGTCAGCATTTCACCTGTTCACCAACCAGTGACACACGGGCAAGTCTCTCGGACTAGGTTCGGGCTGGAAGCTTGCCACGCAACCTACCTGGCGGCAGGGCATGCCGTTGACCAGCAAGCGCGACAGATTACTGGCAATGGAAACCACGAAGTCTAGCATATCGAGGAACCGAACATCTTTTTCGCTCCGTCAGCTTTGGACAAGGGTCTGGTTGGGGAGGCTGCGAATTGAGATGATTCGGTAGTGGATAATGATACAGGGGCTGGACGGCTAGCGAGTCCCAGCACTGATGTCCTCGGCAGTAATGGGATTCAGACTTTAAGAGGCAAGGGGCCATTTCCACGATACTTGCTCCGCCGACCTTATCGTGGTACTCAGACGTCACGTTTGTAACGCCGATACAGTCTAGAGCCAAGCCGCCCAACCAGACAGACCTTGTAGTATCGTCTCCATAGGTGCGGCCCGCGCGCGCCATCGAGAACCTCATGGCCAAGCTGCAGTACCTTACTCAAGCCTTCCATCCAGTGGTTATCCTAGCCGAGCTAGCTGCCTCGGCGCTGCAGGCGTTGGCGATCCCCCAAGTTGGACGGGGACGATCCTGGCGACGAATGATCCCGGTTCCCTGCGCAGATCGCACAACCCGCCCCCCTCAAGCTTCAAATGTTTCTGCCGTGGCCTGTCCCCGCGATCACGGAACCCCGACCTGACAGAAGACCTGGTAGTAGTCGAGAGAGGGAAACATGCGAATCCGGCGCGAGATGCGATACGATGGCCCCTCCGCCTCCGCAGAATCGGGAGGTCCCTCAGGAGCCGAGGTGGCGTGGTTGTAGAGGCTTTGTTCAACCGTATCGCACAGTTGTATCTCACGCATGCGCCCCGGCGACAGACGTAATTTGACCAGGTGGACGGGGGACACCTTCCACGAGCCACGGAGGAGGCCACACGGCCAGATCGAGCCGGGTCGCTTGCTCAATCGGGGGCGGCAAGGAACAGTGCCATGGGCCTTGAAAGTCACCGTGATCTCTCACCGCGTAGATCCCTGGCGCACCGGGTACCTGGTCAATACACAGTCTTCCAAGTTCCCCTGGCCTTGGCCTCATCGCGCAACATAATCACAAGCAGGGCTCATGATGAAGTGGGTGTTCAAGACGTGAACAGGGGAGCCGCCTCTGCTCGTCTGTCTTTGTCGACGACTGGCAGGTTGTATAAGATAAATGCCGTTCCCCACGTTGAAGAGCCTTTTCCCTTCCCCTTGTGAACCATTGTGCTTTCGATCATCAGCGATGCGACTGGTTCATAAAGGAGGACAACTGCTACCTTTCGAGAAGAGACGACAGCCTCGGCGACCCATCAAGACTTCCGCAAAAGCTCGGATTCATTAAAGCAGCGTTTTCTTTGCGAATGCCTGAGCGGATACTAGGGCCAACTTAGAAGAAGTTGACGTGCAAGCGAGATCTGAAAGACTTGTAAAGGGTGAGACATGGCCGATGGCTCGCGGGAGTTAGATCCATCGCTGACAGCTCCGGCCCAGGTACGGGCGCCACTACCAGGTTGGAGAAACCAGGCGAGCAAGACACGGCAAAGACGACAAGGAGCGATCGAGATCTGAAGAGGCGACGGGACACTGGTTTTTGATATGTGAGTATGAATTTGCTTTTCATTGTCGTTGTCCCCTTTGGCTTCCCTCCTTCTTCTCTCATGATTCATCTCCTTTCCTACCAGACCCACATTGATGGGCTGGTCCCCAACACCCACCCTCCCTACGTCTCTGCTTCAGCTGGCGCCTTTGGTCAATTGCCCTTCCGTTTGGTATGGGATTTGCCCGAGGGGTCAAGATGAGCGCCAAGCAGTTTACGGAGAAGCCCGCACGAGGTATCGGCGTGTATCGGTGTCCCAGCCTTGCCGAACAGTCTATTGACGGTCGCGGTCCAATTTGGGAATCTGGGTCGACTAGATTTCCCGAGACTGGGGCTAGCCTAGCTAGAGCGGGCAGTTCAGAATCCCTCAGTTCACCTTCCTCCGCTCTCTTGCTCTTTTGCTCTTTTGCTCTTTTGATGCACCATCTCGACGGAGGGCAAGCCCAAGACGGACCAGTGCCTGCCAACGAAGTGTGTGTGGTGATGCCAGTGCTGCACGTCCTAGGGATTCGGGTCCAGATCCGCCCCTAATTAGTCGTCCTTGGCCCCTCTTTTTCCTTTTTGTTTTCTTCTTTGCCAGCAGAGTGTCCCTTGAACTTCTCAAGTGGGAGAGGGCTGCAGGTGGGATGGAAGGGGGTTGGCAATCACTGGGCTATGGCCTGTCGCGACACGGGAGAACGGGTCTCAGCCGGGACCGTGATTGACGGAGGTGTTGCGTGCAGACGGGATTGAGAAAAGCAACGAGTGGCTGATTGGAATGGGTTGACAGATTTGACTCAGAGTGCCGGTTGAAGCGATCAGCGATCGGCATCCCTTGCCCTGGCTACGGGCCCGTCGAGCAATCGTCTTACCCTTTCAGGCTTGATCCCTGCTGGGCGCGCGGAACCCCAGCTCTCCGAGGCGCAGGCCCTCCCGGACGAGCTGACGTCCACCCAAAAGAGTCAGTCAACCCACCCAGCCTCTTTGGGTGGTGGTGGTGTATCTCGAGCAGCGGACGGTGGTGGTCAACAAAAGTTGGACGCAGACACACCGGCAGACACAGCCAGTCTAGCTGAACCGGCGATTTGAAGGGGTCTGGTGGTTCTTTTGGTCGGTTGTGGCATATCGCCGACGGATCGTCGCTAGAGGAAGACTGACAAGAAGACCGGAGCGTTAGGGCAGTAGATCTGTCATTGGCAACTCCATCGCAATTTCGACGGTTCTCGTTATTGTTTGGCGGTCATTTCATTGCGGTAAGTTTACGGCTTCCCTTGTTCTCGCAGCATCGAGTGAGCGCTCCGCCGGCGGGCGTGGCCAGCCTCCCACCCCCTTGAGTCCTTGACGCGGTGAGATCCAAAGATAGTGCCATGGATGGGCGACGGCAGATGAGCAATGAGCAATGAGCGATGAGCGATGAGCGATGAGCGATGAGCGATGAGCGATGAGCGATGAGCGATGAGAGATGGGAGATGGGAGATGGAAGATGGCAGAAGGAAGGAAGGCCATACCCTGTCAGAAGCTCAGCGAGACTCTGGACCGCAGGCTCTAGACAGCCGGTACGGAAGTCAATGCTGGACACAAGATGGAGACGGGAGGGCGGAAGACGGGACGGGGGGCAGCACGGTTGGAACCGCGGGCTGGCTACTGGCCCCTTCGACCCTCCCTCGACCCTCCTCGGACCCTCCTCGACCCTCTCCGGGGCTCTTCTTCCCTGCGCAGCGTGCCCTTCAGCGCCTGGGACGCCCTGGGCTTGCGCTGGGCCATCCCTGGCCATGCCTCCCTAGACTGGACGGGGACCCTCCCCAAGGCTATCCAGCTGATGGCGGCGCTTTCGCCGTGCGTCGTGCGTCGTGCGCCATGTCCACTCCCTGGTCGATTCCTCGTCTTTTCGCTCTCCCTCTCCCACTACCGACACCCCTGCACACCCACTATTGATGTCCGTCGTGGCCTGTCTCCAATCAGCGCTGACCCTCTACAGCCACCCCACAGCCACTCCGTCCAGCCCGCCCGATCGACTTACACGCGCATTGCGCACTGCATCGCCCAGGCACGTTAACAAACTGTTCTTTTTGCTTTTTTCCCTTTTCCTTCCGATCCTTCTGCTTTCTTTTCGGCCCTCGCTCTGGTTGGCCTGGGCTTTTCTCTTGTCATCTCGCCGGGATCCCTGGACCACCGCTTTCCCCATATTGCAAAGTCCGTCTTCCTCCCGCTGCCGCTCCCGGTGGTCTGCCCGTCATCGTACATTACAGGCCCCAAGGGGGTGCGTCGAGGCCTGTGTGTCTCGTAGCCGCCAGCTCCATGGCGTGCCATGATCACATTGATGCCAGATCCCACGGTCTCTCGCTTACTGGGGACTCCCAGACGCACAACCCAGGCTCGACCCCACGAACAGCCGCATCGCGTTGGGCCAACCCAACCCAACTCAACCCATGATGATGCGCCTGGACGAAGCACGATGAGCCTGTATGATGAGCCCGTCTCCGGGGCCAGGCCACTCCCGTCCTGGGGCTCTCCCTTTTCCCTATCCTGATCCGTCACAAGTTCGCTTCTCCACCATTCCCGCGCCTTGATGCTCATGCCCCCCCGCCACACCTACACTCTGCCGTCACCCTTGCAGTCGTCTCTGAGACAGCTCGAAATCTGGCATTTCAACGGCCAAGGTGGCTGCCCTAGCCCTCCTCTTCCCCCCCCCCCCCCCCCACTCGGAGTCCTAGTCTCCCTCCCCAGATGCCACGGGCGCTGACCACAGGGACGCGGGACTGCGTCTGCCGCGCCGCCGTCGTGGTTATGGCCGATGCGATCATGGCCCGGACGGGTCTCGTAACTGGTTTATCGGCTTCGGGCTGGTGGTGGGTGGGCTCAGCAGACAAGGATGCCACAAGCTTGACAGTATCAAGGCCCAAAAGCAACTAGACAGAGCCTTCTCTCCCTTCACTTCTCGCGTTGACATCGCTTCCTCAAACCTGCTCCCATCCATCGTCGCACTCGTTTTCTTCCTTGCTTCCCTAGGGAGGGCTGGACTTGCACGCATCGGCTCCACACATCCTGGCCACTGGCTTCCTTCCGTCTTGTTGCCATCTTGCCTCTACCCTCTGCCCTTCCCTTGCCTTCCCTCCCCGCCTCTCCGCCTATCCGCCATCCATCTGAATCACAACTATCGCCTCTTGACGCAGGGCAGAGCATCTTGCATACGCCGCACCAACCTCAAAAAGAAATGCCCCCTCATGTTTCTCATCCCTCATCTGCCTCCGACACCCCCATATACCTTCCCGGGCGAGACTCTGACTTTCGTGAATCTTGCCAGCCTGGATCACCTCCCTCTACCCGCCCCAGACACTCCTCTGTTCACGCTCCGCCCTGTCTCTGTTCGTTTTCCCACCCCCGGAGCGTAACTACTAGCCAACGCGTCCCTCGTCCTCGCGAAGTCTTTTGCCTGGTGGGAGGCAACGTCATCCAGTGCTTTGGCAACGAACATGAACTGACCATCATTACCCGACTACAGCCCTCCAACATATCCAGGGTAATTACAGGCCGGTGGCTGAATGCTTCGGAAGACAGAAATTCCTGTTCAGCTAGCCTCGTCCCGTCTGTGGTAATCACACCTTGAGCCAAGCTTGAGAAGCCATGTACGTCCTGTCTGGTCACTGGACCTCCCCGCGCGAGTGATGTTTTTCTTGGAGCAGGGGCTCGAAACCTCTTCCGGCCCCATCGTGATCTAATCCACCTTCGAGGTTGAAGGTGGTTCTGTTGTCTAATGTTGCCGCTGACCAAAATCCCCAGACTCCTTGGGTTGCATCGCCCGGGTTTCTTCAGCACACAATCCTGCACGTATCCATTCGGATTCCTCTTGCCGGAACTTGGCCGCCCATCACCTCTCCGTTTGTTGTTCCTCCTTTGGCGGACCCAACCAATGAGGCCGCAACTGCCCCGGTATCTCTGAATCGAACTCGCAGCGTCACAGTGTCCGCTACTCTCGTATAAGCAGCATCTCCCCCCGAGCGACAAGTAAACAAGGCTCTAAAGGGCAACCTATCTCTCCCTTCTTGGAATGCAACTGTCTCTGCTCTGGATCGGAATCACCGTGCGCCCCTCGGAGCAACTCAAATCACACACCAGTAAGAGACCCGCCGTTCACTCGGGTGTTTCACAACGCCACGCCCAACACGCAGAAGCAAGTCAAGGGAGAGACTGACCGAGGGCACCTAGCATAACAAAAGCATCAGGCCTGCACATTAGCCTATGCGCTGTGCTGGATCAAATCTCCGAGAACCAAGGCTCAAGCACAAAGGGATCCTCCCCTGGTCCATTGATCCCCGTCGAATAAGACCTCGTCAAGACCTGTGTTTAACAACCGCGACCGCCTCTGTCCAAGACAGTGGTTTACATTCTTCACTTCCTCCCTCAAAAACACCTTTCCCACCAGCTCCCCCCTTCCCGACAGCTTAATGTCTGCTGTCAAGTTCCAGTGTCCGCCCTACAAGCTTTTCGAGGTGAGTCGAAACCCAGACTTTGTTCCAACCCTCCCGTGACGGGACAAACCTCTTCCTCTTCGGCTCGCCCACACAAGGTTGCGGATCGTCTCGTCTCGCCTTCTCCATCCATCCCCTCCATCAACGTTTAGTTTGTCCTCGTGTGGACTTTCTACTCTTCAAAGACTTTGTTTCGAGACATAGCCAAGACTGACACCTTCGATCGTACACAGCCTGACTACCATCCCCAAAAGCCAATCATTGTTGGTGTGGACGACAGGCTCGAGTCGCCCGAGACGCTCACGCTTCGTTACGAAGAAGCTGCTCGAGCAGCCAACGGGGGAGACCCACGCGGGGACTCCCCACCTAGGCTCTTGGAAATGGCGGCCTACAGCAAGGCGCAGCTGCCTTCGATGCATGGTGAGTGATGCCCAGCGGGCGATGCTTGTGTGTCCAATTTGGAGACGCACAGGTGGGCGGTGTTGCGAGGGCGAACTGTTGGTGATGGTTGCCTAGTACCCAGGGGGCATGAAGACGAACAAGGAGGCTAACGGAATGTGCAGCAGCAGGTTACGACCCAGCGCGGTACCAAGATGCTACCTACGAACAGTATCCATCTCAGTCTTTCCCGACGCAGCAACACACCGACAAGTTCGCCCAGCTGAATCAACAGTCGTTCGCTTCGAACAATGCATCGGTTGCCCAATACATGCCCCCCGGGATGACGGTGCTCTCTTGTCAGCCCAACTCAGGCGTGATTGGCACAAAGGTCTACGTCAAGGTCTCCTCGCAATATGACGTCCTTTCCATGTCCTCGTCGATGCCCTTCTTTTTCCTGCTTTTTGGGAGCGAAAAATGCCCCGCGGAAGTGACGCGGGAAGGCCAGGACGGTTCTGGATTTACCTACACTTACAGCTCAGATGCTCCCCAATTCCTAGTCACGGGCTGCCAGACCAGCAACGTGCCCATGTCACTCCTCCACGAAGGCGCCTCGGGAGAAGAGATTTCGCGGACCGTCGTTGGGACGTTTCAGTACCTCGAAGGGTCTGGGGATGACATCACGAGGTCAACCAAGATGCCTAAGCAGGAGGACGGGGCAGGTGCCCCTACGCTGGATCAGCCGAGTATATCACCCAAGGCCGAGTCTGAACTGCCATCGGAACCCCCTACAAATACCTACGAGTACCCGACGCAACAGGGACAATATGCCAATAGCTTCCAGCCAGGAAACAACGAGATGATTAGCACGTACAGAAGCAGCAGTTTCGCGGAACCTCCTCACTACCATCATCGGCGGACGCCGGGATGGAGCGGATACCCAAGCACCTTGGGGAGCACGGGGCGCGGCCCCGCCGTGTTGGACCCGGGGAGGCCAAGCTTGACGCCACTGCCGATGCCGTCGACAAACGGGACGCCGCAGCTTATTCGGACAAGCACCATCGCCAACAGCAGCAACAACAACTACCACCCAGTGTCTCTGTACGGCAATAAGGCGGTGCTGAAGATCCAGGGCAAGCTGGACTCAATGGCTGAGAACTGGACCCAAGAGGAGTGGGACAACCGGCGGCGGATCGTGCGCTTCCAGAAGACGCAGCGCGGGAGCACTCTCACGACCACGTTCCAGCCGGTTGCCGTCAATGAGCGGCCGCCCAACAGCATCTGCATCTCGTGTATATGGTGGGCGGAGAAGAGCGAATGCTATGTTACCTCGGTGGACACGATCCACCTGCTGGAGCAGCTTGTCGCAGCGCCCAACAGATTCAGCGTCGAGGAGAAGAACAGGATTCGGCGCAACCTGGAGGGATTCCACCCCCTGACCGTGTCCAAGGCCAAGGCCGAGAGCGAGGAGTTCTTCAAGATCATCATGGCATTCCCCAACCCCAAGCCCCGCAACATCGAGAAGGACGTCAAGGTGTTCCCGTGGAAGATCCTGGAGTCTGCGCTCAAGAAGATCATCGGCAAGTACAGCGCCAACCCGAGCAGCACACTGCCGCCGGCCAGCATGATGAACCCCGGCGGCGGCGGCGGAGGAGGGTACCCGCCGCTTCCCACGCCGCCTGGACAGAGCATCGGCCCCGGTCCCAGCGACCCCCATACGCAATATTCACTCCCACAACACCACGACTCGATCCCGTCTCCTCGGTCCCTGTCGGGGTCGCAGCCCAGCTGGACGCCCTATACAACAGCGGCCCCGGGGTACTCGGCAGCGACGTCGAGGACGCTCAGCCCCAGCATCCGGCACCCCAGTCCATCGCACGTCCAGCCGCCGCTTCGTCTCAGCACGACGCCGCTCCCAGCCGTCAGCACGTACGACACGCGAACAGCACCGGGAGGCGGATACGGGTCCTCAGGCCTCCATACGCCGCTGAGCCATCACCACACTACCGCGACTCCCCCACGATGGGATCCCACGCCGGCGACGTACCCGGACAGCTACCCCAGCCTGACGTCGCAGACTGCGCAGCCCGTCTACAGCACGGCGGCGTACGGCGAAGGGCCACCCAGGGCGTGATCCAACCACTCACGAGACACGAACGGGCTTGACTCACTGGTCTGGGTGACCGCATTGGGCAGCCTCGTGAACACCGGGAGGAGGGTCGCGGGGGCGAGTCAGGTGCTGTGGCGCACGCCAATCACAGGGGACGCCGGGACACCATCTCGCGGCTATCTCTTGTGATGGATCACGGATGGCGCCATCGCCCGTGCAGAGGGTTGCGCGCCGCCCGAGTTGGTGTGGACGACAGCCGTCAGAGGGAACCGTCTTTTCCACTCGGGGTCAACTTGGTGTCGTTCCTAGCCCGTTCGGGGCGGTCATGCGGCTTCGGTAGTTGCCCAATCTCAGCGCTCACGCCCTCGCTCAACTCGACTCGCAACTCCAAACCTGGTCGACGATCGACTAGCGCACGCTGCAGCATCAAAGTAGCGTGCCACGACCCAACCAGACCGCGGCGGGTAGATCCGCGCTGAGGCAGCATTTTGTTCCTCTCTGCCCGCTGACGACGCTGCGGTCTGCACACACCCCGCCTTGCCGAACCTCTCCGACGCGCATCATGCTTTATGCTTGTTGGTGGCGCATGCGTTTGCAGGTGCAGGCGCAGGTGCAGGATGTTCGTCAGGCCGTTCGTCAGGCCGTTCGTCAGGCCGTTCGTCAGGCCGTTCGTCAGGCCGTTCGTCATGTTGTTGTCATTGCTTCCGTTTCGGGAAAGCTGGGTGAGGTTGTCGACAAGCCGGGTGCCGTGGTCATAGATTTCGTCCGCGTCTTTCTTCTTTCTCTCTTCTAAACTCGTTTTTGGTTCCCTTTTTCTTTTTCTTTTTCCTCTTTACTTACGGTCTACGCCTTGGCGGTGCTCGCTTCGGAAGACGATTATAACATAGACGGTTGTTTTTGGCACTAGGTCACTACGAGATACACGGACGGGCTGGTATTATGGCGGCCGGGTAACGGGTACGAATGGGATGTTGGACAGCTGGGACCGGGACATGACAGGATAGGGCAGGACGGGATGGGACAGGGCATGCGGGTTTTGGTATTGTTCGCGGTTATCTTAGTCGCTGGGACTTCTGCTGCCCGTTTTTACTTTTGGGCGATTTTTCTCTATTATCAACAGGCATTATACCCTTCGTGTGCATTATTATGGATATTTTCGTTCACTTGGGTGAGGAGGCTGGGGCCACTGGAATTGCTTGTATGCGCGATGGAATGATAGTTCTCGCGGTGACTGGCCTGAAGGGCTACTCTAACATACACACCCGGATTCCTAATAAACATAACTAAACCAAGAACAAGTTATACCATTAGCACGAGAAGATATATACCAGCTAATCCTATCCGTAACCCGAACACTATCCATCCTACCCTCCTAACCTTTCATTTTCTTAGTATCGTTTTCTATGCTTGAGCGTGTGAATCCTGGGCTGGTCAATACGAAGGTGATGCGAATAATACTCCCCTGATCACGTAACATGGGGCACAATGTCTCGGATGGGCGCGATGTGATGGGAATGTCGTTAGCGTGTCGCGTTCCTGATGAAGGAGGGCGTCCTACCGTCCGATGGTGACCTAGAAGTAATCAGCATGTCAGCCAGTGCGCCCTATTGGTTTCCGTGATGGCGGGTGGGAATACCAGGGCGCTGTGCGTGCCTCCTTGACGCCCGGTTGCCATGTAACGTAGCATGTCGGGTGTTGTGTTCACGCCGCAAGGCTGTTACCACGGGTTGAAACTGGGGCTTCCCAGGTGACGGTTGTAGCATGCTCTGTTTTAATTCTACCATGTATGGCATTAGTTCTGATAGCACGCGACTGCAGTGAACGATTTTCTCTTTGGTTGTTGCGCGTGTGACTGCTCGGTGTGGTTTCCGGCGTGACCATTCCTTGGGTGGATGGTGTGTGTCATCCCGTAGCACATTTTGCGTGCCACTGCGTTTATACAGGTCGGTAGAAACTCTGATTCGGGTACAGTGGACGGAGCTTTTGGCCCATCATGCTAGGAAACCTTACTATATTTAATTTATTAGGACTTTGGGTATAAGGCATAATACCTTACTGTATCTTTTACTATGTATTATCTTCTGCATTGCTTTAATCTATCTACCTATCTGGATGATCTTGACTAAAGCTAGAAAAGCTCTATAGATAGGTCCGTCTAAAACATTGAAGTGATTATTCCTAATACTGCTGCTCAATCCACCTCCCCAGCCAACGCTGGTTCACCTCCTTTGCCTCTTCAATCATCCCAAGCTCCAGAAGTAGTTGCACTGTCCCTCTAGCCGCCGAGTAAATAGCCGAACTAATCCACGCCTGGGTTGGCGCGGTGTGCTCGCCAATGAAGATCGTGTTATGCTCAGTCTGATGATAAGCTGGGATATACAGCTTGTGCTGCGCAATATCAGGGCGACACCATGCTGTGGCAGCGTGTTCATCCTCTAGCCAGCACAGGCGCTCATAATCTCCCGTGTACAAATCTCGGGCCTGCTCTCCATGCAAGCTCACGATGGCATCCAGTACCGTTTGAACGTGCTCTTCCTCGGAAAAGCTGACGTAACGATCACTCCAGTCACCACCGCGGTAATGTGTGACGAGACCAGGGCGTGACTCGTTCAATCCATACACAGGATAGTACAGAGCCCCAATCGGTTGGCTTTCTGGTCTCGAATAACCTCCGAGAATCGGTCGCTCACTCTTCTCCCAGAAACGCTCGGAGAAAAGCAGAGATACCTTGCAAGCCGACTTGAACCTGAGACCTGCCTCACTGATGGCGCGGCCAAGCACTGATGAAAAGGCTGGCAGGTCCATGAACCTAGTCATGGTGAAGGGCACAGCCATGATGGTATAGTCGTAGTCCTTGGACTCAAACGTTCGGTTGCGAAGATTGGGATACCAAGAGAGTCGTGTCCGGACGTGGCCGTCTTTGTCTTCAACGGGCTCGAGCTTTCTGACCTTGCGGTTGAGATAAAGTTTGCCTGATACGTGGGGAATGAAGGCGTCTGTAAGTCGGTTGAAGCCACCGTCAACGCACTTCCACTCGGTCTCCCCCAAGGAATCTCGAGTTCCATCAAGAGCAAGGTTCGAGTTATGAACCATTTCATCCCAGATGACGTCGTAGTCGGACGAAGTCCAGATGGTGTCGGTGACATTCTCGCTCGCGTGAAAACCTTGCCTCATCAGACACTGCTCACTCCAATCGTCGAAGCCTTGGTCCATAACCATCTTGTGCGAGCGCCAGACGTCCCGCTGTATGGCCTTGAGCATGGTCTCGTTCTTCAGGATCTCGTTCATCCGAGCTTTGGTATCGTTGTACTCGGCAGTAGTCATGGACGGGGGCTTTGCAAGGCTCGGATCGGCGAGAATGTCAGCTCGCGTCGGGATCCTTCCGTCAGAGTGTCTGCCCGTGCCCTGAGCGATGAGCTCGTTTGGATGATGCTGAATCCACGGAATGAAGTCGATCTTCCACCGAGAATCATTTTCATTCATCTCGTTCAGAAGCTCAGCCAGCTGGAACGTCAGCCGATGCTCCGTGTACTCATGCGTCGAGTTATCGCTCTTATAAGTTGTTGTGAACGGGAGCCTCATGGGTCCCATCTCGGCAAACTCTTCAGTGCCGCCGACAAACTTGGTTCTGAACCGCCCGCCAACTCTTTCACTGGCTTCAATGATCTCCCAGCTGTGAAGGCCAATGCTGTCGAGCATGAGGGCTGTCGTGAGGCCCGAAACACCTCCGCCCACGATGGCAATGGAGACATTTGAGTTCTTGGAGGGAGCGGTGCAGTTCAGTGCCGCCACCCCGTCAAACCATGCTCCGATGGCGTCAAAGTCTTGGAGTAAAGGCTGTTTTGTGCATGTCTGGGCCTCATCTTGATGTATCTGGGACACTGTCCAGCCCGAGACTGATAGAGAATACGTCGTCAGGAGTAGGAGCGATGCTTTCCGAAAGCCATTCCATAGCTCAACCATGACTGGGTATACGAACTAGGATCGAGATTATTAATTATAGTCAGCAGAGGAACAAGCCAATGCCGAAAAGAAGCAATCTGGAAGAGGTTGAGGAGAGAATCAATTCAAAAAGTGGCCTCGTGGAGTTCACCGTCTGCTCATATGGTAGTAGTCGCAACTTCATAACCCTTCTCGAAAGGAATATAACCTTGATGGCTTGGCATGCTAGACTTGTTTACAAGGCCCATTTGGCAACCCACGCTGATCAACGTAGAGGCCGCAAGTCCCACCCTCTAGTCTAAGTTGCTGATGCTGAGATGTGGTTGAATACAACTGCTAGAAACCCTGATGTCTTGGCTCTATCGCCGGTAATCGGCCGTTGCAGGGGTTTCCCGCTCCGAAAAAGTGTACGACTACATTGTCCCGCTTACAATACCACAAAACATCCGTTCCTCTTTATCTAGCCCCAGCTTAGCCAACCATCAGGGTTCTTACATGTTACCAAGGCCTTCTCCACAAGTCGAATATCAGTCATGAGTGAAACGCCGGATATCGTTGTCCCCATCGGTCAAGTGGCATACTATTCCTCTGTGACATCTCAAATGGAATACCTACCTGTCACGGTCGATCTGATGGCTGCTCGAGGCTGTGATGGCATGCTTTTCTCGCTGATTCAAGGTTTGTATGACACACAGGCATTATAGCGATCGGTCAACCGGGAAGGAGTAGCATTCAGGGTCAGGGAGTGCTGTTTTAGGACCAGCTGATATAGCAAACAGTAATAACAACCATGCATGCCTGTTCGTAATTTCTAGTGCAGCCAATTCAAAATCAAGGATTAGCCATAAATTCCCACAGGTGTCTCTCCACGTCCAACAATCTACACACCTCTCTGGCAGCAGCATATCTTCCGATGCAGCAGAGAAGCCATTGAAACCATGGACAACCTACCCTTCGTTGTGCTCCAGACATTGCTTCTCCAGGTCAAGCTCAAAAGCAGAACCAGTCATAATGATCTTCTTGCCTGCTCTTTGGTGAGCAAGACCAGGCACCACGCCGCCATTCCCTTCCTATACGGCATCATTGTTCTCGACATGCCGCAAGCGGACCGATTCATGCAATGCTTCGACACAGACAAATACGCCGGATACGTCCTGTCGCTAACCGTCAGAATCGAGTCAGAGGAGACAAACGTAGGCCGCGAGCATCTCCATGACACGTCACGGTCCGTCAGGGACGAGAGTCTTCTCCAGCTCGTACCCATCCTGAGACGAATGTCCGGCCTCGTTTGCCTGTCGCTCTACACTCGCACCAAGTCGATTCTTCTACCTCCTCATGGGACGATAACTGCTCTCCTGGATGCCCTGCCCGAGACCTGCATGGGCTTGGAGCTGGGGATTTGGAACCACGACAAAAACATAGATCCTAAGCAACCCGGCAGACCCCATGTGTGTGATGCACTCCGGCTTGCCCTTCCCCAGATGACCTACGTGCGGCTCCGATTGCCTGTCATGTGCTCCGCCATGTTTGGTGTAGATGATGGCTTTGATACCGGCTTTGGAAATGCTCCAGCGGAACTCCCAGGGCCAGTTACGTTACCGAATCTTCGCTCTGTGGTCATCAACTACGGTTATCTTGAAAAGTGCATGATCCAATGCTGCTATAAACACCACCAAATCAAAATATCGCCTTTAATATTACTACACGGGTCACAGCATGGAGGTCCCTTACAAATGCTCTGGAGCAGGTGGTGGGGAAGGAAATGCCTCGAAGAGACGGTCTTGTGGAAGGAAATGAGGAAGGAGTAGATGCATTCCCATGGCAGCTGCATCCAGAGGATGTCAAAATCGTCGCGGTTGCACCTACATTCCCATCTGTTTTCTTCGACGAATAGAAAACCTGGCTCCGCGCTGATATGGTGAACCGGCAAACTGCGATACCGCATTTAATGGTTGCCACTCGTGGCAACACGCCATATAACCTCTTGAACCGATTGCCAGATGGGAGCGAGAAAATGGTGACAAAGATTGTTGGAGAGAGTCTGGTCGAGGGCGAGGTAGCGAATTGGTGCGATCTGGTCAACGGAGCGAGACTCCCGAGGGAGATTCTCACATCAAGCTATGAGACGAGCGATATGACCTTCAGCTCACGAATCGGTACTCTGGTAGAAATGTGTAGAGGATCGACTGGTCTAATGGTGACAGAGTGGAGAACAGTCCAGGAAGTGAGACAAGTTCCAAATGTGAGCTCGCGCGCTTGGCAGAACGAGGACTTGGTTGGGATGCGACTGATCGGTGCTGAGAGGAGGGTAGGCAAAGATGAGTATCTGTCATTCAAGAGCCTCCGAGAGATGGTGCCGGAAGGATGGAAACGTGTCGACGGAGGAGGATTGAGACGACTTGATGAGCCACGGTCATGATATAGAGATCGTCAATTTAAGGCAGTTCTATGCCAGATATCTGGTGTACAACAACATTAGTAGACCCTGTGTCGCTTGAGTTTCGTCTTGTAATACCGTTACAGCCTGTGTACAAACGAATCCTTCGTCCAGCCCCGAAAGCGCTTTCCAAAGTACCAAAACACAATTCCAAAACTGCAAAAGAAGACAATGAGGGCCATGGTAGTAAGCATCGGGGGAATGAAACCGTCCTTCTCCGCCCAGGACGTGATGTACTTGCTGAAACCATAGCCCCAGACATTTTTGTTGCTGGATCGTGTCAGTTTTGCATTCTTAGGGGAAGATGGTCTGGCTTACATCGTGATCGTGACAAACATGGAGCCTGTGATGGGCTTGTAGCTGTCGATGGCGTATGTCGAAGCAATACTCGGCAGGCTAGTAACCTGGATACCCAGACACGTGTACCCGAGCACGACGATGGCTTCCCACGGCCAGTGACGGTCATATCCCACAGCCACAACCACAGACCCGAGGATCATAACCAGGACATACGGGACCATAGTAACGAGCCTCATCTCCGGCTCGCGAACCCCGTTGTTGCGCCTCGTCAAGCGTTCCGAGACCCAGTCCGACAGCGGGCCCGACGTGAACAGCCCGACCAGCCCGCCAGCCAGGATGGCGAAGTTGGTGAAGCCCACCGACTGCGGCGCGAAGTTGTACGGCGGCGGCGATAGCGCTTGCTGCTGCGTTAGGTTGGCGAGCAGGAAGCCGCTCGCGGCGAACGAGACGGCGAACGAGGCGAACTCGACGATTGGGTAGAGGTGGAGGTACCAGGGCAGCCAGAGCTCTCGGAGGATGCTGCCTTGGTAGGAGCCCCAGGGGCGGAACTGCTTCTTTGATGGTTTGCCGCGGGAGAGCCATGTGTCTTGTCCTTCGCTTGGAGTGATGACGGGTGCGCCTCTTTCAACCTCCCGTGTGCTTGCGGTTCCGTCGTTGCTGCGCTGTTTTTCGATTTCGTCGCCGGCACGTTGGTGGCCAGGAGTAGCAGGCATATCTCGCTTGTATCGCGTCTCTGGGAAGAAGAAGGTATTCACAGCACAGGTGAAGAACAGGAGAGCCGTGTTCCACCACCAGAAACTCCTCCAGCCGTGGTGTTCTGCCATGGCTCCAGCAATGATTGGGCCGATCTAGTAAAGACATGAGTGCGATGGGTTCTGTGCTAGAGCCGACGGCTAGCTTACCATCAAAGAGCTGAAATAGGTGGTGAAATATAAAGTCTGGTACTTTCCCCGGTCGTGGAGGAAGATCATGTCGGCGATGATCTGCGGCATGACGGTTTCGCAAGGTCCGGCACCGAGGCCATTTAGGCTGGAGAGGTGGGTGAGCACTGGGTCGAGGATGGGTTAATTGAGTAGCTTACACCGATGCTCCCATGAAAGACCCGTAGCTCGTTGCGCGTGCCCTCCAGATGGATGATATCGCGCAGACGAGGGAACTCAAAATCATGACGGGTCTGCGACCGAAGCACGTCGACATTGGAACCCAGATGAAGTTGCTGAAGCCGAGGACCAGGATTGCAATGCCTAATGAGGTGGTCAGTAGTTACTACGAGGAGGTTGTTTATGGACTCGTCGGACCAGTGAACTGGATAGCCTCCGCCAGGGAACATCCCCATTCATGGATGTAGGCCTCTACAACAATTAGCCCAAATCACCAACAGAGGACGGGACACGAGCCAAACAACGGAGCATTTGCAAGCGGTCCCAGATTCAGACTGAACGACAGCAGACATCCGCAGACGACGGTGATAGTCTTCCATTTAGCGTTCCAGTTCAGCGGATCATGCTCGTCGTTGGACGGCTGGGGCACGAGCACGCGTGTTTCGCCGGCCTTGACGAAGTGGTGGCTTCCGACGTCGCGCATGATTTCGGTGCCGGGGTAGATGTTGGTGTTGAGCTCATCTTCGATCTCGTGGATGGCGGTTTCGTCGAGGTTTTCGTCCATTGTTGAAGAAGGGTGTTTTCGTGCGTGGATTATGCTGTGTTTTCAGCTAGGTTGTGGTGTAGGGGAGGCTGTTGGCGGGATGGGGGACCTCATATATGAGGTCTTAGGAAAGGGAGTAGACATGGATGTTAGGTTAGGTCCGGATTAGGAACCCAAGAGCATTAGTGACAGCCTTAGTATTTCCTACACTATGAATCCGCTTGCATAGCACATCAGAAGAAGTCCCCGAGATAACAGGAATCCATCAGAAGGTGTGTAGATCAAGCACACCAAGCCCGTTAGCCTAAAAGGATAATCCTTCAAGCAGGGCCAAGACCTGCTGGTATTGGCGAACGAGGGCACACTCGGGGATGATATCCGAATCCGACAACCAATGTCAACCTCTTCCCTCGCATCCTGGTCTTCATGAGGGGAACCTTTCCAATCAGATATACTTGTCTACGACAATGGGTGTGTCCGGTATGCAATACCGGCAGTTGACATACAACTGGACAGTCGCTCATAGGCTCACACGATAATGTAATCGTCATTTTGGAATCTGACTGGATGCTGACAGTCCCGGGGACCTCAGTATCGTGCGGGGAGAGGTTAGCTTGACCGGGGAAGTCGGTGGAGAGCACCAATGGGACGTCACGATGTTTCTACTAGACGGGCGGAACGGTTGCTTAGAGTAGCACTGGCTCCGATGCACCCCACATCCCGAAGTGATCGACAGTTGATACCTATATACATATGCCTATTGTGTTTATATGTAAGGAGATATTAATAGATGAATAAATCCTAAGGCCAATCTTATCCCTAACTTGAACTCTACCCCTAACCTGAATATTATCTACTAAACTAATCCTAACTACTAACCATTACTTTTCTAATACTTTTTACTAAAGAGAGTAGTGTTGAAAATGGAAGTATTTTTTAGACGCACATTTATTAGTCTTGGCAAGCAGTCTTGGACGAGTTTGGTTGAGGTATCGATTGTAGAATCCTAATTAACAAGAACAAAAACCGTAAAGTAATTAGACACCATACTGTTTCAATTCCAGCCTGAAACATCCTGTTATTAACACGGGGCCTTGCCCAGAGTTGTATCAAGGTCTCTCACCCGCGCGTCTTGCTCCGCTTTCTAGAAGGCTCGCCAGTATATACACTATCTTTGTCTCATTTTTTTATCTCGCTGAATGATAACTTGCCTTGTTCTGGGCCTCCTTTTTCTGAAGTTTCTCTGTAAGCATGCAATCGTCATGTGATGGGCTCACAACTTACGACCAGTTGGTCCTCCGCTTTCTTGAAAGCTGTCACTTCCCCCTCGATAACGGACTGGGAACTTCAATGCTGAACCGCTGGGCACAAGCAGATTAACACAACCGTATCTGAAAGTTTTGGGTATATTTCACTCACCTTGACGTAAGGGCCGCGGGGGCAAGGGGCGAAGGTGGACTTCATCTACGTATCAGCACGATTCCTGGCGACACGGCCAGAGCCTCTTAGGGGACTGACGGCGGCGTTGGAGCTGCCCCGGGGTTGGGGTTGGCGGCGGCATCGGGGGCGGCGTTGGTTGGATTGGCGAGCTGTTTCATTGAATTGAGTACTCCATCAGTGATACCGACGACAAATGGGCGTTTCAAGGGACTCACAGTGACGAGAGTGGCGGCGGCAGCGGCGGCGGCGTTCTTCTATGCCATCGGCAACTGATGCGTGGACATGTTGTTGGACTGAAAAGAAAAAGAAAAAGCCCTATCAGCCTTGGCTACGGAGAAGAGGATCCCGGAATGATACTGATTGATGGCTTGGTTGTTTGGCCGGAACACAAGCAAGCACGGCTTGGCCAGTTTCTCGGTACCGGAGGTAGAGCGAGAGGTGACGCCTTCTTGATTGAATCTGCATCAACTTAGTTCCCTCATCATCGCACATCGACAGGACGTCCGGAACTTGGCTGCGTACCTTGTGCGGTGATGGAGGCTGCCGTGGTGGCAGTGGCGAAGGCAGTTGTGGAGGCCGTTGTGGAGGCCGTGGTGATGATGAAGGAGAAATTAAGCCCAGGATCCTCATCAAAATCCTCTTGGGGGGGTTGATATCTGCCGGCTCTTGCCAGAATAGCAGATGCATCGTCCAGGGTACACCTGCTTGGCCTTCACTCTCAACGACCAGGTCCACCTACAGTAGCTGCTGCTCTACCCATAGATAATTATTCGGAAAGGAGCGCTGTACACCGGCACATCACCATGGCAGTAGCAGTAATAATGAGAAGGAAATAAGCCAAGAATTATCATCGGTACCAGTACTTATGAGCAGCGCGTTGTCAAGAACACAGCATGAGAATAACTACATCGATAAAGTAGCTAGATCAATTAGTTACAACTTGAATCTACTCTAAAAAGATCTATTATAATATAATCTATATATTAATCCTATCCCTAACTCTACCCCTAGCCAACCCTAATAAATCTAACTATTAACCTGACTGTGGTCCCTAACATTACTTTAAGTGGTTAGGGCTACCATATTAGGATAGAGAAGCAGGGGAGTAACTACTTGATTGCTCTAAGAAAAATAGGCTTTGCTGATGTACTTGTCAGTGCCCTAGCAATACTCACCAACACTAAATGCACAGAGTGGTGTTATCAACCTCACTCAGGTGTACAAAGATAGATATGATGCCTCTCGGGCTCGCAAGATAGCTCATCGATCCCATAGACTGCGTCCTGCGTGTACCGGTTGTCCTTTCGTCGTGATAGTTGGTAATTGGCCGGAAGTCGCCCGCCTCGGTCGATGAGCCACATACGAGTCCATCTAGGGATCTCGCCCTTCATCCAGGCGCAGTGAGCTCGCAGAGCCAGGCCCCTGTGCGAAGCTTCTGGGAGACACTTGAGAACTGACTCCTTGCTCATACCCAAGCTCTCATCGAATTCAAGGGCAAGATTGATATCCGACGCATGGGGGAGGTGGAAGAACGGAAGGCGAGGAAGTAGGATATCCCATCGCAGGGAAACACATGCGACCATGTCTTCGGGTGAAATTTGGAAACACATGATGTCGCGCTTCGAGCCCTGAGGTAGACAGGTCGTCTTTGGTGGCGTGCTACAACCATGTCGTGCTTGGGTGAGGGTAGTTTTGCGGCTTTATCGAGGTGCTGAAGCAGAACCGCGCGGGACTCCTTGCATGCTGTTTGCAGACCGGCATCCCAGAGATAGAGAAAATGGTTGGCTGCAGTCCAGGAGCATTGTGGCGGTTGAGATTGCAGCCGACGAGGAAGAACCTTCCGCAGTTCTCCATTATTCATACGACGGCCTGGCTTCTTGGGTCCTGGGGGATAATCGCGCATCATCTGTTGTAGGAGGCTCTGTCGATTTCCTTCGTTGTCATCGTTGAAGAACGAGTAGTAATAGATCCTCGGGGTCTCGTCGGTGCAGATGGCCATCTGCCAGACCTTCCAGCGTAAAGCGGTCCAGGACAACGAGATGTCTAGCTTCGTTGAAACTTTTATCCATTGCGCACGAGCTTGGCGAACAAGGTTGGATTATATTCGTGATGACGAAGACTCATCCCCAAGTTCTCGATAGAACGAACAGGTTCAAAGGCGATAGCTATATTTAGTTAACCTGCAAGAACATATACACATAAATGAAGTGCCTATCGCCATTTTCAGGCAAGACAACACCCGCAGGTTACCAGAGACCAGTTTAGAAACGTGCTTACACTCGAAAAGAGCCATCATGAGGGGTTCTTGTAGCGCGCGTGAGAACAAGGTCTGAGTTGTCGAGCTCCCTGCATGATCACATCCACTCCATTCATCCTTGGTAGCTATTTCTATGACCAAAATATTTGTATGAGAAGTCGTGACTTGTTATGAGCCAAGACTTATTGGCGGCCGTCTTAGTTCGGCGAGCTCAGACGAGGCTAACTTGAGGCCTCGTCTTATAGCACTTACATAACATATAGGTTATTTGGGTTATCACTGTTAGTTAAAACCTGACTAGCACCCCTGGGGCGGAACTAACCGACCCATAGACTCAGAGTCGACAGTCCCCAGGGTCGGAGAACTCATAGATACTGACTTGGTGATGTAGATTCAAAAGTAAGTCCCGTTGCATTGAATTGGAGAGGTGACTAGTACTCGACGCGAAGGCTGCTGTAGAAACCTGATATCAGAGTTCGACTTATCGTATCTCATAATGAACCAATCAGTGAATACAATGCAGAAGAAGAACATCGCGATAAGGATGTCATGCCACCGAAAACTCGCCCGAGCTCGTCCGAACCTGTTGCGTAACTGCGGGTTTCCCAACGACTGGTGGCCAATAGAATCGCCACAACTTTTTAAGGCACTACTTGCGTACCTGGGTTACTATTGAAGCCTGGAACTATAAGATGTTTAACCTAGGCTCGCGCGTCAACTCAGACAAACTGCCGTCCTGCATCAACAAATCCAAACGATCTCGTTCGCCGAACAGAATCTTCCTATTGTTGCTATGCTTGGACAAGTTAGAGGTTGGCTCGCTTGGCTTGAGTACACAAAGCAGAGAAGTACTGAGGCAGATGATCCGGACTTTTTGGCCGCGAAGAAAGCTGTCATTGTCCAGTATGGGGCAGATGCTCTCACTCAGAGCTGGGTTGCCGTGTGCGAACAGCTGAAGGCCGTCACTGACGAGATTTCCACCAAGGGACAAAGCATCATTCCCGTACTCGACGCCACCGATGTCCTGAAGTACGGACTTACTGAGGAACAGAAAGCTGAGTCAAGCTCATTGGAGCCTTTGTGGTGCGCGAAGTTTTGCCCGAGTCTGAAGCGACGGCTCACTACGCAGACCTTCGAAAATACGTCGCCGATAACAGAGCAAAGATCAACGGCTGGCCAAAGGAGAGTCCTTCCATGTTGATGATGTACGACTCCCCTACCCATAATGCCATACGCGCGTATCCAAACCACCTTCGACTTCAGCGAATGCTCAATGAACTCTGGCATGACTCCACTGCAGAGTCATCACCCGAGCCTCTATATATCTCGACGGAGCGCGAGGTAGACCCCCAGAGCAGGCATTTCTTGGACTTGGGCCGCATATCGATGCTGGGAGTCTGTGTCGCTGGGCCGACCCAACATATCGCGAATCGTAGGGACACATCCTGGCCGGCAAGCTGATCCAAGTGTACCCCGGGAAAATGCATCCGTAGTGCACATCGCGGCGTGTCCCACGACCACGAACAACAAGGCGTATGTGAAGGCACAGTTGGAGGCAACTCGTGCGGGACAGCCGGCGCCGGACTACGCTGAAGGCAATGATTTGGACGAGACGACGCTGAAGGGTTACGTCGGGCTTGATGGATTTTGTGCAGAAGCCAAGGAAGCATTTGAATTCAACCTGTGAGAGTAGTTCATTAGAAATGCCAGTATATGTTTGAGAAGAAAAAGCTGACGGCTGCGTTCGTTTTCTTTGAGTCATCCCCAGTCAAAGTGCATCGCAAAGTCTGCCCTGTGTTGTCCGCAACCGCATTCCGTGACATTGTCTCGTCAAGGTATCTGCATCCATGCTGCCGTCGGTTGAAGATATTTCGGTAGTGTGTTAAAGACCTCGGCAAGTGTTTGGTCTACAAAGACGAACAGTCTCTGCAACGGAACGGCTGTCCTTTCTCAAGAACTTGCGGAACTTGTGGGAGACAGTCGATGCATGAGTCGTCACCACCACCTAAGGCACGTAACTAAATTCTAGATGTCTGTCAATGTGTGTGCGGTATGATGAAAGAGCCAACACATTGTGCATTTTAACAATAAAGCCTAGGATAACGAATACAACGCTGATCGTCGTTAGGACGACAACCAGCGCCTGGTGGACTGCACTCATCTCAACGAGTATTTCTAGGGGCACAAACAACCTTTGCTATGGGCATAGTAAATACCTAAGCTCCCATATAAATGTATGCTATTAGGGATTGTATTAAGAATAGTATTAGTAATAGTAATAAGTATAGAATTACCTTTATAATATACTTAAAACGGACTCATGAGACGTATCTATTATTAAGTCTGGCTCATTTGTTTATGTATCTTTCGTGCGCACTCTCATCCATTCCTTGGACAAAGCCAAGAGGACCTGGCGTTGCCAAGATGCTGCTGCAAAGCCCACCGGTACCGATGACACAAGAAATGATAGTCACTCAATCCGGAGTTGCGGGGAACTAGATTCCAGATAAGACTCCTGGTCTGCTGATACAGTTGGTTGGTTAAGTGTTGTGCAGATCGCAAGATCCACCATGGGAGTGGTCTTGTTCCCATCTCAATTGCAAGGTCATATTATGCCCTGCGATGCTGTGCCGCCTCTTTCCGGACGTCGGGATATTTCGGAAAACCCTGACCTCAGATGAACATATCACATCATGTTTCCTTTTGCTCTTCGACCTGGGTTTCAGACAATGAGAGGGTAACGTGCGGCGGACTCCGCTCCGAGGGAGAGCTTCCTCATGGTACGAATAGAGATTGCTTTTCGCGGTTGTCTTGGCCTGCATTAGGGGGAGGGAAAGTCACGAATCAGGCTTCATGTGAAGGCAAGGGTCGCCTTTTCTAGGGATCTGCATAGTCGTTAGGTTAGGCAACGGCATAGACTTGGTGGGGGTGGGTGGGACTCGTTCTCCGGCCGGGACAACGGAAGAAGAGCGGAAATGGATCACGGCGGGGAGGAGTTGGAGTCGGGGACGGAGACGGAGACGAACTACGGAGCGCGCCGTGGAGGCGGTCGACCTCTTTAGCTCGAGACGACTGCCGAAGAAGATGGCTAGCTGTGCGAGTCGAATGTGCACAGGCTTTTACTCTTATCTTCCTGGAACCGAATAAAGTTTTAACTGAGGATGCCGTGCTGTGGCTACGGCATGGAAAAATTAAGATACCCTGTGATGCACAGTTAAGTTTAAAGCGGCGTGGTGAACCTCTGCCGGGGATTTGCGTTGAAGCCTAAGTTCAAGTGTGGCACGGGACAGGGTTTGGGCTTCGAGTGGCTGCTCTGTTACATGCAGGCTGAAATCTCTGAGAATCGCTGAGCGGGGTGGATGTGACGAGTCAAGATAGGATACTCGGGAACGGAGAGGACAATGATTACTGGCAACTGGCAACTGGTGCGCGGAATTCTTACCCTGGAGCGATCTCATGTCCAACGACGCAATGGATCTGACTGTCTCGGCGAGGAGGAGCAAGATTGTCGTCTCGTGGCACTTGGCAAATTGATAATCCAGGCGATAGACCGTCTTGGCAGAGGATCGGAGGTTGAAACTTGGGTTATATTCTCGGCGTCAATCCCAAAGCAAGGAGCCCGATTGAGTAATGAGTTGACGGGTCGCGTGGACATGACCCCATGGGAAAACTGCTCGGTACATACGGCGACGGCAGTGGAAGGGTTTACTGTGAGTGGTTGACTGCGCAGTATCACGACCGGCCATTCCAAAGATTTCTTACTCTCAGGATCGATCTTAGTGTTGTCTATGAATGCGACTTCTACGGATAAAAATAGCAACAGGCCGTGTCAGGCACACGCCTCGATTGAGGCCAGTCGTTCATTTAAGCAGCAGCTGGGTCCTCGGGTTTCCGCCCATACACCAAGGTCCTGTTCTCGAATTAGTTGACACACGTAAACGCAATCATCTGAGCGGCAGACAACGCGACGCATGGGACTTACACCTCGTAGTAAGGGTTGAGCTTCTTGTTCCTCAGAGCCTGCCTCATCTGCGCAATGAAGACCTGGCACTCCTCGTATTGCCAGCCCATGACCTGTGTCAGAAGATAAAGCCCAAACCCTTCTAGGCCTCCGTCTACGAACATCTGCACAAACTGCCCAATCTCCTTCACCTTGGGATCGAGGCCCCAGGCACTCATGGGAAGCCGAAACTTCCGCTCCGTGACGTCGACGAAGCCCGTCTCGTCCATGAGATCCCGCATGCGCGAGCCAATGGCGATTTTGAACGTCTTACCGATCTTCTCGCCAGCCTCCTGGAAGACGCGGTTCCAGCGGTAGAAGATGTGCTCGGGATCGGTGACGACGTCGGAGTGAGTGCGGATGTCGAGCTCGAGGTCCTCGAACCAGGCCCCAGGCTTGAGATGGTGGTAGGCTTTCTTATAGAGGGCAGACCAGTCGTCAATGCTGCCGTAGAGATCGCGGATGTGGATGTAGTCGAAGTGGTCGGGTGGCCAGGTCCACTCGAGCTGGGCGTCGTCTATGTAGAACTCGCAGTTGGGCGGCACCCACGCTGGCTGGATGGGGGAGATGTCGGTGCCGGTGACTTGGGCGGAGGGGAACTGGTCGGCGAAGTCTCTGATGGACAGAGAGGGTCAGCGTGTAAGAGATTCCAGGCGGACTCTATCAGCAGGCTCACATTGCCCATATACCAGTGCCAGTTCCTACATCCAGCACTCTCTGAGGCAAGAAACGCTTTGTTAGATCTACGAAGGGAAATGAGAATCAGCAGGCGGAGGCGCACCTGTGGGTTGTCGTTGATGGGCGCTTGGAAGAGCTTATTATCGAAGTAGAGAAGCAGGTAGTGGTGCCTGGGAAGGTCCTTTAGCGGGCAGTGTCATGCTGCGGCAGGCCAGCCAGCGGATCATTGTCGAAACTCACGTTATGTTCAGGCCTTCATTTTGCTGCTCGTCGTTAGGGGCCCTGAGGTGAGGAGGCTCGAAATGTCAGTTCCACTCATCATACGTCTTATACTAAGCTAGATGGTCGTGGCCTACCAGTACTCCGTAGTCTTGGAATTCCCATAGGTACGGCCGTGGATATTGCGGAAGTCCCGGATGCTGTCGGTCAAAGAAGCCGTCGACTCGAGTTCATCGCTGGCGAGGCTGCATGTCAGCACGTACTGAGGACGACCAAAGGGAGAGGTCATGGAAGCATGCTACCTCAATTCCGAAGCTGTATCGTCGTGCTCGCGTCCATTCTCGAATTGAGGATCCTGCGTGGCGTGAGCGCACGAGGTTAGTGGGAAGGCGATCAGAGGAGGTCGGGCGGGGAAAAACGTACGACGACGATAGGAGCCGATGTCGCTGCGGCAGCTGACTTGGCACTGGAGGTTGGAGAGTCGTGTCCAGACTTGGGGCTGCTCATGATGGTGGTGTGTTCTCAAAATAGGGGCGAGGTTTTGTTCGATGGGAAAAGGTTGTCAAGGAATAAAGTACAAATATTGAAGCTGTTGGGTCTCGAGGGCTCCTCTGTACCACAACGAGGGACGGGCCGGCCTCCCACGCTGCACTCTTGTTCCGCGTTCGGGTGCAAGCAGCATTCAGTTGATTGAGTGGTCGCGCAACTGTTGGCTCAAATTGTGACCAAGCTCAAGAATGTGACAGGAAGACTCAATGAGCCACGTCAATGCGACGTAGGCGGTAGCGAAGAATGCCGGCAAATCAGAGATGATGGATTCACCAACGCCTAACTTCTTAAGTTATCTTCCGACCGTGTAAATTCCGGGTTCGGCAGTCCAACCCTTACCCAAACAACGTTCTGAGGTGTGATCGCATTCCCCAGTCGGGAAATCCGGCCAGGCGTGCTGTGTTGCGACCAACGGCAGGGAGCCTGGCACTGAAGTGATGCATACGGGGATGTCAATCGGCCCAACGCCATTGATCGCTCTCCACTTGACGACATGAATCAATTGCATTGGAGATTCACCTTGGATAAGCTAAGATTTGCAAGACACCTTTGCATGCAGTATTAGCCGACTGTTTATTTTATTTTAATGGTTCCCCGTCGAAGCAGGGCAAGCTGGGGTGAGGATGCCCGTATTGATGCGCTCCATGCTCTCGAGAGACAAGTGAAGTAGGAGATTCCTGACAGCGACACCATCTCCGGTGAGAGGCAACAAAAATAATGAGCTGGAGGTGGGGAATATGACAGATCTCAAAATCGCAATCGAGCCTTTCATTTCTAGGTCTGAATGAGGTCAATATGAATAGAATATGGGAAGGCCAATGATCACTTTAAGAATATGTATAAGATATATAAGTTGCGTCTATAAATAGGCAGCAAGTTAAGCACTAGGCATAAAACTAATAGTATGATAGTGCAAATATTAGTGTAAGCGGTGTGAGATATAGAGATCGCAGAGTCGGCATGCCATCTGTATATCATCAAGCTTCCGCTTGGAGACTACTCGCCGAGTGTTCTTTAGTACCTAGTAGGACAGGGGCGTGCCTGAGCGAGAGGTTCTGTGTTGCACCTGCGGGTCACGCTGGTAAAGTTGGTCTTGACGTTTGTTGGACGTTGGATTCGAGTATGATTTGCTAGGTTTCTTTTTTGTTGCGGATATCGTACATAGAATTGTTTGTGTGTATGGGGGAATATCGCCTCAGGATGGATGATGGATGGAAGGGATGCATCTGCGACTGAGTGCTGCGGGCTACTCGTACACTTGCACACTGAATAGATCTGTTACAACAGGGTAAGTCTCCGTTAGTCCAGAAAATATCTCCGTAAAACGTGGTGGATGTGTCACAGACAAGTTAAATTACAGGGCTCGACGTAGTCAGAGCCAAGAAGTGGTACTGTCTCCCGTTCGGCAACAGCGGGTTTACAAGGCGCCAATTCAGCCATTGCCAAGCGAGAAACCAGATAAGAAAGGTGCTTGCTCTCACGTGCAGCGTAGAGCCTCAGCTTATCCACTCAGACTACCGTACATGCTGGTAGTTTCCACCTCATGTCCGACGTGCGGCGCTAAGGTAGTTGAGATAACTATAATTGCTTTCTCCTCGCTTGGCGACTCTTTTTACTGAAAGGGCGGGGTATGGGGTAATGAAGTGCAGCCAGCCACACACAGGTGGTTACGTTAGGAGATGAGGGTCCAGTCTGATGAAAAAGAAAAAGGACCTTCCATTGTTTTGAGGAGTTGATCCGAGTTGGCCCGGTTGTTGCAACGCAGGGGCAGACTGGCTGGTCCGAGGGCCATGAGGATGGTTCGGCGTCTGAGCGTTGCGAAGAGAAGTGACAATGGTGGATACTCGGATGCGAATGGAACACAATCAAACAGGCAGCACAGAATGTGACAAGGAGCCGTGGGTGGGATTGCAACCAACCAACGGCGGATATCAAAAGATACGCGTAATGTGGCATACAAAGTGTACGACGGCATATGTAGATATTGGCTTGGCAGCGAGTTTAGGCTCAACATTTTCGAGAAGGCGAATGGAAAACGCTGTAGTCTGTATGCTACCAGCCGCCATGGTTCGATACTTGCGTGCAGAAGTGCAGCAAGGCGTCTTTTCTGTGGCACTCTATCATGCACGGGCTGAATAATTGGACAAGAAAAGGTGGCGATAATTAGTCGGACATCCGAACCATTCCTGCCGGGGAAGGAGAATGAGGAGGGAGGGATGGATGGAGGGAGTGGGGCACCGCACCGCCGTGGGAGCGGGGCGGGCTGGCGGATGTGGGGCGATGGAGGTCCCGCGGCGGAGCACGTGACTAATCGCGGTGGGCGGAGCGCGGAGCACGGAGGAAACGGGGGGGCGGAGGGAGCGAGGAGGGAGGCGGAGAATCCCTGTCGCCACCGGAGACGCATTCGCAGACCTTGCAAAATATGAACGGAGATGCCGAGAGACGTGCGGGCGGAGCAGTGGATGTAGGCCACATGGCCACCCACGGGGAAACCGTTTGAAACCATCTTCAATCGTGGTCTGGGGACTTGGGGAGAGCTTCAGAATCTTTGCGAAACAATCAGAAACTGCTCGTACTTGGTGGAAACCGAACTTACCCGGATGTTTCACCCCGATTCCTTCCAGACCATGCATGCAATGTTGCAATCTGGTGTTCTTCCCTCCTCCCTTCCCTCCAAGAGGGAAAAAAAAAACACGAGGAGCTCATCAACACAGCCAAGAACGCCTTGTCTGTAAGTGCCCCTCCCACAGTCAACCCAGAAAGCCATGATTGGACCGAGGTCACAATTGGGCATCATGATTGGTCCCGCAGCGTGCAAGATAAGCTTGCCTCCCTTAGCAAGTTGCCAAGCCAGAACCTTAAGGACGGGCGAGTGTCCCCCGCCAAGAGGACTCTAAACCGTGTGCGGATTGGAGTCCTGTACGTATTACGTAGTTGTTCGCCCGCCAAGCGGTTTGCCAAGGCCTGCCCGCCATCGCAGCGCAGCAAGCGGCAAACTGGCTCTAGCCAGAGCGACAACTGCTGTTGCGGGGTGGGGTTTTGTTAATCGGACGGGCTGGCCGGGGTTTCCATTGGCTCCGCGGCTGCCAAGAGCCGCCAAGCGACCGAACTTCTCACCACCAAGTCCCAGCGAAAAGGAAAACTGGGAGACGGTTGCTCCGCGAGCAAGTGAGAGACCAAGGACAAGTGCCATGCGGCTCTTGGCGCCAAGGTGGGTTAGGCCATGAACCTTGATCTGCTTAGGCTCTCGGTGAGACAACTGGTTCTGTTGAGGGTTTGTGGTATCTTGCGTCGACCCAAGCGCCGAAAGCGGCAGGATCCAGGTGTTGGAGATGTTTGACAAGAGTCTATCTCAGTTGTACGAGGAAAGTATCGAAGTGACACGAGGACTGCCTGCTTTTCTAGAACGTGCAGCAGGACGTCAGCTGGCCAGCGGTGGACGCGGGACAAGGACATGCTGAGAAACCGGACCGGGAGTAGTCCAGCATCGACGTTCAATCGGGGCCTCATGGCCATGACGGTACCTAAGCGACAAGGGCCCGTTCGCCGTAACCATGCCATCCCTCCCTCCCCCGTGATAACACCAATGACCTCACAGGCTCAGCGACCCGGGTCTTGGCTGCTTTTTTGCGAGGCCTTCTGCGTCCGCCGGCGTCCGCTTGGCAAGTTGGCTCGCAACATGTTTGGTTTAGAGCGCCAAGCGCCAAGCGCGACGTGAACCCACTCGAGGTCCTTCGTCCCCACCGGGCACACCACAACCTAGCACGCGCGCTCGCACTCACACACACACACACCCAAACTCTTGTACTCTCTCTCCCACTGAACTAGGTACCAGGTATCTCGCACACAGGCCGGTCCCGGACAAATGCGCAGGTCAACTGCTGGGGAGGTACCTTGTCGCGCAGCGCCACCACAGGAAATGTAGGCTGTATCGGTGTCCTGCGCCGACTCGATCCTCCTTGTCCTTGACGTCACGGGACCCCCCGAACGGCCTTTGTCCTCCTCCAACGACAAGAGAGCCAAGAAGCCAAGAGGCCAAGACTCGCCCCCCTGGTTCAAGCCGTCGCACGCCGTGGGGAACAAGCAAAAGAGAGGCCGCAGCGGCTCTCCTCTGACTCGTCGTTGCCGTCGAGATGGAGTCGTGCCAAGAAACCGTCCCGGAGAGCTTGCGGTCCCTCTCGCGGTCCCTTCCAAAGTGTGTGGGCTCCGTCATCTCTCTCTCCCAAGACCCGACGGGGAGTTGTCTGGTAACGCAATGCTAGATTCGAAGGTCTATATATATTCGGGACCCCGCATCCCCTTCCGCCAAGGTCCTTTCCATTCTTCTTCCCGTTAACCATCCAAGGGAACAGTACCTCGTTGATACTTCTGTCGATACCTGGTAGTCGCTCGCTCGATTCTCCCCGAGCCTCAATTGCATTGCTGCCCCACGTCAATGACTTCTGAGTAGACTTTGGCACATCTTTTCTTCCCAACCTCCCCCAACACACACATCCCGGTGTAAGCAAGCAAAACATCACCACAAGCTTCAGCAAGGGCACAACCAAACGAATTAAGCCCCTCCCCCCCTCCTCCCGCTTCCACCTCCCTCCCTGGCTTCCGGTCCATACCGCGAACCGCAGCCATGGCGGAATTCCCCAAGCACCCCTTCCTCCTCACTGTCGAGGAGACGGCGCAGGCCCTCGGCACCGACATCGACAAGGGCCTGACGTCGCACCAGGTCGCCCAGCTCCAGGAGAAATACCCCAAGAATGAGCTCGACGTTGGTGGCACTGTGCCGTGGTACAGTATCATGACCAAGCAGATTCTCAACGCCATGATTATTGTGAGTTTTGTGTGATTCGACTATATCGCGGCATTAACTGCTAACCGCTAATCCCTAGGTTCTCGTCTTTGCTATGGCCCTCAGCTTTGGAATCAAAGATTTCATCGAAGGCGGTGTCTTGGCGTTCGTCATTGCCCTCAACGTCACCATCGGTTTCTGGCAAGAGTACCGCGCTGAGAAGCGCATGGACGCTCTCCGAGCTCTCTCATCCCCCAGTGCCATGGTTCTCCGCGACGGAAAGACCCAGGTCATCTCCAAGTAAGCTTCTCTGAAGTCCCCTTGAAGCCCAATTGCGACGCTAACCTCTGATAGCCCCGAAGTCGTTCCCGGCGAAATCATCCTTCTCAAGATGGGTGACACCGTCCCCGCCGACCTCCGACTGTTTGAAGCCATGAACCTTGCCTGCGAGGAAGGCCAGCTCACCGGCGAGTCCATCCCCGTCGAGAAGATCACCGAGAACAACATCGTCGACCCCGGCACCGAGAAGCTTGTCACCTCTGAGCAGGAGATCGGTATCGGTGACCGCGTCAACATGGCCTACGCCACCACCGTCGTCCGAAAGGGCCGTGGTCGTGGTATTGTGACTGCTACTGGCATGGCGACCGAGGTCGGCAAGATTGCTGCCTCGACGTCCAAGAAGCAGCGCAAGGCTGGTCGCTCTATGAACTGGCACAAGTACGGCAAGCGACAGCCCGTTATCGGTCTCTCCAAGCGTATCTACGATGTCATTGGCAAGTTCCTTGGTCTCACCGAGGGCACTCCTCTGCAGAGGAAGCTTTCTGCTCTGGCTTATGTCCTTTTCGGCTGCGCTGTTATCCTGGCTATTATTGTCTTTGCCGTGAACCACTTTGACATGCGAAACGAGGTCATCATTTATGCCACCTCCCTCGGTATCGCCATTATCCCCGAGTCCCTTGTTGCGTAAGCCCCCCCCCAGCCAAAGCGCCGCATCATTCATAGCTAACCTGTCCAAACAGTGTCTTAACCATCACCATGGTTGTTGCCGTCACCGTCATGCGCAAGGCCAACGTCGTCGTCCGTGATCTTTCCGCCCTCGAGGCCCTCGGCGGCGTCACCAACATCTGCTCCGACAAGACCGGCACTCTAACCGAAGGTGCCATGATCGTCCGCAAGGCCTGGATCCCCTCGTCCCACCTGTACACCGTCCGCGAGTCGCAGAGCCCCAACGACCCTACCAAGGGCAAGGTTACCTACTCCAAGCAGGATTCCCAGGAGCCCGAGAAGGAGGAGCCTCCCCGTGACTACGACCGCGAGCGCTCTGCCGCTGTTCTCAAGTTCGACGTCCCTGACGAGAAGCTCAACCCTCCCAAGCCGGCCAAGGCTCCCGTGCCCGAGGTTGACTGCGAGATGACTGATGCGCTCCGAGCTTTCCTCCTCTCTACTGCTCTCTGCAACTTGGCCACCGTGCGATACGACGACGAGGAGGAGAAGTGGCAGACCACCGGTGAGCCCACTGAGATTGCCCTCCAGGTCTTTGCCCATCGCTTCACCTACGGCAAGAAGACCCTCGAAGGCGAGGGCTGGAAGCAGACGGCCGAGTTCCCCTTCGACAGCTCTATCAAGCGCATGTCCGTCATCTACGATGCCCCTAAGACCGCCAGTGGCTCCATCATCGAGACTGAGAACAGTATGATCTTCACCAAGGGCGCCGTTGAGCGTGTCCTCGATCTTTGCTCCTATATGGGCACCGGCGAGGACCGTCAGGTCATTACTGAAGAACTCAAGGAAGAGGTACTCAGCCAGATGAACGCTCTCGCCTCCCAGGGTCAGCGTGTTCTTGCCATTGCCTACCGCCCTTGGAATGGCCGCTTCACCGCCAAGCAGGGCTCCTCGGCCGACGAGGACGAGAAGCTTCGCTCTGACGTCGAACAGGACCTGACCCTCCTTGGCCTTGCTGGAATCTACGACCCTCCCCGCCGCGAGACGAAGCCGTCCATTTCTGAATGTTCCCAGGCCGGTATCCGTGTCCACATGCTTACTGGTGACCACCCCGAGACCGCCAAGGCCATCGCTAAGGAGGTCGGCATCATCCCCAAGAACCTCTCTGTCCTGCCCGAGCACGTCGCCCAGTCCATTGTTCAAAAGGCTACCGATTTCGACCGCATGACTGAGGACGAGATCGACGCTCTTGAGGAACTTCCCCTGGTTATTGCTCGTTGTGCTCCCGACACTAAGACCCGAATGATCGACGCTCTTCGCCGTCGCGGTGCTTTCATGGCCATGACTGGTGACGGTGTCAACGACGCTCCCTCTCTGTCCCGCGCTGATGTCGGTATTGCTATGGGCTCTGGTTCCGATGTGGCTAAGTCTGCGGCTAAGATCGTGCTCACCGACGACAAGTTCAACTCCATCGTTTCCGCTATCCGCGAGGGCCGCCGCATGTTCGACAACATCCAAAAGTTCGTCCTGCACCTACTGACTTCCAACGTCGGTGAGGTCATCCTCCTGGTCGCCGGTCTCGGTTTCGTCGATCGCACTGGCTTCTCTGTCTTCCCCGTCTCCCCACTGCAGATTATCTGGATCAACATGGCTACCTCGTCCTTCCCTGCCTTCGGTCTCGGTCGTGAGCAGGCTGGTCAAGATGTCATGCGCAAGCCGCCGCAAGACAAGAAGCGCGGTGTCTTCACCAACCAGATTATCGTCGACATGATCGTCTACGGCTGCATCATGGGCGCCTGCACCATGGCTACCTTCTGTATCATCATCTACGGTGCCAACGGCGGCGACCTCGGCGAGGAGTGCAACCAGAAATACTCCGAGGCCTGCATCCCCGTCTTCAAGGCGCGTGCCGCCACCTTTGCCGAGCTCACTTGGCTGATCCTCGTCTCTGCGTGGGAGTTCAAGAGCCTGCGCCGGTCCATGTTCGCGCTCAACCCCGACGACGACAGCCGCTTCCCCTTCTTCAAGGACATCTACTCCAACCGGTTCCTGTTCTGGTCCGTCATCGTCGGCGGCCTGTCGGTGTTCCCCGTCGTGTACATTCCCTTCCTCAACCACAAGTTCTTCAAGCACACGGGCATCACGTGGGAGTGGGCGCTGTCCGTCGGCTTCACCCTCGTCTTCGTCGCCGGCATCGAGGCCTGGAAGCTGACCAAGCGCCACTTCCACCTGCTCGAGGACGCTCCCATCAAGCGCGGGCCCTGGGGCCAGGGTGGCTCCGACGACGAGGGCCGCAAGTTCGGCCGCACCATGTCCTTCTCCAGCTTCAAGACCTGGGCGTCCTTCTCACGCAAGGAAACGGGCGAGTCGCTGGGCAAGCACAGCACCTCGCGCGGCAACGGCGCGCCGAACTCCAGCTCCATTGTTCCTCAGGGACAGGCCGCCACCGAGACTGTATAAGTCTTCTAACACGTTTTGCTCTTTTGGAATGAAAGAAGGTTAATGAGGAGGGAAGAAGAAATCTAGAGGGATTGGAAGAAGATAAATTGTGGTTGATACATCGCGGCCTTCGTTGTCGAGGCTTTACGTATCTTTGTTAGTTTTTTGCCTTGATAAAAGGGCTTAGATATCCCCGCGGCCGCCTGGTAGAACCGGGCTGGCTGCATGAATAGTATTGGAATTTCCAAGAATGTCTTACATATGTTTTATTACCTAACACATCTGGTTTTCTTATTCTGTGATCGTATGTGCTGTTACACCTATGATGTCGAATAATCCTTGAAAGTTATGTTGAAGCGTACGTTCAAACAAACTTATATCCAAATCACCCGGAAACGCCAGAAAGATAAATAGTTCCAGTCTTCCCATGACTGCCGTTTAGTACCTACAGATACCGTTCTAAAGAACCACCCAAGCCAACACTCCAAGGGCACCTGCAAGGGCGGTCCTCTTTGACATACCAGCTCCCAACCCCGCTGCACTTGTGGGACTCACGCCCGTGCCGTTGAGGCCTAGATACTCGACGCCAATGGTGGTGAGCTCGCCGTCGTTGTTAAGGAAGACGGCGTTGGGTCCGACGTTGGAGGTGTAGGAGCGAAAGGCGCCGAAGTACGTGTAACGGCCGACGTAGGCCAGCCTGTCGAAGTAGTTTTCTGTCTGGGTGTAGAAATCTTCCGTGGGCTGGATGTCCTGGTTGGCGTAGGCGTATTCGGTGATCCATATCTCGGCATCGGGCCAGCTGTTTTATGATGTTAGTCTCGGGATATCGAGGAGGCAGGATGGACTTACACGGCGCGGCGTGAGCCAATGTGAGAGGCGAGACCCTCGAAGTTATCGTACCAATGGATCGGGAGGAAGTCCCACGTGCAGTTTTTCGTTGCGCCATTCTCTTCACTCACGATCTCAGAGCAGTTACCCAGAAACTGCTCCAACCACGGCAAGCCATCCCAGCCGCCGGTGACAGCAGGAAGACCGAGCTTGACGCCCATCTTGCCGAGCGGCTCAAAGTTGGCGACCCAGGCCTTGGCGGCCGTCTCGGGGTCGACGTTGCTGCCGCCCCAGTCGGCCTGGGCGTTGGGCTCGTTGAAGCCGAGGACGTGGGTGATGTTGGTGCCGCCCTCGATGAGCGACCGGACGGACTTGAGGAACGACGTGTCGGACGGGTTGTTGCCGACGCCCCACATCATGGGGACGAACTCGAACTCCTCCTGCGAGAGGTTGGAGTATGCGGACGACGGGCTCTCCTGGTAGTTGTAGTACCAGGTGAGGTCGCTGCCGGGCTGCACCCATATCTGGTTGTCCTCCGGGTGTTCTTTGTTGGGGACGAAGCAGAGGCCGCGTTTGTCGGAGCTATCGGCGGAGACGGTGCTGGCGAAGGCGATGAGGGCCAGAGTGCCGAGCGTGAGTGAGGATGGCATGATGGAGGATGTCAATGTCTCTAATGAACTCGCCGTTCAGGGAGGTTAGGGGGAAAACGAATGGCTGGAGAAGTTGGGTTGAGAAGAAGTCAACTCTTGAACTGTTCTCTCGTTCAAGTTGGCCTCTATTTCCGTCTATTGCATGCGGTGTGCTTGTTAGTCGCCTCGCCGTATCGAGGATGACCGAGGCGGTGGTGGGGCGATGTCTCGTATAAGCCGGAAAGGTGTATAGAACCGCAAGCATGGAGTTCACTCAAACACGCAACGAAAGAACAGGAAATGAAATGGAAATGAAAGAGGAGACTGAAGAGAAACGAAGGAAATGGCCAAGATGAACTTGGGGAATTCTTAAAACCCAAACGAGGACCTGGGCCTTCTAGATTCCATCTTGTCGATGCCAAGCCGCTGATGGCAAACGGCCGAAAATGGAAGTGCGCTAAGAGCGACGCCGGCGCCCACTGCCACTACGAAGGGAGCTACACTTGCAATAGGCTGGCTTGCATTGTCATGTCGCCGTTTTCAGGACTATTCCTTGATGAAGTGTCTCATTATGTGCCCTGCCTTTTTCATCCCTTTTTCATAGTTTACACGTCAGCAATTGCGAGTTTGGCAGTGGTACACTGCGTCGAACGTGCGCAGGTAGATGATGAGACTTTGCAAACCTAACCCAGAGGGTGATGGGCAGCGATCTTATCCATCCCGGATCTTCGGAAGATTCATTTGAGTTCTGGGGAAATTCCAGTCAATTTAGCTTGTTAGCTTGATGGAAGAGAAGATGAGCAAGGATGGAAAACACAATCTGAGTAGATAACGAGACTTCGTGAGACTGCCGAGACATATGATCCACTAATTTGTTCAACTTGATTAATGAACGGAGTCAACGGACGTGTGGGTTGGCGAATGGATAAGAGACGATGATTAAGACACGATATAAGCCTTCATCGTTTTCGTCACGTCTTCCGACACTGGGACAGCTTCGTCTTCGTCCCCGCTGAGGTAATCAATCACGGAGCCTCGGCGCTTCAATCCCGACAATCCCGAGGAATGCCACCATCCTCGTCCTCGCAACTGTGCCTCGGCCCAACCCCACACGCGGCTAATGCGTGGAGTCTGGAGTAACAAGTACCGTGGCAGCTTGCCGTCTTGTCCCATGATGAAGACCCTCTCGATGCCTCGGTTCTCCTTCATAACTTGAACCTCTTCTTCCGCAACTTCCTCGACCTCAACGAACCACCACCCCTTCCTCTGCTTGTCCCTTCTACTCACCAAAGCCGCCACCCCTACATCCGTCGTCGCCATGGCTGTTGAACGGATTGGCTCCATCCTGAAGCACTTGGCCCCCGGGTCGTCGCTCAACAACATGTACGTGAGATGCGGATGGTCCGGACGGAACACAGCTGACCTTGCGCCCAAGCCAATCCAAGAATGCCGACGACATTGTCATCACTCTCGCCATCCGAACGCCTCTCACCAAGGCCAAGAAGGGCGGCTTCAAGGATTCGTCCCTAGAGTACATGCTCTATGCGCTGCTCAAGGAGGTCCGCGAGCGGTCAGACTTGGATCCTGCGCTCGTTGAGGACATCTGTCTAGGCAACGTATGTCATCGATGCCCTTCTCGCGTCCTATGCGCAATGCTAACCAGGAGTCGCGTCTAGGTGTCCGATGGCAAAGCCGCCTACAAGGTCCGCGCCGCGTCGCTCGCCGCCGGCTTCCCCAACACCGCCGCCGCATCGTCCGTGAACCGCTTCTGCTCGTCGGGCCTCAAGGCCACGGCAGACATTGCCAACTCCATCTCCAACGACGTCATCTCCATCGGAATTGCCATGGGCGCCGAGAACATGTCCATCGGTGGCGACAAGCTTGAGCAGCCCTTCGATGAGGCTGTCACCTCGCAGAGCCAGGAGGCCGACGATTGCATGCAGCCGATGGGCTGGACCAGCGAGAACGTGAGCAAGGATTTTGGTATCACCCGAGAGGTAATGGACAAGTTTGCGGCCGAGAGCTTCCAGAAAGCCGAGGCGGCGAAGAAGGCAGGCTGGACCCAGGATGAGATTGTGCCCATCAAGACCAAGATCAAGGGCCCTGACGGAGAGTGGACGGAGGTGACTCTGACCGAGGACGAAGGGATCCGACCGGGCACCACGGCCGAGGGCTTGGGCAAGATTCGAGCAGCCTTCCCGCAATGGGGCGGTTGCACCACTGGTGGCAATGCCAGCCAAGTTACAGACGGAGGTAAGCATTTCCCCGCGGCCTTCTCACGATGGTCGAGAATCCCCTGTTATTGGTGCATCCCGCTGACGCTCCGTGAAGCTGCCGCCGTGCTGTTGATGAAGCGATCCACCGCCATCAAGCTGGGCCAGCCCATCGTAGCCAAGTACGTGGGCTCCACCGTGGCCGGTCTCGCGCCGCGTATCATGGGCATCGGCCCCAGCATCGCGATCCCCAAGCTCCTGACGACGTACGACATCGCCCTCGCCGACTGCGACGTGGTGGAGATCAACGAGGCGTTCGCGTCGATGGGTGTCTACTGCCGCGACAAGCTGGGCCTGACCTCGGAGAAGATGAACCCGCGTGGCGGAGCGATTGCGCTGGGACACCCGCTGGGTGCGACGGGCGTACGACAGATCGTGACGGGGTTGAGCGAGCTGAGGCGGACCAAGAAGAAGATTCTTCTGACGAGCATGTGCATTGGCACAGGACAGGGAATGGCGGGATTGTTTGTCAACGAGCAGGTGTAACTAGAGATGGAAAAGCAGGCTTGTATTGAGTAACTAGGGATGTCTATGCTGTGGCGCTTGAATGTCAGAGTAACTTGATTAGAGTATAACTTGATCAGAGGGCGCAACCTGGTTGAGTTGTCCTGGGTTGAGAAATGTCATGCTTTTCCGTGGTTGCTCACCTCCGACCACGTACCGAGGGCTACACCGACGGAGCACCAGGGTACCACACTGTAAGACCCTTCATGCGGTGTAGCCACCAAATGTCATCATCCTCAAGGTCAGGCCTCACACATCCCACGCATCCACGCATCTCCGCAACATTGTGTGTGTGTCCTCGCCTCGCCACGCTGTTGGCTGCTCCTGGCCGATCATCCGGCCGATGTCGGGTGGATCCCCCACCCACCAGGGGACCTTTGGCGCTGAGAAACAGCAGGGTGACAATTCGCTCCAGGGCTTTGGCGGCCCTCCCCCAGCGGGTGTGTCACCTGGAAGGCCGCCCCCCGCCGCCCCCGCGCACACCCTGCAGGCGAGTCGGCGCCCGCCCTGATGTCACCCGCATCCACTGGCCGCTAGAAGCGGCTCCCTCGACGCCCAAGGAAATACCGAAACTTGCTGATGATCAGGTAAAAACCCGGACTTGGACGGGGACAAAGCGTCTGGACCCTGTTTCTGGTGTCTTTTTTCTATTTCCATTTTCTTTTTCTTTTTCTTTTTTCTCTTCCTCTTTCTCATCGTCGTGCCTCACTGTCTGCTGCTTGAAGGATTACAGACAGAGGCTCCTGTCATGCCTTTCTCGTCTACCTTGTCGTCGTCCTCGTTCTCCTCCTCCCTTGTCTCACGTCAACGTCAACTTTCGCGCACCAACACCACGCCCAAAACGGCCCGGTGACCATCCGTCATTTGCTACATGCCTCCGAAACCAGGCGCATAACGAAGCCCTTCTCCTCTCCTCCCCGAGTTCCGACGACGTCGACTTCGACTTCGTCGTCCTCCCCGAATAAATAAAAAATGGCCGGCCAACCTTCCCATAACCGGAGCTCGTCCTCCAACGATCACCGTCCCTCGCAACCCAGTGCCCTCCGCCAGGCCCTCTACGCGCAGAACCGAACCCTCGACGGCCAGACAAACAATGACAGCGAGGACAGTGCCGTGCCAGATGCCTCCTCGCCTCCCGCATCCCCAGGCCCAGCCTCCCGCGCGTCCATCTCCAACATCTTCGCCAGCGAGTCGACGCCTCTGATCCAAGGCCAGTCCGCCAGCTCTCGCCGGACGAGCGTCCACCCGGGCCTCTGCAGGCATGGCACCTTCAGCCCGCGGCCGTCGAGCCCGACTGTCACCGCGCGGAGCACCGACGAGGAGAGCAGCGAGACGGCCGGGTCCGGCACGCACATCCCCGTGCTGGACAGCGCCATTACGACCATAGTGGGACACGACGATTGGAAGAAGTGGTTGAAGCGGAGGATCAGGACCAAGAAGATGGGACACAGCAGCGTGCTGGCAGAGCAGGCTGGCTTCCAAGATACGACGTTGATGTGCGTTTTCCCAATTCCACCTCCCATTCCCAGTGTCGGACTCTAACTATCTTCCAGGTACATGGCGTACTATATCCCCTGCTTGAACTGGATGAGCCAGTACAAGCTCTCGTTCCTCCGCGGCGACATCGTGGCCGCCGTCACCATGGCCTCCTTCTACCTCCCCATGGCCCTCTCGCTCGCCGCCAACCTCGCCCACGTCCCTGCCATCCACGGCCTGTACGCCTTTGCCTTCAACCCGCTAGTATACGCTCTTCTCGGCTCGTGTCCGCAGATGGTTGTTGGACCCGAGGCTGCGGGCTCGCTCTTGGTCGGCACTGTCATTAAGCAGAACGTCGACTCGGGCAAGGACCAGGAGGCTAACGACCTCGTACACGCGCAGATCTGCGGCATTGTGACAGGCATGGCGGGAGCGACGGTTCTGATTGCTGGTTTTACGAGGTTGGGGTTCTTGGATAGCGTCCTTAGTCGGCCTTTCCTGCGCGGCTTCATCAGCGCCATTGGCTTTGTCATTGCGGTCGACCAATTGATTCCGGAGCTGGGTCTTACAGATCTCGCCGATGAGCTTGGTGTCAGCCACGGCAGCCCTGTCGAGAAGATGGAGTTCATGATTCGCAATGTTGACAAAGCTCATGGATTGACGTTTGCAATTGCTGGAATCAGCTTCCTCTTCATCATGGTATTCCGGTCAGTTGCCCTTTTCATCCCATTTCCCAAACAGGCGTGCTAACAAACTGTAGTGAGCTGAAGAAGCGCCTGCAACCTAAATTTCCGTCTGTCGCGTATATCCCGGATCGATTCTTCGTCGTCGTCGTCTCCGCCATCCTGTGCTCGCGTCTTGACTGGGAGAGCCAGGGCGTTGATATCCTGGGCGAGGTCAAAGCCGCCGACGGCAACCTCTTCACTTTCCAGTGGCCTTTCAAGATGGAGCACATGGAACACATCCGGTCGGCGATGTCGACGTCCTTCCTGATTGCCATGCTTGGCTTCTTCGAGTCGTCTGTCGCAGCCAAGAGCCTGGGTTCCAGCGAGACGATCCAGGGGATCCAGCTGAGTGCTAATCGAGAGCTCATTGCGCTTGGAGTCGCCAACATGGTGGGCGGATGCTTTATGAGTATTCCTGCCTTCGGAGGTTATGGCAGAAGCAAGGTGAACAAGAGCACTGGAGGCAAGAGCCCGATGAGCTCCATCTTCCTGAGCCTCATCGCTTTGCTCTCCATCTTCTTCCTTCTGCCCTACTTCTACTACCTCCCCGTAAGTGTTAATCCCTTGATCCTTGTGGATAATTGGTACTGATAGCTTTTGCAGAAACCCGTTCTTTCAGCAATGATTTCTGTCGTGGCCTGGTCGTTGATAGAGGAGGCGCCGCATGACATCAGCTTCTTCCTCCGCATCCGAGGATGGAGCGAGCTGGGCATGATGGCCCTTATTTTCTTTGCCACCATGTTCTACTCGTTGACCCTGGGCATGGCGTTGGGCATCGGGCTTTCGATGTTGCTCGTCATCAAGCACAGCACGCGACCGCGGATCCAGATTCTTGGGCGCATTCCGGGGACAAATCGATTCGATGATGCCGAAGGCGAACACAACAGCCTGGAGTTTGTCGAGGGCTGCCTCATCGTCAAGATTCCGGAGCCTTTGACGTTTGCCAACACGGGAGAGCTCAAGTCGCGTCTGCGTCGATTGGAGCTGTATGGAACATCCAAGGCTCATCCGGCGCTTCCGCGACTCCGCAGCCAAGACTCGAACCGCAATGTCATCTTTGACATCCACGGTGTGTCATCCATGGACGGATCAGGCACGCAGGTGCTTGAGGAGATTGTACGCAACTATCACGATCGCGACGTGCGAGTCTTCTTCTCGCGCGGCCCGACACGACGAGACCACCCGGTCTGGCGGATGATGGTGAGCAGCGGCATCGTGGAGCTAGCAGGGGGAGAGTCGCACTTTGTCAACGACGTCGAGGAGGCGCTTAGACTGACGGAGTACGAGGAGAGCTTGCATGAGGAGCCTAATCGGCGGATAGTATAAAGGCTGCAGTGGGGAGCCTAACCAGCGGAGGATTTTAGACGGACGAAGAGGTGGATCGCGGGACTAAGACGGCGAATTGCAGTAGAGGTGCATGAAGAGCTAGATGATGAACGGAAGCATCGCATGAAGTGGAGGAGATACCATATTGGTTGCATTGACGAGGTATTGGCCGGTCCCTTCTCCGAGACGACCGGCAGAAGGTTTTACAGGGAGAATAAATCAAGATATGAATGGACATGGCGCTATTTTTGAGAAGCTTCACAGAATAGAAAATATTCACGGGCCTCATATCCAACTTCCTTATCTCGGTGACTGCTGTGGGAAGAAAAACGCCATGGCTCAAAGCTGCGCTTCCCCCACCGCCTGGTGGTGGGAGGAGAACTAATGCGGGAAGAAACAAGGGAGACGAAAGAAAATGGCCTCAACAATGAAGAAGCCCATGATGCACGCATGCAAGCCACGCCATCGGTAAAGATGGTTGGTTCGTTTCCTGTGGCAGGGGTCCGCGTCTCAACCAGCGAACGGGTTTCCCCGAGCTCCGGATGTGAGGGGAAAGCGGAGGTAATGGGACGGAAGGTGATGAGAAAGTGAAGGTTTGTGGAAGATGTTTGGTCTGTCCGGTTTGGTTTGGTTTGGCTTGTGGTGTGTTGGCCGGAATAGGAACGTTTCCGGGTTTGGATAGAGAGGCTTGGACTGACTGTACGACCACACGTCTTCCTGTGTTCGCACCACAGCAGGTATCACTGTCGACAAGGACGAGGGGGTCTGTCAGATGTCAGATGTCACCTCAAAACCATGTCTTATTCAACCGTGGAAACGGGCGGGCCAGCAGAGTGCAGTCTAAAGACCAGAACTAGACAGTGTAAGAGGTCGGGGTGTGGCTTGCCTTATCCCCATGCCGTCCATCCATCCATCCATCCATTCATGCTGCCATGCCAAGTGGTGCCATCCAGAACGACTCTGCATCACTTCTTATTTCTTACTGTGGTGCAACATACTCTGGTGGTACTTAACCCAGTCCATCAAACCACCTCTTCCCCTCTCCTCTCCTCCCCTCCCCTCCCTTCTGCGTTTTTTCCCCTTCCCACAAACCCGACTGCCCGGTCTGCAACACAACACCTTTTGCCCTTGTCCGAAAACCTTCTTGGTACATCCAAGGCCTCGTCGAGCGAGGGGCTCTAGTAGGATCGACACTACCCGCCAGTTCGCGCACTGACTCCACCCACCGCCGCGGCACAGCATGGCTGGCTCTCCCGTTCCACCTCCGGCCGGGACGAAGACACCTTCGCCCTCGCCGCCGCCCGGCCAGCAGGAGACGATCCAATTCGTTAGTTCCAAGTTTGACCTTTTTTTCTTCTTTTTTTTTTAAGTTCCCGAACGGCATTGGCTCCGGTGTTGGCGGCTGGAGGGTTTCCGGCAGTGCCCCGGTGGACGATCCCTTTGGAGGGAAACAAACCTCGTGCTGACTGGAGTCCCACAACTTAGGATCCTCGCGTTGTCGGTGATCTTGAAGACGACAATGATTCGTCTGCCGATGTAGACAGGTACGAAATCTACCTTTTTCTATGTTTGTTTGTATGGTTGTGTTGACACTGAAATCGCAGCCTGCGCGACTCCACTGCGTCCATCACCTCGAGCATTCTCGAGTATCGTAACATCAATGGCCGCAAGTATCAGTCCTCCAAGACCACCGAATACTGGTAGGTCTTGCATCTACATGAGAAATGAAATGCACCCAGATTCTGACCTTGTTAGGGCTCCTACCGATGAGAAGCACATCGAAGGTCTTGATGTCTCGTATACTACCCTTGAAGCACTCTCCCTAGTCTGATGCTAATTGTTTCGCACCTACAGTCATCAGTTTACGTTACTGCTCATGGAGGATAAGCTCTTCCAAGCTCCTCTTTCCGACAGCCCTCAGGTATGATTTGCTGTGTGATTGCTGTCCTCCGAACTAATCCTGTCTAGAAAATCCTCGATGTCGGCACTGGCACCGGTATCTGGGCCATGTTTGTAGCCACTACCCCATCTCAAATCCCACCCTCTCTAACACATCACCAGTGATATTGCCGACGAGTATCCATCTGCCGAGGTCCTGGGCTTCGACATCTCAGCCGTGCAGCCCAGCTGGGTGCCGCCAAACTGCAGCTTCCAGATCGACGACGCCCAGCTCGACTGGACCTTCAAGCCGGATGAGTACGACTTCATCCACATGCGCTATCTGTACGGCGGCGTCGACAACTGGGACAAGCTGTATCGACAAGCCTTTACCCACGTGCGACCCGGCGGCTGGGTGGAAAACACCGAGATCGACCTGGAGACGCGGAGCGAAAACCCCAAGGTGGCCGACGACCCTAACCACATCTTCAAGAAGTGGTGCAACCTGTTCTGGGAGGCCGGCGACAAGATCGGGCGCACCTTCAAGATCACCCGCGACGGCCAGATGGAGCAGAAGATGCGTGAGGCCGGCTTCGTCGATATCCAGCACCGTCAGTGGAAGGTGCCCATCGGTGGTTGGCCCCAGGATCCCAAGCTGAAGCAGATCGGGCTCTACAACGGCATGTTCATAGATCGGTCGCTCGATGGTTTTGCGATTTTCCCCATCGGTGAGATTCTGGGCTGGACGTTTGAGGAGGTGACTGTCCTGGTGAGCCAGATGCGGCAGGCTATCAAGGATCCCAAAGCTCTCCCTTACTACAATGTGTGAGTTTAGGTCCAAGAATTCTTTACAGATATCCCCATCGTACGCTGACATCTGGAACAGTCACACCGTCATTGGTCGCAAGCCTGAGAGCGTGCCAGCGGCGACTAACTAGGGAGAAACGGCTACGAGGTACGAAGAACGATTGGCAGTATCTAGGATGAATACACACCACCTTAGCTTAGTTCACTGTTAGGAGGCAGAACATGATGTCTTTGCTGACATACGCCATCAGACCAACTTCAACTCTGACGACATGTACACACACACATCGGCTGGGGAAGCCAAAATGATCATACTACGAACTTATCCATGCTTTCTTCACGTCTCATGCTGGATAACTCAGGCCTGTTTGACTATGCCTTCCAAGTAACCAAACGCATCTCGGACAACTTTCATCCCTGGCCCATCATCCTCAATGAAGTTCATCAACTCGAACAAATGGGCCTGTCCCTCTGCCACAAATATTGTAACCTTGTCGTCCCCAAGACATTCCTGCATCTTTTGGCTCACATCGAAAGGGACAGCCGGGTCAGCGTTCCCATGGAAAATAACCGTCGGCGGCCACCTCTCTCTCCGTGCCTTGTTCGCGGGGTCTTTTGCCCATTCGTAGCCTACGTCGACGTCGCCGAGTAAATCCAGCCAGGCATTCTTGTAGATGTAGTGCTCGTACAAAGCGCCGCGATGGATACCAGGCCTCGGTGGCTCGTACGGGTACTGGAACTCTGGATTCTTGGCTCCGTCGGCGAGAAGCATGTCCAGCACAAAGGCCGTTGGACTTCCGAGTGGGGTCTGGCCAACGCTGGGAGGCAGCGCGATGAATGGGGCCATGTCGGCGTCTTTGATGGGCTCTGGTGTAAGGAGAGTAGAAGAGTTGAAGAAGGGGTGCCGGAACGTGTTGATGCCGCAGATGGAGAACAGGGCGAGAGGTGGTGGAGTACAATAGTGGGCGATCAAAGCAGCTGAAAGAACTCCTACAGTTGGCCTGAGCCTCAGCTTTCATGTACCATCATAGGAAGGGAGTAGCAGTACCCCCGCTAGCACCGCCAACAATGACCCGACGTTCTTTTCCCGCCGCCGTGTTCCATTCCCGAGAAAACTTGTACGCTGCTGAGGCGTCGTCTAGAAGGCCCTGTCCGCCGACCTGAGGCATAAGACGCACGCTCGCACTTATGAGCAACCACTGCCTCTGTGCGCATGCCTAGTCAAGGGATGCCTCAATCATCAGCAGAGCACTCAGATGTATCTAATGATTCTTACCTGAACAAGCCAAGGAGCGAGACAGTCACGGCCCCAGTCTACGAGTCCGCCGGGGTGGAAGTAGAGGAACGCAGGTGCATCTTCGGGATAGGTGCTGTCGGTGTAAATGTCGCATTCGATGGGCATGCCATGGTTGGTGTATATATGCGTTGACTTGGAGAGCATGGCCGGCGAGCTGGCTTATTTTCTCTTTAAGCGTATACAATTGTGGTTTGTTCGTCTTGGATGAGTCTGTATTTATAGCTTTTGTGAGACGATAATTGACCCCGCGCGTCGACTTACTAGGCAGCCGGCTTACTCAATTACCCGATGAAGCGAGTTTTGAAGAGATGCAAATACACAATCGTCAAACATACAGAAACTTGAGCTTCTTGAATCATAGCATTGTTGGAAGTCCGAGGCGTTCTTCTTCAGCGCCCATTGCGGGTATCTCGTGGTAAGAAATACAAAGCGTCACCCTTCCCACCAGGGTAGTCTAATTCCTTCTATGTGCTCTTTTCCTCCGCCTCGCCAACCTCCACGGAATCGCTCTGGTGCGCCTCCACGCTGCCCTGCACCACGTTGGGCGCATATGTAATCTTGCCCTCGCCGCGACGCGCGGGTGGGATCAAGACGTCGAACCACCGCGGCATGATGACACCCACCGCGATGAGGATGAGGCAGATGTGCGCGACCCCAAAACCCAGGATGTGCAGCGGGTCTTCGCGCAGCGCGTTGAAGGAAGGGTACGAGAAGCCGAAGATGATGGCCAGGATGGGCGCCGAGATGAAGCGCAGCAGAGGACCCCAGACGACGGGGATGGTCCAGTTCTTGCCCGTACCGACGATGACGTTGAGGTCGAGTCTGAGTTGCTGGCCCTGTTGTAGAGTTAGTACTGTTCACCTGTGGTCTTTTCAAAGAGCTTACCGAGTAGAACGCCAGGTACCAGAAGCGCGTGATGTAGACGTTCTTGCTGAAGAACCTGGACGGCGGCAAGGAATCCGGCGTCTTGCCGATGAGGATCGCAACAACAGTCCCAGCAATGAACAGACCGAAGCCCATGCCAGCACCGGCAGGAGCACTGACTCCATGAGCAACCGCAACGCCAAAGACCATGCCGCCGAAGAAACCGGAGTTGAAGCTGATGAAGGACGGCAGCCCGACCTGGCCGACTACGTCCCTCCAGCGGTACAGCGATGTCGAGGCGGCGCACTCGCAGAAGACGACAAACACCAGCGCGACATCGCTAATCCATCGATCGATGCCGGTGAGGAGCGCGTATCCGAATTCAGTGCAGTATGGAAGCGACATCAAGAACGAGATGATGACCAGGCCGGTGACAACCCACTCGCGTCGCGCCTTGATGCCCGAGTCCATGACCAGCGTCACAACGGCGTCCAGCATGGCAAAGGCCGAACTGTACCCGAGAACCATGAGGGTGAAGAACAAGGCAAAGGCCCAGAAGTTGGCCGCGGGCAGCTCGGTGATGGCGGTCGGGAGCGTGAGGAAGCCAATGGTGAAGGCACCGATACGTTCTCCGTCGACGGGGGACATGCCCATGTATCCAATGACGCCAAACGCAGCAAAGGCAGCGAAGCCCTCAAAGAGCACGTTGCTGGCCACGATCAGGATCGAGTCCATGACGGCGTTGGAGTGCTTCTGGTTGTACGAGGCATACGAGCTGAAGTAGCCGAAGCCGACGCCTGTCGAGAAGAAGACCTGGCCGGCAGCGGTCTGCCAGATGTCGCCTTTGGCAAGCTTGTCGCCGTGCCACTCGCCAAAGTACAGCTTGATGCCCCGGCCGGCGTTCTCCAGCGAGACGGATCGGCCGACCAGCACGATGGTCATGATGATGGGAAGGCCCATGGTGAAGTAGACAACGCGGCCAGTCAAGCCGACGCCACGGAAGATGGAGATCCAGACCAGGAACCAAGTGAAGGCAGTCCATGCCACGGTCTCGCCCAGCAGCTTCACGCCCGGATACTCGGTGTAGTCGATGACGGAGCTGCTCGTCTTGTTTCCGGGGATGGCGTCGACGTTGGCCACGACGATGTCGTAGAAGAATTCCTCGCTGCGTCCCTCCCACGGAAGCGGGCTCTTGAACGAGTTCCGGAAGTAGATCATGATCCAGGACAGGTTGACGACGAAGTACGGCCCGACGATGAAGCCGATGTACAGGAGACTGGAGCCCAGGCCCTTGAGGCGGTGGTTGACGTTGTTGAAGGCCACGACGGAGCCGCCATGGTACGCCTGGCCGATGGCGATCTCGAGCACCAGACACGGGATGGCGATGAGGAAGACGCACAGCAGGTAGGGGATGAACCACTGGAGGCCGTTGTTGTTGTAGACCTGGGACGGGTACCGGATAAGGTTGCCCATCCCGGCGCAGCCACCCATGGCGGCGAGGAGGAAGGCCGCGCGGGACGGCCACTGATCACGGCCGTCCTCGGACTTTTGCGGCGGCGGTGCCAGCCAGAGGCCAACCTTCTTGAGGGCGGGGAGGATGGCGACCATGGTGGGCTACAGAGAACCCCGCGAGGTTCGTGTTGTCGGTGGCAAGGTTTTCCGGTTCGAGGATGGATATGTCGAGTGAGCACGGGACTGAGGGATCTTTTGGAGGAAGGGTAAGCTCAAGCTCCGCGTCGTTTGAGATTTTCTTCTCTTCCGCAAGGTTTGTCGTTAAGACGCGGACTTACATGAGAGGTGCGTATCTCCACGAACTCTTTTCCTCTGGGGCAACAAACAAGGCTTTCTCTTTCTCTGGATCCACGGCCGGGGGGGGGGGGGGGGGGGCCGCCGCTCTCTTTTATTCGCAACCAAAGCTTGCTACGTCAGGCCAAGCCCAAATCCTTGGGAAGCCCGAAGCTGCGGAGTTGCATGCTTGGGGCAAGATCTCCCCTCCTCGCGCGCGCATCCCCCCGGGGAGGACGACTCCATCCCTACAGCAGATACTCCATTGTGTTCTTGGCAATGGATACGGTTCGTATGATAGAGCGCTGGGGACTCCGCTGCCAAGATGCTGGGCACCTTGGCGCTCATCCTCGGGGGGTGGAGAAGGGCTCGCGAGAGAGCGGCGGTGGCCACCCCGGACAGTCGGGAGGTTTTTCTTTTGTTGTCGCCTTTTTCGTTCAGGTCGGAAGTCGTAGGTTTTGCGCTTCCCCAGCGCGATGGTCCGGCGCGCTTTACGGGATGAGGTTAACCAGCACGAGGCTCGAGTTAAGCATAACGAATAAACAATTCCCACTTGCCCGCGACTCTGGATAAACGGGGGGTGCCCAAAAGGGCCAAGCCGCAAGCGACGGTCCGGCCAGGAAGCCAGCCAACCTTGCAACGTTGAACTAGGCAGACGTCTGTTGAACTGGGAAGCCGGGCTTGTTATTGCGCCATAAACAGGGATCTTCGATGGTCCCCCTCGAATCCCACGCGAGTGGGTAAAAAAAGATTAACTGGTTACATGCCGTACCGTGGGATGGACCAGATTTCCCTCCACCATCAACCCTGGGGAGGGGCTGGCTGATCCCATCGCCAAGAGCCCTACGGGCCAATTCGACGGGAATAATCTATCACGCAATTCGTCGGGATGCAAAGGCCGTCACATGTTGGCGACGGAGACGCCGTGCCAAGTCTGCGCCGGTCTGAGACAGTCTGCGCCGATACGTCATTCAGTGACAGCTGAGGAGAGTAAGCAGACACAGAGAAGTACAACGCATGGGACAGGGAACAATTGGGGGCCCGGTACGTAAAATGATTGCAATTGGTGAGGTTCCTCTCACGTTGATAACAGCTCATTTTGGGCAGTGTGGCCTGGAGTCACCCCCAAAGAACGTCATGGACTTACGGTGCGGCACGCAGTGAGAGGGTTGAATACACGGGATGGAGACCGGCATCTGACAAGAAGGCAGCATGCAAGCGGTTGTCCTCCAGTGATTAAATCGTCCCCCTTGTCCCACAATTCCGACACCAATGTGTCAGAGAAATAAGAACTGCAGTTTTCTCTGACAGTGCGAGACAGTAATCCATCAAAATGATTATGGCGGCTTGCTGAATGTCGCAACTAGAGTTAAATGTAAAGTTGTACCTCAAAGCCGGTGGTCCTGAGTAATATTCTACACCATCGCGACAAGCATCTACTAGACAGCGGCATAGTTGTAGAATTCCTGATGAATGATACAACTGTCACTCATCTTTCTAATTTCTTTTTTCCAGAATCTCAATTGATCTGCTGTTGATCAATTAGTAGACAAGTGGCTGCGTTCTATGGCCACAAACAAGCCTAACTGCACTTCCTGTCGTATTTTCGGGCCGTCGGCTCAGCAACTCCATAGCAGCAATTGCAAACCGTGCCATATCGGAGCAGCGACACTCGCTCATCACCTAACGCACAATTGTGCCATTTCGTGAGAGATATCGTCATGGCTTGGTAGCTCAACACGGCAGCGCCCAGATATCTTGGCATCAGCCATGCTCCAATTCTAGCCTGGAAAGTACTAGCCATCCTACGGGGCGGCGCGATCCAAATCCGCGGCGCACAACGCTACTTTCATGGCTACCAGCGTGGAATATCACACCAACAGGCGCTCCCGAGAATATGGCTTGACCGGGGTCGTGGTGAAATCCTGGTGCATGCAGGAGAGAGACTGGCTGTGAAAGCTCAGGCTGTGGGGGTCTCGAGATGCGTCCGACCAGCCGGTCTTGGCCGGGGTATTGCTTTTTCCAAACTATCGATTTGGCGAGGTGATCACACCCCGAAACAACCACCTGCTCGAAGTGTCCGAGCTGTCATGATGCCAAAGAACATCCAATTGGTCATGCTACAAGGCCTGCCATGCACACTCCCACGTCTGATCATTTCATCTAGGGTCGGTACTTTCTCAGAGGACAGTGACTTTCCAAGCACGTCATCATCCTTAGCTATGGCGATGGTGCACAAACGGCTTGGCCCTCCATTAATGGGGTCATATACTCCGTAAATACCCACGAGAGCCACCCTCAGCCCTACCAAGCATAGTACTTCTTGGCGCTTGTCTCGAACCATTGGCTGCAGCATTTCCGGATGTTCCTGCCCTGGGTTGGTGAAGATACATGCTCGCCCTCAGTTACGGAGACATATGTCGACAAGTACTAAAATCATAACTTGTCTAAGTTGTATCAAGTGTCAACGGTACAAGACTCATGTGGTGCCAAGCTCGATTGTATTGGCGGCGAAAGGAGGTCAAGGCATATTTTTAACTGGTCAAATCCCGGAGCATCTGTTCAGATCCAGTGCATCAATTTTCCTCAAGCCTATCTATCCCTTCTGTTGGCATCTTCAGATACTGACCCCCGAGTCATTGAAGAAAGGCATCCAGGAAATACCGAATTCCCAGAGATATACATATTATATAACTAGAAATACATCCCGTTGAGTGATCAGTGAACATTAGGTGCTACTAAAACATAATAATGTACCGATAGTAAAGTAGTATATGCGAATATGGAAGAAGAAAAGGGACGACAAGGCAACAAAGAGGATCGTGGTAAATTCAACCAGGAGCAAGTCTACATATAAACTGAGAACAGTTATTTCTGTACTTAGAAGTAAAAAGAAGGGTAGAGAAGAAGGACCAGGCACCAATATAGGTATATCCAAGATATAAGAACGCAAAAAGGAATAATCGAAGAAGGTTGTTGACAGAATCAAGTAAATGAAAATGAGCACATCGGAGCCATGTTAGAGAATGGCAGCAAACAGGTTTTCAAATCTAAAATAGCAAAGCAGAAAGACAAAGAACCTAGCAGACAATATTTGAAAGGTAAAGGCAGAACACAAGGTATCGGTTACTTAAAATACACAAAGCGCATTTCCTCCACTGTTTTCACTGTATCTTCCTCTGTAGCAGCAATCGAGATTTCCTCAAACTCTAGGTGGCAATCTCATCTTTGGCGGCTAGAGCACTCGAGGTCCAGCTTGAAGCTTTGTAGTTCTTCTTCGATCTCCTTCATGACTGGTTCCATGTGCTGCAAGAGTGTGCAACTATGCACCCTCTTATTCCGCTTTTTCAAGATGGCGTCGTAAGCATACCATAGAGGTGGTCTGACATTGGTCATCATTTGAATGACTGTCGTGATGCTGTGACCCTGGAATGGTGGGCTGAGATGACCGAGCTTTTGCATCTCCTTCATCAAAGCGCCCAGCAACATACATGAACATTCGAAGGAGCAACCAGTCTCGCCCTTAGAGAGGGATTCGCGCAGCTCATCGAGCTTTGATAAGACCAGAGCGATGAGGCCCTGCCTCTTTTGATCGATCTTTTCTATGCTGGTGTCAGCTCAGAGTTACTGACGAGAACTTGGGTTACCAACCCAGGACAGGGCCAATAGGGAGGTTCATAGACCCAATTGGGCCTTCCTGATGCCTCAGGGCCAACTTTGCAAGCGTATCGAAAGTGTCCGATCGTGAGAATACCCAGGATACGCATAACCACATCACAGAGGTTTTCCCATGGCGAGTTGGCAGGTCTCCTTCCATGTCCCTGAGCCATCGGTCGACGAAGATGTCCACTATTTCGTAGCATTGATAATAATCGACGATGACGGCAAACTTTGTCAGCATCTCCAGGTCGAGAGACTTCGGTACGTCCCAATGGTAGCCGTGAATGATGTCCATTAGTATCATAAACGCCTTTGCGTCCCATTCGCTTGTCGATATGAGACTGGACAATGCCGTCGACGAGGATCTTTCCTTCCATGGCCCTTGTAACATCTGCATGAATACGGGAGAGGCCAGGATCAAGTGCTGGGAAGAAACCTGCAGTTGGATGGCTGGTTGCTCCTCAACGGGGCTGTCGGTTGCCTCATGAATAAGGTAGAACTCAGAATCTGGTTGAGGCTCGAGCTCAACCTTGGGTTCAAGAGCAGATTCGGGTTGATCCTGAGAGTTAATCTCGGGTTGAGCTGCTGACTCGATTTCAGGCTCAGGTATTGGCTCGGCTTCAGGCTCAGGTACTGGCTCATCTTCAGGCACGGGCTCATCTTTAGCCTCTTCGTCCGTCTGTCTCTCCTCTGCCAGCTCCTGTTTCGTTTCCAACAACTCAAGCTGGACCGTTGCTTCGGGCCCGAAAATTGTCTGCTCATTGGGTCTTCGAAGAGAAATGATCAGTGTTGAGTCTCCACCTGGGAACAGCTCATGTACGTGAGACTTCATCGTGAAGGGCAACAAGGCTTTGTTAAACTGAATTATGTTCTGGTTTCGTTCTCGGTGATGGCGTCATGGATAGCTGATGATTGGGATCTTTGCTGAAGCCTTCAATCGCGGGGTACGTAGAAAGAGGAGATGGGCTATTGCGGCTGCTTAGTCAACCATGGGTAGGAATGTTGATGGGCACGCAGGAATGTAATACCTAGTCAACGAGGCCAAACACGGGTTTTTAATATATCCCAACTTAGACATAAGGTTGATCCTATTCAGACATCTAAAGTATAATTGCAACCACATCCCATCATATTGAAACATTTTCCTGATACCAAAACCCTTCCTAATTAATACTAAGCGCTACTATATGACCAACTTAACAGAGAAAGCGGTAGGCCTTCTTCCACAGAGGCCAACTGAGCTGTTCCTCTTTTTCTTGCTCAGTGGAGATGTGCATTCGAAAATACCTCCGGCCTGTGGTAATATCCATCTCACTGGAGCGGACAAACCCCGTCCGGTACCAGATCTTATGACTGATATAAAATAGAAGAATGATGGGGAGAGCCATCGCTTTGAGGAAGAATGCCTGGACCCGGGAGCTAGTACCATTACCTGGTATCTCAATGGGCGAGATGGCAATCCAAATCTGTGCAACGAAGACCAGGCCGTAACCAATGACTCCGCACCAAGCCCCGAGAATGCCGACAGTCGAGCGGAAAGGAAGCTGCTCCAAAGGATTGGACGCGTGCGCCCAGGCCCTTCTAAATCGAATATGACAGAGACAGATACTCCCCCAGGTGAAAAGCATACTCAGGGTGCTTATTGAGAGAAGCCAGTTGAAGATGGTGCCGTTCGCTTCAAGGTCAGCTAAGTAAGCTAAAAGTCCAACACAAGATGCGAGTACAATAGCCATCAAAGGACGGCCTTGCCTATCAACGTAAGAGAAGATTCGAGGCGCGTGAGACTGTTCAGCGAGCGCCAGGAGTGTGCGAGATGAACCGTACACAGACGAGTTGCCAACGCTGATAACAGCAATGAGGATGATGCCGTTCATGATACTAGGTAGAACTGTGGCGCCAGCGCTCTCGATCGCAATGACGAAAGGGCTTGCTTGTGCGTCTGCGAGGCTCTTGCGACCCAAGAGACGGGGCTCATCAAAGGGGACAAGAAGCCCAACAAGCAGCAGCGAGACGCAATAGAAGATACTGATGCGCCAGAAAACCTGCTTGATAGCTGTGGGCAAAGACTTTCGAGGGTTGGCTGTTTCCGCTGCAGCTAGACCGATAAGCTCGGTACCGGCAAAGGCGGCAGATGAGGTGACTAGGACCGTGGCAAAGCCCTTGAACCCGTTGTTGAAAGGGCCAGGGTCCCTCCAGTATTGCCACCCAATGTAGCCACTTTCGGGCTCGCCGCCAATATTGATAACAGTGGCGAGCAAACTTTGAGATGTTAACTTGGAACATGGAGAGTTGTTGAGGGGAGAACTAACATGAAACCAACCACAGCTACGACTTTGATGATGGAGAAGATGAATTCTGCCTCGCCATAGGCTTTGACTCCAAACATGTTGATGACGATGATTATAAGGAGGAAGATGGTGACAAAAATGGCCTTGTTTATGTTTTCATTCCAGTATCCAATGGTATATGCTGCTGCAATAATCTCCATTGGTAGAACAAAAAGCCATTGCAGACAATAACTATTGAGATCTAGTATTAGTTACTGTAATATTGCAGATCATCAAAAGACATGTTTTATTCCAGATGAACAAGGTGAGAGTAAAGACTCACTTCCATCCCATGGCAAAGCCCCATGAGGGATCAAGAAAGCGGGTAGAGAAGGCGGAAAATGAGCCGGCGACAGGGAACAGCACGCAAAGTTCGCACAATGACTGCATCGTACAGTACTGTAAGATACCGATGATGAAGAATGATAGAAAAAGCGTGGCCGGTCCACCTGTGGAGAGGGAGCCACCCGAGGCGACGAATAGGCCGGTTCCTACGAAGGTTAGCAACGGGCACGTCCGATATTCAGCAAGGGACCACGCATACCGATACAACCTCCAAACGCAATCATCTGCAGGTGCCGTCCCTTGAGGTCTCTCGCAAGAGCCGTGTTGGCTGTCTTCGCGTTTGCCGCGCCAAGGTCGTAGTAGTGATCCCCGGCGGGCACAGTCGGGAGAGGAGTCTGCTTATAGCCGCCATCGCGACTCTTCAGCGAGCGTCTCTCGGCACGGCGGAAGCCATCGAGCCAGTCTGTGGGCCGCGGCATACGAGAGCGTTTGGCGGAGATGTCCCAGCTGGAGCCCTTGTCGGCCAGGTTGTCGGCGCCCATGCTGTTCATCTCGATGACATCGACATCGCGGGTGAGGAGGATATCGCCCTTCATGGTGAATGACGGCCAGTCTCGCAGCGCGCAGGATGCCCCGGAACGATTGAGGAAGAAAAGAATCCCTGAAAGGAACAATTGGTCGTTATTAGGGGTAAACTATGAGACACCAGGGGCTCCATCATCCCACCTTGTTCCTCACCATTGGCTCTGCTGTTAAAACTCTCTGGGGGTAGTCTCGGTTAGACTGAAATATTACGTACCTGGTTGCAGTTTTGCGGGATAGTCGGGAATGGGCCCAACCTTAAAATACTACCATGAATCGCGCAGCACTGGATGAGCCTCTTCCCTTTTCTTACGTGGCTTGTGTTCTATTCGATTTGAATGAGAATGTTAGTGAGAGAGCGTGTCAAGCCTGCAAAAGAATTCACATCTCCATCGCGACGAAGAACAACCTCGTCCGACCTTGCCGAGATGTCTTGCGCCTATAATAAGGCGTGGAGCACATACCCCACGCACAGAGTCCTGCCTTCTCCATACTAAACAAGGAACTGGCCTGCTAGTGGCGAATGGTGCGAGTCTCCCGAGGGATCTGTGCGTAACGCTTCGTCCTCCTTGCCAAAGCGTAATTTCATTTTCGTCGCCGATCTCTGTCGAGGATGTGTGGATGACATCTTTAGAGTCCTCATTCTCGAAACAGTGAAACGCAAATGAGGATCTATGTCAAAAGAGAGCCCTGGAAAGGCGCAATGAAGACGAAAACAGTGGTATTCGGGGATACGAACGGTCAATATTCTGTTCATTTTTATTTTTCTTTAGGGGAAGTTTCACGGTATCTCAGTACTCCGCCGGCTTCGTCAACATTGGAAAGCTTACGGCAACTCACACCGAGCCGACACAGCGACAATGGTCGTTTAGCAAGCCTTTAATTTGACTCGATCTTACTCTGAACAAGTCAGGTAGATGTTTGAATGAAGAATAATTTTATCGACGTAAGGAAGTAAATCAGTTGAGGCATGAAGTATCACGGCTTAAACCTCTGCTCTGAGCCTCTATGACTATGATGATTCGCCGTTTTGCCTAAATGGTTGTCGCTTGCTCGTCTCAAACTCAATTCCGACCTGGGCTTCATACTCTACGTCTCCTCATATTACGTGGAAGCCTAAGTTCTATAACTTCGAAGTTGATGTCTACGTTCTCTAAGTTACGCTTGCCCTTCAGAACAAACCGGTCCCAAGATAGGCATCACAGAGGGAATTATCTTGTTCAGGTCCAAGGTGGTATATTGCATAAGCTCTCGACAGTCTAAAAATGCTGGCTACCTTGTTGCAGTACAAAGTCAATCGTCATCCGATCGAGCTACTGCCTCGCCTAACATTCCTATCTCGATCGAATGTTCCCACACTTCAACCCCTGCTGATTCAACGGCCCGTCAGCTAGCTATGTAGCTTTCATTTTCTCACGTCGCCCTTCTTGATGGTCCCAGTGCCGTCTTTGTAAATGTGACAGGTCTTGGTGGCCTTCGAACCGAGGATCGTAGCGCTGATCACTCGCTCTTTGTCGGCGGGGTTGGAGCGGGATCGATGAACAGGTTTGTTGTTCTTCGACCTACCACGAAGAAATCAGAATCTGTTTCAAATTATTAAATCCGCCGAGACTTACTTGATATGAACCTCCTTCAGTGCGCCAAGTTTCTAAAAGTGGTTAATTTCCTTGGTCCAAAATGTGAAGTCTCAACCAGCAGTGCAAGGTAGTTCTGTTTCCTGTCCAAGAATCACTTACCTGCTCTGCACTGCCGCCGGGTTTGGTAAACTTATGTGTCGCATTCCGATACAACCCCGGCAGGTTCTTGATGTCGAACCCGAGGAATCTAACAAGATCCCTTGCAGAAGTGCTGAAAAATCGAGGCATGGTTGCTTTGCAGTAGCTTACAGGCACATGAAGTTGAATGGTTGTGAAAGTTGCCCTCAGAGTCTTGTGCTGTTGGTTTCTGAGAGAGGGAGGAAATATGAACTACGAACAAGACTTTGGCCTTTTATCCTTTTCCATATGAACGGTGAATGTCATGGTTGCAGCCTAATTTGCGCATTCACCTTTGTCTTGGGGAAACAAAGCCAGCGGCCAGCTTTGTGCGTATGTTTGCAATTATCTGGCCACAGAGGCAGCCTGTCAATTCACTGACAAACATCCACGGAAGCAGCCTTGCAAACAGACGATTCTGTAGCCTAACTGACAATCAATCAAGCAGGTTTGTGGGTAGTTAAGGCAGCGAATTGTGTATCAAAGAAACCCATAAGCAAGCAAGCAGTTGGCAAGCAATTCAGTCAAGCGACCAGCTGAAGGCCCCGATTGAAATTCACCATTTTAGGACCGCGCGATGTATGTCTTTCAACCTGTCTCCAATGCCATCTCCTCGAGGCCAATGAGGTCACTTGGTAGAACTCTGCGAGTCCACACATCGATTCATTGATGCTTTAATAAAGCAGGCTTGACTCATCTATGCTTGTCCCCAAAATAGTCTGTGTCTCTCTGCCGTACTCTGAGAATAATATTAGGCCGCAGCTCACCCTCAATGGCCACGTTTGTTCAGTCCATCTTCTGTGAAACCTAGATAAACGGCATGAAGGCCATTCTTGCAACGGATTCCGCAGTACGCCGAGCCTCGTGTACGAGTTCAGTGCGGGTCCTCACTTAAAGACCTGGTGCCGTGCCTTTTTAGCTCATCGGCATGTAGCAAGCAGGCACGCTACTGTTTGAGTGCATAGTGTGAGTGCTTGTTACTCAGTGGTACAACGAGGCCGAAGCAGGTGGGAAGGTGTAATTCTGCCTAATCAATTACATTTCTGTCCATGAGATCCGAACAGTTACGCATAGGCTGCGTTGCCGCCCAATCGCGTCGTCTTCATCGCCCCCCAGCCTGCTCTCAAAATATTCGATTGCAACCTTTGGCCACTTCGACACTCCGTACCACCTGCTTTTCACCTGAATTCCTTGCTGAGGTCTTAATGCAGTTGTGCTGCCCCGTATTACCTGTCGCGTTGAAATGGTTAAATCAAGTAAACAAGCAGGCTCGTAAGTATAACTTCACTTTTGAACCAGGGACAGGGTTTGTTTCTGTGCTGACGCCCAAGCAGACAGCCTTCTTGTGAGCTGTCTGGCTTCCCTTACTCACACTGCGTACTGGAAAACTTACACGTTGCGAAATGATCAATGTGGAAGGAAGGTTCGTTCGTGCCTAGAACGGAAGAACCCCGAGAATATGGGTCTTAGTTTAAATATACTTGCCGAGTTGTAATTCTACTTACTCTTGAGGTTGAATTGCACGTGGCAATATGCTGGCGCGGACTATGGAGATGTTGACGTTGGTAGAATACCGGGAACCTACTTCAATCTCCTTAAGAATAAGAAACCCAGGCCAGATTGCTTCAGCTCCTTCTCAAAAGTAATCAGTTGATTTGTTCGAAGCTATCGAAAGATGCCATTGCCAGCTCTGAAGGATGGTGGTGGATCCTTTGGCTGTGCCGGGACCAAAGGGCGAGCTATCACTTGGAGAGGAATGGATATTAACATATGCTTCAATGGTAGCTATGCATCATCTATCACAAATACATTATACTTCAAATTAAGACTTCCAAGGAAATTGGTCAATCTATGTCTCAGACAATATTTAACCTCAATCTCAGTCTTAATATTACCTTTCGTGATATCGCATCCTTCGCTAACCTTAACTTTCAACAAGTAGCTAAGATCATGCTTGTACATTTACGTCCGGTTGTAACCTGGCTAAAATGAGTAACGAAGTAGCTGTGGCTATTGTTCTAATCTCACATTGTACATCCCCTCGCAGAGCTGCTGATAACTACTCCCAATTCACTTGACGACTCTGCCGTGCCCTAGTTTGTGTGAAAGCATGGATCCACGTTCCTGACTCGAAGCGTCCCTGCGCTGTTCGCAGTCCCTAGCAAGCGGTGTTGTCTTCAGTAACAATTACTTAAATCTGAGTGAACCCAAGAATGTGCTGTAACGCTCCAGGCATCATGGTGGCTTTTCCGCCACAGAAATGATAGAGTTGCTACTTGACAGCTCCTGAGTGCATGCATTAAAGAAGCGAGATAGCAAGACTCATGCCCAAAATGATGCAGACTACTTAGGAAGTGGTTTGCAAGTCCCTCAATGCAATCTACGTGAACATCGCCATTCGGGGATGCCGGGAGGCGAACCGGGCCGCAGTGCATTAGCACGGAAGCATGATGATAAGGCGGAGAGAGTACCTGCATGGGCATGGCCCCTGGACCAGTTATAAAGAATCTTCCGAGAGAAATGGGACGAATGAATGGCTACTGGTACGCCGCCACCGAAGCCTCATTCCCCTTGCATGATTCCTCAACAGCCCTACGGAACTGCGTAGAGACCAAACGCGCTCCCACCACCGATCGTCCCAGACACCGACGTCGCAAGACATCTGAACGCTTGCCGGGCTTATCTCTCCGGTATCGCATGCAAAACCACGCCTCACGTCAGGTTGGGCATATGTCGGTGTGCATCCCCGAGGCTCAAGCTGCCGGGGATCATCCCCGTGGCTGCAGATAGCGACGCCACGCAACCTCACCGAGAGCCCAATGACACGGTACTGGGATCGACAGGCATAACTGCAGGCTGGTTCCATACTTTTTTTTTTTTCTTCAAGATTCTGCAAATTCCAACTACGAATGCGGCATCTACGAGGCACGGTGCTCTTCCAAAATGACGATGGGAATGCAACATCACGGCGAGAACTGCAAGGCAAGAACGGTGCGAAGACCTGCGGGAAGTTCTTTTGTTGAAAAGACGTTGACGATTGACTATTTCAACGTCCTCTTTTCTAAACATAGTAACCTTCCCTTCCGATGTTTTTCTACCGTTGTAGCTTGACTTCATGCTTGAGATGGAGGATCCGCAAATGACGATTACAATTACGCATCACCCTTGTGGGTGAGCATGCTGACGGCAAATTTGTGTGTGCGAATGGCAACCCTAAAAAAGCAAAGTTCAGATGCGACGAAGGGGTAAGACCGGGAACCGGTGCGACTGTTACACGGCAGATATGGTCAAGGATTGTGAAGGCCAGGGTTGAGGATTCGTAAAAACTGGGCAGGATTCCATCATCCATTAATGAGTGCAGGAGTTCAACTGGAGATAACCAAAAACTGTTAAAATCCCCAAGGCCAAGGCTTTGGCTTCTTACGCTCAATCTCCCGGGTTTCTGGTGGCGTTCTGTCTTCGCAACCGGCGTTCACCAACGACCCAACCAGCAACTAACAACCACAACCCAGCCAAGGATCCCCGTGGAAATTTGCCATCGGAAGCCACAGGTTACATCGCAGTAATGCAACCAAGCAGAGCCCTACAAGAAACCCTGCTGACCCCAGCTGCATCCCGTGACATGTTTCTTCTTGCACCCATTCGTGACAGCTTCAAGCACTCGCCTCGAAGCAACAAATTCCGAATCGTCGCTCCACTCCAGCTCACTCGACATACGCAGCTTCCGCTTCGCGAGTTCATCATATCTTGAACTGGTCTAGTTCCAGTCGCCACATACCCCATCGTGATAATGCTCTAGCTAATCTCAGGCCAGCTTCATCCTGTTCTCCACGGCATACTTGCCCAGGAGACGGCTTCTTCCGCAGAGCGCCTACGCACCGCATCCATGAGTCTACAACGCAAGGAAGTCAGGAATCGCTTTGCCCATGCCCTCATGGTTCCCGTACTCCCCCAAGGCCATCCGCCTCGCTCCCGGTTGTGGCGCTGCGGATCCGCGCCATGCTATCCCCGTTCCACCCCGGCCACGAGCTTTCCATCGGATCCCGACGTCTTCGATTGACGCCTTGAACTTGCGGAAACTAGGGCCGTCCTTTCTACCTTAGTCCATGTGTTCACGACTGTGCCCTGGGCCTCGTTGGATGTCTTCTTGCGGTTTCCCGGGCCTGCGGCCTGAATGACGGGTCATTACATCAGAGGCAAAATTCTATGGTTGAGATCCTCATCTCTGCCGAGAGTGACTCGAGTGGCCATGTGCCGAGAGACCTCGAGGCGTTTCGGACCAAGGATCTGTCATATAGATGATGGATAGCTGGCTTGCGCCTGCGAGGACCCGTCTCGCCTTACCATTAACGCTAGCCACCAAGAGAGTTGCCAGCCTTCCAATCACCTAGTCATCTTCGAGTCGTTCTCGGCCATATCCTCACACGGTCTCACCAAGTTTTGCCACTCCGTATGTGAAATTGCCCAAGAGTGTGTGACTCCCAACTTGAGGTGCCACGGGTCGAGACCCCAGCACGGTTGGGGGCAGGGTGGAGGTATATAAACAGCAATATCATTCCCCTTAGGATTCAAGCCATCACCGAAGTCAGTCGTCAAAGTTGGCATTTTCGACTCAAGTAAACACCAAGTTCTCGATCAGCATCACCACTTCCCAGACGATGAAGCCCTGGTGCCTCACAGCTTCCGAGGCTCTCACTCAGATCCGATCTGGGAACCTCACCGTAGAGGCCTGCGCCATGTCGCTGCTCGACCGTATCCGCCAGCGCAACGATGCTGTCCAGGCGTGGGTCTATCTCGACGCTGGGTCTGTCATCAAGCAAGCTAGGGAGTTGGACAAGGTGCCGCCAGACAAGCGAGGTCCGTTGCATGGAGTGCCCATCGCGATCAAGGATGTCATTTATACCAAGGGTACGTGGATCTATCTCATGGTGGCTTACGAGTTCTAAGGAAATGTGCTCACCGTCAACATAGACATGCCAACGCAGCACAACTCACCCTTATACGAGGGGAGCTTCCCCAAGGTCGACGCCGCCTCCGTCCAAATCCTCCGCCACGCGGGTGCTCTCATCTTCGGTACCTCTCCCACCCTCTCCCCTCCGTCCATCGCTGACCGGAGCCTTTCTCACAGGCAAGACAACTACCACAGAATTCGCAGCAATCCATATCGGCACCAAGACCCGCAACCCGCACAACCCGGCCCGGACCCCCGGCGGCTCGTCATCCGGCTCCGGCGCGGCCGTCGCCGACTTCCAGGTGCCGCTTGCCCTCGGCACACAGACGGGCGGGTCGACCATCCGCCCGGCGTCCTTCAACGGCATCTTCGGCTTCAAGCCCACGTGGAACGCCATCTCGCGCGAGGGCCAGAAGGTCTACGCCGTGATGCTAGATACGCTGGGCCTCTATGCCCGCTGCGCGGACGACCTAGTCTTGCTCGCCGATGTCTTCGATCTCGAGGATGACGGGGACGATGGCAACGCTTTCCACGGCATTCAAGGCGCCAGCTTTGCCATTTGCAAGACCAGCGTCTGGGACCACGCAGGTAAGGGCACACAATCCGCCATGGACAGAGCTGCCACGCTTCTCAAGGCACACGGCGCCGATGTAGAACTCCTCGACCTCGGTGCCGAATTCGCAAACATGGACGAGTGGTTCCGCGTCGTACTACACAGCGAAGGTCGAACGGCGTTCCTGTCTGAGTACCGCGTCGGCAAGGACCAGATCCACGACGTCCTCGTCAGCCAAGTTGAGAACGTCGACCAGTTCAGCCGCAAGACGCAACTCGCCGCGTCTGACGGAATTGCTGCACTTCGGCCGCGCATGGACGAGATTGCTGGGCGCTACACGGCCATTATCACACCGAGCGTCCCCGACGAGGCGCCGGTGGGATTAACGAGCACGGGAAGCCATGTTTTCTGCAGTATGTGGACAGTAAGAACTTTAGCAGAGACCACGACAGTTAGATGAACGAAACGAATGACTGCTAACGGATGGATAGGCGCTACATAACCCCGTGCTAAATATACCCGGGTTCCAGGGAGCCAACGGGATGCCCATCGGATTATCTCTCGTCGCGCCGCGGTATCGTGACCGGCATCTCTTGAAGGTTGGCAAGGCGGTGGGTGAGATCTTTGAAGCCGAGGGCGGGTGGAAACGGCAGCCATGTTAATGAATCGCATGGCCAACAATGTGAAGACAGAAAGAAGCTGATGGCGAAACGTGGACGCAATGGCCGACTTAGTGCGCTGCCTCAGAGTCATGTTTGAAGGTTCAGAATTGCGTACGGATCAGGAGCAAAGGCTATGTCATCTTCTATGACAATCTATCGCTGTTTGGTAATAGACACTAGGAGTAGAGTAGGCCCGGAAACAATATCCAGCGAGCTCATGGTTCAAGCACAGGGCACACATCAAACACAGTAAATACATAGAAAGCGATGAAGAATATCCTCATCCACTTGAGCTCTTTCATCCGTCTTTATTTTCTTCTCCATCAGGCCATAGACGATTTGCCTTGATTGAGGATACCGCAAGTGCCCTGGCCTACATTCGCCCGATATGTTGAAATCAGTCCTGGTCGTTAAAATCACCGTTGTGCTTTACAAGGCACCAAGGGCCTGCCACTCGCCACCCGCCACCCGAGTTGACGTTTCATTCACCGCGCAATGCTGGGTCTGACAAGTTCCCAGTCAATCAACCTTTGAGAAAATCGAACAGAAAAAACAATGAAACGCCGCGGATGAGTCAAGCTAGCAGAAGAGGTATTGCCCAGTCATTTATTAACAAACATGATGTAAAAACCCGCCAAAGGCGGTGCGATCATCAGTCTCTCACCGCTTCATAGGCAAGAACTTGTCAACGCATTCAACAAACTGAAAGGGTCGGTTAGTACAAGCACAACATATTTAAGTGAGAATGATTGGCTTACTGTTTCAGGCACAACGCCTTGGTTGCCGAGATAGCGACCCATGCTCTTGACAAGCTCAATCTGCTCCTCCGGAGACAAGCTGGTAATAGCTGTCTCGAGAACGCTGCCAAGGTTGACCTTGTGGAGGGCGATAAAGCTGTGGTAATACATGTACGCAAAGAAACCCATGATGAACTGGCAGTCCATACGGTCGGTAATGCCTCCGTGGCCGGGAATGGAGTCACCGAAGTCCTTGATCTTGAAGGTACGCTTCAAGCCAGAGGCAAAGAAACCACCGAAGGGAGCGATGAGGGAAGCGAAAGTAGCGAGGTTGAGGGCGTGAAGCTGCATGGGAGCAAAGGTGACGGAGAAGTTGGTCGGCTGGGGAAGGAAAAAGAACTCGGGCATGTGATAGGTCTTGGGGTGGAAGACAGGGTTGGGGTCACACTCAAGGCCAGTGAAGATGGTGGCGCCAAGGTCCTGGATATAGAGTTAGAAAACTGGCCAGAGAGATACTCTCGGCCACATGGGACGGCGAGTAGGGAAAACTTACGTTGACGGGGCAGATGAAGTACTTGGATCGCATCATGATATTGACGAAAACGATGGCAGACAAAACAGTCATGATCCAGGCGCCGACGAAGCCCTCGACCGTCTTCTTAGGCGAGAGCTTGATGAGCTGGGTGCGACCGAAGAGAATACCGCAAATGTAGGCAAAGATGTCGTTGGTGATGACAAGGGCGGCAGGCAAAAAGAACCAGATCATGCCCTCAAAGACGTTGTTCATGATGAAATGGGCCTGAACGACGATGAGGTAAAGTGCCATGTGAGTCCAAGCAAAGTTGGTAAACTGGAACTTGTAGTTACCGGCCTGCAGAGAGGCGACGAAGCAGACAAAGCCTGTGGGGGTGGTTAGCTACTGTACACTATCGCAAACGATGAGGTGACTAACCAAAGACATAGAGAATGAAGCTGATGAAGCGGTGGTGGGTAGCCAGAGGCAACAGAACCTTGTCGACGAGGACAATGTGCTTGAAGTAGTAGATAACAGTCTCGCCGTAGAGGAAGTACATGGTAGTCGCAAGCCAGTACCAGTTAAGACTCTTGGTCGATCGCAGGGAACGGGCGCGGCTGGGGACATTGGCGATGGCGATGACTTCCTTGAAGGAGACAATCTGGACAGCTGTGATAATGCAGATAATGTAGATGTGGCCCATCAACAGGGCGGAGAAGAACAGTCCGAACATGACAAAGGTCCAGAACGTGCGGGTCATGAAGTTGGCCTTCTTCTTCTCGTACTCGACCTGCTTCTCAGCGGCAGTGGGGGGCTTCTGTGTGAGGGCAAGGGCACCATGGTCAGCAGAGGTCCTCGTAGATTTTGGGTGTAGTTGCGTATGAGGCGGCAGGAGCTTGGCGATAGAGATATATTCGGATCGCGAGACGGTTAAGCGTGGACACGTACCTCGTTGACAGTCTCAAGCTGAGCCTTGGGCTTGTTGGGAGACTGGCCATCGTCGCTCATGTCGCTGAAGCTCGACCGTCGTCCGTCGGAGCCATTCTGGTTGCCGTTGCGGTTGGGGAACCTAACCCCTCTCTTTGACCGACCCATTGCGACGGTGTGGTGGTTTTGTGGTGGTGTAGGGAACGTTGGTATTGCGATTTTCTATCGCGGCCGTGGGTTTAGCGACTCGTCTCGACTGTCCTTGCGCGGTGCGACTGGGGGGACGTCGTGGGTGAGTGTGTCGTCGGTCGTTGTCGTCGTCACAGCGGTCGCGCGACTGCGGCAGGCCCGGAAGACGAGGGAGGTGATGTAGGGAGAAGGGGTGAGCTGAGGCGGCAGTATCCTGGGTTGCGAGGGTACAACGAGACGTCTCGGTGGAGGCGGCAAGAGCGGAAGCGGGCACTGAAGTCCGCTGGAGAGGCCGCGAGCGTGTGGGCAGGCTCGGGAGGCGGTGCTGTTGGTCGTGGTCGAGAGTCGTTTGATGACGATGGGAAAAGTTGGAGGATTTCAACTGGCCGTTTCCCAAAGTGGGTGGTGGGTTTCGCGCTGATGTTGACGCTTGCGCTTGGCCGAAGCAGCCTAAGAAAGCCCTGGCGGAGCGGAGTTGGCGCGAGCTGTTGGGGGCTTTACTGTGCAAACGGGGCCCTGGAATACTACGAGGGCAGCTAGACTACAGTGGGTGTTACAGCGCCTCGTCGGTCGTTCCATCCGTCACCAATCAGCACCTCGGTGACTTCAGGGATCCATGGAACTCCGGGCCGGCAAGGCTGAATGAACGAACTGACGCCCAGTTTCTTTGCGCAGTTCGCGGCGATAAGATACACAAACGATTCAGCATGCGCCCCAGACTACCTCCTCCGCGTCTGCCGGACTGCGGACGCTGTACGTACGTTCTCAGCCACGGATTCATGCCTCGCTTTCGGCCATGGACTTGGACGCAGGGGCTGATTAGATGTGGGACTCGGGCGGGCAAATGCCCCGTCGCCGTTGGTGGGACCAGACAGAAGAGATCTGTTGGGAGATCTACAGTCAAGAGATTCTATGGGTAGAAAGCCGAAAATGACAATACGTATTTGCTAAACGGTCAGGTATTTGGCTGTTGGTGCAGCTGTGAGCGGTCTGTATCTTCAGCTCTTTGACCCGGGAGGTTTCAGAGCAATTATCCATGTAACACGTTACATCCAGAAACGACTGATCTCGCCCGACAACTCACAAGCCAGATCTAAGCCCTGACAGTGACGTCGCGGGTGGTGTCTGCGCTGTGCGCGTGTTTCTCTTCTGTGGGCATGAAAACGCCAAGCGGGTAATTTGCGAATCCGCGGGACCCGGCATCCTACCTGCCAATGCCCCAGACAGGATTCCCCACAACTTATCTCGCCCTGTCCTGTGCTGGCTTTCTCGCTCTTGTTTTCACGTCTGGAGGTGTTGTGGAAAGCAATCAAGAAGAATGTGTTTAGAGTTTTATCCCTTTACATTATCAAGGGTCCTGCTTCCAAGATATCTGCGAACACTAAATTAGAAAAACAAGGTCCTTGATATCAGGAACGAAAAGTGCGTCATCGATGGTTCTTTCACATGCTTGAGGTGAACACGTGCGGAGACGAGGGAGGGGTGGCCCACACATAGACTACTTATTTGCCTGCGGCGCTGCGCCACAAACATTCAGCCACGTCCTAGATTCAACCCCAATCCATCATCCTCAGCCACAAGCCTCGAAATATTGACGGAAAGTGTTCCACGTGACTGCGCGACGCGTTCTTCTTTGTCCCAGCATCCGACCCGCGAAACGGTGCCATGCCCCACGAGGCCCAGACGATAATCTCGGACAGCCTCACCCAATGGCGCTGCTCCAGCCTTTCAAATCCATAAGCCATGGATCTAGACGAATTCTCCGACGATGGCTTTGACGATCTTACCGACAACGCTCTTCAAGAGCTCGAGAACAACGCCATCCAGCTCACCCAAGCCCACCGAAAACCCCCGTCTCAGCACCCCGAGTCCGCCTACCTTGACGCCATCTGGGTGGAAGATGATGACCTCGATACCACTGAGGTGACCAACGATGTTGGGGAGCCCGTAGGAAGGCCAGTGGTGGACAATACTCTCCAGCAGCACTCGCAGCAGCAACAGCAACACCAAGAATCTCGACGATCCGTCCCACCTCTGCCCAACCCACGATGGGACCCAATCGTCCATCCTTCCAAAAGGCGTCCCGCTGGCCAACCAGCTCCTCTACTGCCTAGTGCAGCTGCCACAAAACAACCACTGTACACATCGCAGCAGTTCCAGTCCCAGTCGTCAAACTTGCACCAACCTCAAGCGAGTCAGTTTGGTCGACCAGGCATCGGAACGAATCACTTCGTTCCCTCACAAAACCAGCCTGGCAATGTCGTCTCAGCCCTTCAGCAGCGATTGCGGGCCCTGGAGGCCGAGCTCAACGTCGCCCGTGGCGAGGTGTCAATCATCCGAGCCAACTCCACCAAGGCCCAAGAATTGCACGATGCCGAGGTCAATCGCTTAAAGAAGCTCAACGCGGAGCAGTTAAGTCGGCAAGAACGAATCGCCGAAGCCGCCGTCGTCGCTGAACACAACGCCAACATCGAGCTGCAGTTTCTCCAAAGGGATGTTAGAGAGGTTACCAACCGCACTCGAAGGAAGGATGCTGTTGGGCCCACAGCGCAAGGTCTCACGACGCCGAAGAAAACGTCCAAGACATGGCGAGTTGCCGATGGCTTTGACGAGATGGACATTGTCGTAAGTCCTAGTAAGGGCCAAGGTCGCAATAAGAATGCTGGGTCAGTTGCCGCCAACGTAGGCGAGAGAACGCCTAGCAAGGGCAAGCGAAAAAGACCAGCCGTGGACAGTCCTATTATGGCCCTGGATACCCATATGGGTGGTTTTGATGACATGGCCATCGATAACAAGCCAGAGCCTGCCGCAATACAGCCCCCAATCGTGATTGCTGCAACGCCTAGTCTTCCATTTGAGGTTTGTGTGAACGCCGTTCTTTCTCGTTACTAGACTAACAGGTTTCAAGTTCTTGCAGCTCGTGTTAGATCATGTGTCGTTTCGTGAACAGCCCCCGACTTTCGAGGTCCTATCTAGATTCTCGTTTTCCTCCGAACCCAATACGTCTTTCGCGGCCTACATCTTCAAGAAAATCCCCATCATGGGCAATCCTCGCCGGCCTGTTCAATTGTTGGTGGACTTTGCCCACTTTGTAGTGCAAATATGGACCCGGTGCTCGGACGAGCAGTACTGGGAACCCATCAAATACCTCGTCGCTCTCATAGCCTTCACGTTTCAACTACAAGCAACAGAGGTGGCTCCTTGGATTGTGACTGATCTCGCCCCCGTCGCTCAAGCAACCATTTGCACTCTTGCCGAGTGGAGGCATCGATACTCCGATGGAGACGGTCCCAAGGATGAGCGATTCAGGTCTCTTGAGGAGCATATCAACATAACCGATATCCTGTCTCTGCTCTCCACAAGTTCTCAGACGTGTGCCACCACTATCTTAGAAACGGAGGCAGGCTTTGAATCCAAGGCAGCGTATTTCTGGAGACACATCTCGCTTGATACGCCCCTCTTGCTCCTCACGCCGAAACAAGAGCTCGCCGATATCCTTGGTATGCTGGAGCTTCTGGCTTCATCTTCGCTACCAGGCTCGATTGGCCCCATTACGGACGAGAAAGATCCTCCTTTCGTCGCACGCGTCATCATTGAGAAGGTTGCAGCCAGGCTAACTGAGTATCCTCGTTCGGCAAAAACACCGGCTGAGAAACGCAGCGTACGCCTTGCCGTTTTACGGACGCTTATCGCGTTCGCCAGGTATCCGTTTGGGGCGATACAGCTGGCGTCGCATAACACCGCCCTTCCTCGTCTGGTCACCTGTCTCAGTACATCTATTGACGACTTGTACGACCAACCCATTCCATCAAACATACTGTCAGACCTCTCTCAAACGAGCGGACCAGAAACGCACACAGTTTCCGACTCATCTTCCGAGCTCAACAGTATAATCTGCCAATGCGTCCACCTCATTCACACACTCGTGACGGGTCCTGATACTGCGAACCTGGCCGACATTGGCCAGAAGCTCTCCATGGCATACGGCGGAAGCCAGCGATACCTGCTTGCTCTGGGGAGACTGACCTTTGTGGAGGAGGATCTGGTCATGGAGTCGGGGATCGACGAGGACACGATCGAGGCGGCGCATGAGCTCTTGGAGATGAATGTGACTCCGGATGAAGGAGAAGTTGTGAGCGGTGCGTTTGTAGCGTGACGCGGAGATCTATGTCGTTGTAGATCGGCCAGGGCTTGGGAGTTTCGCACTGCTTGGAATAGGCAAAATGGTTGGCGCTTAGACGGGGGGCATACATAGTATTTAGGAGTTGGTCATGGACAGCCAATGATACCGCACATGTAATAAAGACGCGAGTCTAGAGGCTGGGCAATCGGATTATATGTATCTAGTGCAACTATGGATAGTTGCAGAATTAAGCAAGTGTGGCTTTAACTATATCACACCGATTCTCGCCCATCTTCGCTCTTGATGCGGGCGAGATACAGCAGGCACTTGAGGACCTGAGCACAACTAAATACTGGCAAGGATCGTTAAACCATCTTCAACCGCTGTGTATACGATGTGAGCGGACGCCTGTTAGTCATGTCCCTAAATTAAAGTAAAGGCTACACGAAACAGATATTGGAATGCGACGTTCCACAACGTCGAGCGAACTTGCAAAGTAGACTAGAGGTATTAAGTGACGAGCCAACCATCAAGTCGTGCTTTGGTGTTGACTTGGACTCTTCTCGCTGGATACGTGAGCGCTTTGGCAATGATGCTGGGCAGACCGATGTCAATCTCAGCCGTTCTACTTGTCCGACTTTGGGCTCAATCAGCTTCTTACTAAACCGTATGTGTTGCGTTGGGCAGCTTACCTCAGAATCATTCTCCACGATCTCTAATCGCACAAATAGTAATTTCATCCAACAGCTAGACGGACCTTGACAGCGCCACAGCATGTAGTTCTGCATTGCGGACTCGGTCTAAATTACAGGAGGATACATGATTGGAAATAGTACAAGACAGCAAGCCTGAAAAGAGCGATGAGCAAAGCCATTGATACGCTGTTAACTTGACTAGTTCTCAATTTCAAGCACAATACCGACCGTTGATTACGTTCCCTAACCTAGTAAGTATAGGGTAGGAGCTGAATTAATTCGACAACACCACAGTGTGTGAAATTAATCCTTTAAAGTATGTCCTGATGCCAATCCTATCCTTAACACTATCCGTAACTCCTGTCCGTAAGTATTGTTCTAAGCTTAGTTCTTACCATTCAGGATTGGTACCCTAGCTAGCTCAGTACAACCAATAATGGCACAAGAATCGAGCATGAACGATGGCCCTGTATAAACCTGATCTTTGACTCGATCATAGGTGTAATGAACATCATCCCCGGCCTAACCTTGGCCCCGGATTACCTACGACCGTGCATCGTCTGCGTAACCTCAACGATGAAATATCTCCGTACTTCATTAATTCGAAACAAGCCACTGACATAACGATGTTGTGCCGGCCAGGAGCAAGGCGACGACAACGCAGGAGGGATTTGCGCCAAGATTCAACGTCTAAAATAAGGACCGTGTGGCTGGCTGATGAGAAGCCAATGACTGGATGTATATGCTCTAGGGAGGAAATAGATGGCCTTTATTTAGACGCAGCCTTTCCGTTTGCTGGCGGGGTGGACGGCTATGGCTTGATAGTGACCGACCCAAGAGCTTCGGTTGGCTGCGATGAACACACCAACCTAGCTGAAAAAAAGAAATTATTCTCAACAACAAAGAAAAACCGAGATTGAACAGCACTGGGACCGTTAATACTCGACGCTGTGGCGCAAATCTGTGACGTCTAGGGAGCAAGGGCTTCTCAGCTGAAGGACGATCCTTCGGGCCCTCGGCGCATGGTCTGCTCTGGCCTGGCATATCGGGTTCTGGCCGCACTGGCGATCTACGTGAAACTCGGTCGGGCTGTACGATGCTGTGGGCTCGACGTTGACAGGTTGAGTGGTGATGAAGGTGGCGATCAGCTGTGAGAAACCGAGATACGAGAACTCAGAAGCGGGAAACAGTAATGAAGGACTGGTAAACGAAACGGCTTGATAGCCTTGGTCCGGGATATATAAAGAGTCGCATATGTCTTCCATAGCCGGCGTTAGGACACCAAGCCAGGAGTTCCATCCAGCCCTCCTTCATCCCTAGTACTTCCAAGAACTCATCTATTGCCCATCATGCGCTTCACCACTACAACCCTCCTCGCCCTCCTCTCCACCACTATCCACGCCGCAACCAACGAGCCCTGCTACGGCCCCAACGGCGCCGCCGGCGTATGCATCTCCACCGCCGCCTGCACCAAGTCCGGCGGCTCCACCATCGCCGGCGCCTGCCCCGCCGACCCGGCCGGCATCAAGTGCTGCTCCAAGCCCAAGTGCGGCCCCGGCGGCAAGGGCAACTGCCGCTGGGTGTCGGACTGCGCCGGCTCCACCGCCGCAAACCAGTGCCCCGGCCCGGCCCAGATGAAGTGCTGCAGCTCCGCCGCCGGAGGCTTCGGCGGCTACGCCGTGCCCAAGATCCCGCCCGTCGGCGCCTGCAAGAAGGTCGCCGTCGACGGCGCCAAGAAGATCGTCGCGGCGTTTCCGGGGCGTGTTCGCGAGATCGGCTGTGTGCGCGATTGTGCGTGTCCGGGCTCTTCGGACCACTGCTGTGGTCTTGCCACGGATATGATGATCTCCGACCACGGCGGTGTAAGTCACCTTCTCCTTAGACTCACAGCATAAAGCCCCCGATTAACTCTTCTAGGATGCTACTCTTTCCGGCAAGGAGATTGCCGAGTGGGTGATGACGAACCGCAAGACGCTGAATCTCAAGTATGTCATCTGGGGCCAGAAGATCTGGACCACGTCCGTCGATAAGGGGGACAAGAAGTGGGAGAAGTGGCGCACCATGGATGACCGCGACTCCTTGACCCAGAACCACTGGTAAGTAACTTGCTGGCTGCGTTCTGGTATGGTATTGGAAGACTGACCAATCTATAGGGACCACGTTCACGTTTCTTACAACAAATGATCTAGTTGTGACAATGGGGAGCCGATGAGAAGGGTGTTGAAGGGGGGTTGGCAGAACAGAGTGTAGATTATTACTGCAACGAATACAAATGCTCAAATATGCGGCGCTTGCCAGCTCAAAAGTCCTTCCCGGCAATGTGTTCCCATCCCATATCAAACAATCTAGCCTCCACGAACTCCTAGAAGCCCGATACTCTCCAGCTCTACTCCATCTTCTCCAAGCGCTTTCTCTGACTTGGAACCGCCCACTTCTCCCCAAAATCGGCGAGCCACATTGGACGGTATGCCTTTTGACTGGCCGTCTGTAACTCAAGGGTATCTTATCTCCTCGCGAATCTCGCCCCAATGCCTCGAGGCCTCATTGACTTTTGAGAGATGCAAGCTCACATCCCCATCAGCTTCCGGATCGCATTATTCTCCACCAGCCACGAACTGCCCAGCTTGCTCGCCCCCGGCGTCCCCTCCAGCCGACCCTCCATCTTCCCCATGGCCATCTGCGTCAGGAAGTCGCCCAGCATCGGCGTCGGCGAGTGCATGCCCTTCCACAGCACGCGGATCGGCGGGCCAAACGCCACCGCGCCGGCCCGGATCCACAACCCCGGGTCCGGCAGGTACGGCTGCACGGCCGCGTGCCCCGCGGCGTCGACAAAGGCCGGCCGCGGCGAGTACACCCGCAGCGCGGGCGTGGCCGCGCTCAGGTCCGCGAGCGCCTGCTCCGTCTCGCCCTTGACGCGGGCGAAGATGGGCGAGAACCGGCCGGGAGTCTGCGTGGCGCCGTTGCCCGAGACGTAGACGAAGCGGAACGGCTCGGCGTCGGACCCGGGCAGCGTGGCGAAGGCCTTGGCGGCGGTGAGGGCGTAGTCCTTGGTGACCTTGACGTAGGTGTCGGCGTCGACCTTGGTCTGGCTGATGCCCAGCGCCCACACGCAGCCCTTGGCGCCCTGCAGCTGCTGCAGCACGGCGGCGTCGTACGTGTCGAAGTCGCTCTGCAGGATCACGTTGATGCGCGGGTCCTTGGCGTTGTCGGCCATGTTGACGGGCCGCCGGGAGAGGATGGAGATCTTGGTGATGTCCTTGGTCTTGATCATGGCGTCGAGGACGGCCGACCCGACGAGGCCTGTTGCGCCGGTGAGGATGACGTGCATCTTGAGATCGCAAGCTGGATGATGCTTGAAGGTATACTGGGGGCTTTATTCGTTCTCGGTGCGAATATCCAGACAGAGAAGCAGAGAGATACTAACACGGCAACGTCCTCTTTTCCCTTACCCGCCGGACCCTCCCCCTTCTATATAAACGCTCACAAATATCGCACCGAGCTCCATCCATTATGCAAGGCCCCCGGAACACACGCGGGCGTCAGCAAAAGCCGGGCCGTTATGTCCAGCAAGCGCGGCGCGAAGGAAGCGGACTTAACTGCCCCTCCGCCAGCGCCCCAAAATCTGACGGCACAATACAACATGAATCGACAGGCGGCGTCTAAGTTGCTCCGCAACTCCGCAACGCGCAGCGGAAAGAAGAGAGATAAAAAGGCAGACATGACACACGTCATGTCCGTTGGTGGCATTAGGCATTCGGACCAACAGATGGGCCAGCTGGTGCGACCTCAACTTGGTAATTACTACCCCGTGTTTGTCGTCTTCGGCGACGCTTGTTGATGACCGCAGCTAGTTCTGGCAATAGCATCAACTGACGCGAGAAATGGTCATGCTGCTGACGCTTTTTCGGATCCGTCGGGTCTTTCGGATGCAACATGACATGCGTCGTAGAATGGTGGTGACGTCGAAAGTGTGGGAAGTCAAAGGGTTCTAGTCTTGATTCTGTACTCTAACAACTGAGGTTCTCGTCAAAAATGCAATCATGAATGTCCGCTCAACAAACACCCAAATGCAGCCAGGCCAATCTTGCTTCAAGCAAATAAAACATACAAAAAAGGTTCCGGGTATTTTACCCAGCCAATATACAAAGAAATTCCGACATGGTTAGTATGGCATAGTATAGACGCGCACAAAGAGACCATCACTCGTGCAAATACAGCATATTTACAACAGGCACCACACTCGCTCACAACATCACAGCAGTGGCCAAGACCAATCCCACGACGGCAAATGCAACGCCGACACTGGCTGGCCTCACGCCAGCCGCACTGCTCGTCGTAGCAGACGTTGGCCACTCGGCCTCGACACGGATGTTGTTGGCTACGCCGTCTAGACTCGGGGTGTAAGTCAAGGCGGTAAAGTTGCAGCCCTCCATAATGACGTTGATGTCTTGAGTAATGTTAGCCTCCCCGATCCACGAAAACGCAAAACAGCCACAATCGATCGAGGCAACTCACTATTGTCGGGAAATCCAGCCACGGCAATGCAACTAGCACATAGCGCGGCGACCTTGGCCACGTCGAAACTCTCGTTGAGGCACACGCAGTCTTCCTCCGCGCTGTCCTGGGAGTACAGCTTTCCCTGTGGCTCCTGGAGATTGTTGTCCCAGCCCCAGCTACTGGTTGTTGGGCTTTGTTCGTCGGATATGGACTTGGATGCGGCCGAGTTGATGATTGACGTCGTGAAAGAGATGGTAGTCGTCGTCGTGGATATCGGGTCCGAGGTTGATATTCGTTTTGAGAGTGTGCTTGAGGATGAGGATGATGACTGTTCGACGACAGGATTGATGCGAGTCAGAGTCGACGTCGGCCGCAGGTCGAGCACCGTGGTAGCAGTGAGCGCGAAAGGAAATGACGTCGGCGCCGCAACAATGACAGAGAAGCTCCTCTTCTCGAAGCTCTCGACGGCCTCGCCTCGAGCCTGCAACGGGGCGTCGCCCTCAGGAGGTTCCACCGCCAGCTTGGGCACCCATTCACGTCGAGCGAGGTCGTCCGGATTCCGTTTCTTTAGCCGCCGGTAGTGGACGTTGCAGTCCGTCGTCAACTCGACGATTGGGCCGCAGATGGTGATACACTGGAGCGGGATGTCCTCTGGCGGCAAGGCATCGGCCGCCACAGCAGCCATGAGGCCCGAAATCAAGGCCAGGCTCGCCTGGACCGTCTTCATAAATGCCGTGGAATGCGGTGACTTGTTTCGGTGTGGGCGTCTGTGATATCGTCCGGCCTGGATCGACCATTCCACCACAAGCACGCGCGCCTAAGTGATCGATCGTCGAGAGTCGATGGTGTTTGTTTCCTGCCAACCCACCAGTCCTCCAACCATCGAGGTAAACGAGCGGCTGGGTTTCGTGCCGATGTCGAGAACCTGACTCGCGAAGAGAGAAACCAGAAAGAAGACGGGATAGACCATGCAAAGAAGGAAACTTTCGCCTCTGAAGCAACTCGTCGCGTAAAGATGGATGATAGAGAGACAATTTGATGCAGAGATCTACGACCGTTGGGGATCACACAGGTCTCAGCCTTCGTATGGGATGACACGGCATCTCGCATGATGAAACGACCGAAGGGGTCGACGGTAGCTCCCAAGCAGGAGCTGTGACATTCCAGCCCCGTGCAAGCCGACAAAACGGTATCGCTGGTGTCTTAGGCGAAGGGTCCGATCACGTTCAATGCTACGCCGGACGTGCTCGGCGTGCAACCGGGACGGCGATCCAGGGGCCAGACCAGCCATTATGGCCGTGGCTGCTACTTGGTCTCGTCTGCGATTCCGGCTGCTTCTGGTCGTAGTGTCAAGGCTGAGACGTTGCTGATCATCGTCTGAAACAGGAACGGCTCAACGTTACCCCTCAAACGAATCCACCACCATCTTTATTTAGCCCGTGAACCCTGGACTGCCAAAGCCATGGCAACTATCGTCCACTCGGATGAAATGCCTCGTGGCAGTGACAGAAGTCAGTCTGAAGTGGTTGCAGCGTCCACGTGGTCGAGTGAGAGTCTGATGCAGGCGTACCAAGTAGGCATAGATGCAGGCGCCGAAAATGCAACATTACCAATCCACAAAGAGCTCATCAATGCCAGCAGGATCCGCGACTCAGGGGAATCCCTCATATGATTGGTTTAACTTCAATTTGTTGATCTGGTATTTTCGAGCCAACTCAGACTTTGGAGATCTAATTCTATATCCAAAGACACATCTTCTCCCACCACGCCTCGCACCCCAACCATCTAGTCGTCATCTTTCCACCGCGTGTCTCGTCAGCTGCGTCCATATCTTCATTTCATGCCTATTAAAACAGTAGTAATTGTTTGCCAACAGACGACATTCGTACACCCAAGAAACCCAAAATGCCGGCCGTCAGATACCTGCCCATCGGACCACAGTGGCACTTAGAAGCGGTGCTGGCGACCAACGCTCTCGACGCGGACGCCAAGCTTGACCATCTCGCGCGAGTCGATGACACCACGGCCATCGAAGACCCATCGGGGCTTAGCCATGTTCTCCGAGATGCGGACCCAGTCGACGCGCTCCTTGGGCTTGTACTCCTCGGCGCTGCCCATACCTGTGGCGAAGCCAGTCTCCTTGCTCTCGCGCTCCTGGATGCAGTCGGGGCAGTCGTCCTCGCAGTTGGGCTCGACGTTGAAGCGGTCGAGGGGATCGGACGAGGTGTGGTCGTCACGCTGGACGAGGTACTTGTGGAGAGCAAGCAGCTCGTTCTCCGAAGGGACGGCTGACTTGAAGGGGCGAGGGTCCGCCTTGGGGTTGGGCTTGCGGCTCTTAGGAGCAGCCTCGACGGGGGCAGGCGCGGGCTTAGGAACGGGCTGGTTGCGGAACTCGTCAAACTCGGTGGCGATGATGATGGCCGTGCTGGCCTCGCACGCGTCATAGGCGTTGCCGTAGACGGAGATGTTGGCGCCCTCGGCTAGGGGGCCGAGCAGGGTCTTGATCTCCTGCTTGATAACCAGAGGGTTGCAGCAGGGGTCGAAGACGGCGACCTCGCGGGGTCGCTCCTCAAGAAGAGTCTTGATCATCTCGAGAGCAGGAGCCTCACGGGTATCCGAGGTGTTCTTCTTGAAGGCGAAACCCAGAATGGTGACCTTCTTGCCAACAAGGGTGTTGTTCAGGCACTTGATGACACGGTTGGAGAAGCGGTCACGTGCGTACTCGTTCATCTTGACGACCTGGCGCCAGTACTCGGCAACCTCGGGGAGACCCATCGTGTCGGCAAGGTAGACGAGGTTGAGAACATCCTTCTTGAAGCAGCTGCCACCGAAGCCGATACCGGCCATCAGGAACTTGTTGCCGATACGGGGGTCGACACCGACGGCGCGGGCGACCTCGTCGACATCAGCACCGGTCTGCTCGCAGAGAGCAGAGATGGAGTTGATGCTGGAAATACGCTGGGCCAACATGGAGTTGGCGACGAGCTTGGCAAGCTCAGAGGACCAGACGTTGGTGGTCAGGATACGCTCACGGGGAACCCAGGCAGCGTAGACACTGGCGAGGGCCTCGGCGGCCAGCTTGCCGGCGGGGGTGGGGTTGGAACCGATCAGAATGCGGTCAGGGTACAGGAGATCGGCGACGGCGGTACCGGCAGCCAAGAACTCGGGGTTGGAGAGAATCTCGAAGTGGACACCAGGGCGGTGCATGGAGAGCTGGAATTCAGTGTTAATGTCAGAAACGCTTAGTGGCAGTCCGACCTCGCAGAGGGTCTCATGAGCTCTGGGGTGGACATCAATTTGAGACTCACAGTGTCGGAGACGAGCTGGGCAGTCCGGCAAGGGACAGTGGACTTCTCGACGATGATGGCACCCTCGCGGGCGTGCTGAGCAACAACACCGGTGACGGCCTCGAAGGCGGTCATGTCGGTAGCGCTGCCAGCACCAACACCACGGTACTTGGTGGGGGTGTTGACGGCGACGAGGACGATGTCAGCCTCACCGATGTGCTTGGCAATGTCGGTGGAGAAGAAGAGGTTGGGCTGGCGAGTAGCAAGGGTAACGCCGCTCTCGGTGTCGGGCTCACTGCCGACGGTGGCCTCTCGGCTACCATCACGGGCAATGCGGATGATGTCGTGCAGGCCAGGCTCGTAGATGGGAGGGTGGAGGGAGTTCCAGCGGCGGATACGGGTCTCGTCTCGGTCGACAACGGTCACCTGGATGTGAGGGTTCTGGAAGGCGATGACAGCGGCGGTGGGACCACCTGGAGAGGCAATGTCAGTCAAAATGCGGCCAATTGATGCTTCACCGCTCGTTTCGAGCGGTTGTGGAGGTGTTGCGCCGGAGAGACTCGAGCGAGACGCTCGTCTCGACGGACCGAGGGAGTTTCACGGGAGCTTTCGAGGACATACCGACGTAACCAGCACCAACACAGCAGATCTTCTCGACCTTGATAGCGGTGGTGCCGTTGACGGCCTCGGCGGAGCCATTGGAGATGATGGTCGACATGATGTTTGTTGAGTAGTGGGGTGGAGGGGTTTCGAGCAGTCAGGCAGAGCAGATATGAACACGCGCAAACGAAATCACGAAGCGACGCGTCGAATGCAGCAACGAGTGGTTGAGCAGCGAGAGAGGAGGGGGAGCGAGGGGAATATGAAGGAAAAAAAAAGGGAGGCAGAAGGAGTTGTGCAAGGGTGAGAGGGCGACGCTTGAATAGAGGATAAGAAGCGTACGTAGCGTTAGGTAGCGCAGATGCCAACAACGTTGCACCAGCCAGGGACCAGACACCACACGCCAGAGCGAGCGAAGGTGAGGAAAAAAAAGGGGGGGCGGAGTGGAGGGGCGGGAGCAGGCAGGCATGCGCGGCGGCTCGATTGGCACTGTGCCGCGCCGGTGGAAAGTGCGATGAGAACTTCTGAAATTAAGGCGGTGAGGTTATTGCGGATTAGTTTCTGCCCGCCAGCCCAGCGCCAAGGGAGGATGCTGTGACTTGTGTGATCACTGCCATGCGGATTGATGGAAGGAGTGGTCGGTGTGTGGACCTGCCCAGGGGCGGGCGTTGCCTCAATTACGCGGACTCGAGCGGGGTACTTTGACTTTGGGTACCTGGCCCGCAGGGAATTAGTGGCGCTGGTACTTTGACGTCAGCTCCCTCGTGTGTTTCTCACTTTGCCCTTACTTACGTTCCATGCCCTTAGTAAGTGTTCGTACATTTCTCTGCCTGCCCTTTTCTCAATTGCAGTGCAACCAATTCAAACTCCCACGCGACCTCAGATACGAATACAGTACCAACCACACGGTGCGGCCGTCCTCCAATCACCTTGGCACGAAGACCTCAACCAACTCTCGCGCCCCTCCGGGCACTATGCTTACTTGCAATGTACCCATTTATCTCCAGGGCTCCACCCAGCACCACTCACTTACAGCGCTTACAGGGCTCGAGCTCTAAAGGGGGCAGGGGGGATGAGCCAAGGCGTTCAGGGGCCACTGGCGGTGGCGGGCCCCAACGGGGTCAAGTCTTGCGGCTCCTGGCAACGACATCGTCTCGTAGCGAGTACTTGCACGACATGTGCTGAGAGCGACCAATTTTTTAGTAGGCGACCGAGTCCGCCTCCAGATGGTTCCGTCCCGTCTCCAATATCGCTCCAGAATTGCTCTTCCGGGGCTGTAAATTCTGGCGGGTCTGGATCCTCTCCAGTGGCACGGCACAGTGGATGCGTGCACGCCATGATGAGACACAGCATCCACTGACAAGAGAAGTTCACAGAAGGCAAAGCCGGGCTGCCCTGGCTGTCTGAGAACCAAAACAACGCCGCTGCAGCGGGATGGACCCATGGATCGACCTGGCCCAGGCCTCGCCGCCAGCCTTGTTTCCTCCATCCCGCCGCACCTCTCTCAGTGAAACAGCAGGATTATTGTGGTTGGGCTGGCTCTGGGAGGGAAAAACTTCAGTATCGGTAGGAACCGCTCTCAGGAACAAGCCGGGTTGTGAGGTCGCGGGTACTTGGCTGGATGGTACTGAGCGCACTGTAGAAACACACTGTAGCCCACTTTCCCCCCATCCACCCCTCCATCCCACCACCATCAAGCTGGCCAGCCTCCCCCGACGGGGAAACGAACCAGGCTGGCCAAGACGCCGGGGGTCCAATTCTTCTTCATCTTGATGGTGCACGAGCGGGCTTTCGCATGCCGCTGTTGACACTCTCCCATGGTGGGTAATTGCACTGTGCCTTGGAGCATTCACATGATGCGTATCACGCTGATATCTCGGTGTCATGGGAAGGCTCTCGCCATGTTCGGCCATGCGGCGGCGATCAAAGAGGCGGTAAAGTCTTGGGGTGGGTTGTGTGTTTCCCAAAATATCACCAGAAGGAAGAAACACGAGGCTAGGACGTTGATGGGGATGGAAGACCGTCGCCGTCGTCATCTCCTGATGGCTGACGACCGCCACTTTTTTTCTTTCATTCCTGACCTTGAGGCTGGGGATACATTGGATGATTCTGGGATGTGAGCAATAATATCCAGTGGGCAGACTATTGAGATTTCTTTCATCAACCGACTCCACAGGGGTTCTATCAACATGTCAACACGTGTAGTCGCTCTTCCGGGATCCCAACACGATGGACAAGAGACATGATGTGAGCCGACAAGACATTGAGAAACTGACCGCTCATAAAACAGAGACACGCAGAAAGGCGGCGAAACTCGGGCAAGGCGACGCGAGGCGTCTTTGAACTAGGAGGCACTCACACGAATGCAGTATGGATGGCATATCAGAGAAAACGCCTCCCGACAACCGCCAAAGCATTGGATGCTGAACGCCTCCAGATTTATTTAGCAGCACTCGCTACGCCTAACTTACTGAACTCAATCAATATCTGTCCTAATAGTCCATCCCCACTCCACTCAATCGCCCTGCATTTTAATCCGATGCCGGCTGGGCCGTTTTAGCCTGGGCGCCGCCGTGGACGCTGACCCGGCCGACCGCCCCCTGGCCCTCCATCCTGCCCGTCATCCTGAACGGCGAACGACCGAGACGCGGGAGGGAACAAGAAGGCAGAGTGTTTAAACCGGGTCTCACGTCGAACTGCCTACTCGGCCGGCTCCGCAACGGACGAGATGGCCCATGCCCTGGACTTTGGGGGGCCTGTATCGACAACGCCCCCCTGCCTCAGCCCCGGCCAAGGGCTGACTGGCGACTGACTGGTGATTGACAGCTGAGGCTCGCGGGGGACGGATCTGGGACAAAATGCATTGGCAATCGAGAGAAGCCAAGGCAAAATACGAGTTCATAACGCAATGCTTATTTAGATAATCCAGGCAACTAAACGTTGCATCTATTCTACAGGCACGCGAGCATCGTTGCTTGAGCCACGTATCGCAGGACGGAGCCCGAGCGCTGCGAATCGCGATCGGCGATATCGGGTATCGTGAATTGATGACCAGCGAACCAGTCAACCAGGCGCAACTGTAATTAGCCGTGATGCAAATTAACACCTTACTTTCCTCTTACTACATCGATAGCCTTGTAAAAAGCCCATTCAGCTGGACGAGACCTTGGTAACGAGGACCATGGTCTTGGAGATAATATGGCGGAAATTTGGAATTCTTCAATCTGGCGCTCCTGCCAGTTTCGGAGAGCCCCTGGAGCTAAATCGATTCCGTCCTGGTACGTACCTTGACTCGATCACTCGACTCAGACGGGAGCACGAGAGAGGGTCGATCTTGAGAACTTGACGGCACCGTCACTTTACTTTACTGTCGGTAGGTATTCGAGTAATTCGCACCGGACGAGCTACCTTGGGCAAGGGCGTTTCCAATAGCGAGGAATTGCAAACATTGAGTACGAAGTACTTCCACTCGAACTTGGGAATGGAGACTAATTAATTGTGATCTAATGCATTGATCGTGTAGTCAAGGGAGTTTCAAGCCCAAGAATCCGCCTGGCAGACCCATCCAGTTATTGATACCAAGTCTACAATATGGCCTTTTCCATTCTCAAGTTCCCTGCATACCGAATTGCGCGCAAGCTCCGCCCCAAGCCAGTAACCAATCTCCTGAGAACGCTGACGATCCACACACATCGAGCATAGAACCGTACAATATGGACTTCGGCACTTTGCAAGACATCCGCTCCAATGTCGTCCCGTCGGTAGAGAGGCATGGATAAATGGGCTAATGGGCGGCCCTCGCCAGTCACGGTTCCATGACCAATCAAGGAGTCGGCGCATCTGCTTCTGGTTTTGGGGAGTATATTTATCCCCTTCTCACCGAATTGCCGCGCCTTCACACAGGACAGACCACTGCGCTCGCCGGGGACCTGGTCAGCCAAGACGGGACGCAATAGCCTCATAGTGTCGGCCCTGTCAGGTTGTCCTAGGGCTCACCACAGATCCATGCTTGAAACCGCGGTGGACCGGTCCGTCCTCCACCTCCCGCCGTCATCCGTGCTGGTCGGCATAGGCCACGCGATCCAAGCTGCACGGCTGTCAACTTCGAGACTCCAGCCTCGCCTGACGCTACCACCACGAATTGTCGGGTGGCGAGGGATCCGTGTTCAGCCTTGCTTATGGGCCGGCAATACTAGCTGGCGAAAATCACGAGCAAACGGCCGCGACGTAAGCGCAATGGTGTGACTTGGAGACGCACAAGCAGCCAATGACGCCATTGATGAGGCCGGGATGTTGTTCATCCACGTTGCCAATCCACATGTGGTGTTGTAAACTGGATGCATGATGAGATCTCTAGATTAGCCATAAGATTCTTGCCACCCTTCCACGTAGTAGCATGGTAACTAATAGTAGGAGGCGCTTCCGCTCCTAGAACCGGGGTTTGAGGTGCGTTGGTTGCAGTCGCAGTTGATAGATGCAGGTACAGCTCGGGAGCTGACACGTGATTTTACCACGTGCGTCGCCGTCCCTAACACATCATGAACGACTAGATGACCCCCCATTCCCAGCCTCACTTTTGGCCATGTTCATTACAGAGTACTTCAGGCTAACAGAACATCCTTCTGGGCTCTGGACTCATCGAACTCGAGGCTAGTGTACGCCAGACCAAACCCATGTCCGCGTCATCTCCAGCCCGAGTCGGATCTTTGCCTAAAGTTGAATCGGGGTTGCCAATAGCGTCGCTGATAATATCCCCCAATCCGCTCGGGGCGCCTTCATCTTTTTGACCCAGAAAAGGGCTGCGCTCCGTCTCTTCCCGACAGCTGAGACTTCCAGCCTCCTTGGTTGATTCGACGTTTTCGAGATTTGGGGGTTCGGTCACGGGCCCTCCGCGTGAAAGGCAACGACACCATGGGCTGGGATGAGCCAAAATGCCACCGCCAATGGCCCAGACCAGCTCGGCCACGAGGGCTGGGACTCCGATATCCATTCGCGATGCTCGGCCACAGGCGTGAGAGAGCGCTGCGCCGGTGATTGGCTGGGCTGGGCAATGTGATTTTGACGGGGCTTCTGATTCGCCAGTCGCCCGCCGTTCGGACAGGGTTTATCTGAACTACGAAGTATCACCAGCCAAGCAACTCGCCAGACAACATGCCAAAGCGATAGATGCATCTGCTTTGGGAGACGACATCGAATAACCCCCAGGCTGAGGCGGAAGCGGCAGGAAATGGATGTATTCCAAGTGCCACATGCGGAGTCAACTCTTCATGACAGACCATATCCGAGAAGGTTTGGAGCAACATGGAGGAAACGATAACGAAGGCGACCGAGAAGATGATAACCATTTCACACCTGCTAGCTCGCTACACATGATTATCGGTATATCGTCTTGTCAGCCTGCTGCTATTACTGTCAGCTACCGCCATCACTTTCGCGTCCAGGTGAGCTCGTCAACCATGCTTCAGCCAGTCTATTAGAGGCACAGCCGGTAAACACAACCAAGGGAGACAGGCATGCGCCTTTCCAATACACCGCCATGACTCCCGTTTTTGGTTCCCGTGACGCGAAGAATAGTCGACTGGATCAACATCGACCCCTCCATCGGACCCTCCATACGGACGTTTCTTGCCCCTCCCCCACCAGCCCAACTCCCGCCATGGACGAACTGTATTCTGCCGCCCCTCCTCGTGGTGGTTACTCTCGCGCCCATTGCAGCCTTGTCCGCCAAAGGTTCAGCGTCTCATGTGCCTCCTCCAGCTGCCACTGTCCATTCCCGTGCCCGAGCCGGCATCCACGTGGGGGGGGCCTTTTCTCGTTCTTGATCTGCCATGACAATGTGCCAACAGAGAAAAGAGGCCTTCCCCTCGTTCTGGGGTTGCCTCGAGGGCCTCAGTAGACACCAGAGACACAGTGAACAACATCGTCGTCAACTTCTTCGCGTTGCAAACCATCACGATGCTTGCCAAACCGGCAGAGGGTCGCTCGCCCTATCCCAAGCATGACTTGTCCCAGTTCCCTTCTGCCCTTTACGGCAAGCGCATCCTCCTGTGTACCGAGTCTTTTGGTCCTGTCAACGGTGTTAGTCGCACAACCTTGATGCTGGTAAACCATCTGCGTGCCCACGGTGCTCAAGTTGCTGTCGTTGCGCCGCATAACCACACTGAGCACAACACCTTCACGCCGCCTCCATCGCCGTCACTTTCTCCCGCCGACAAACAACCAGAGGTCCGAGTCACTGGCTATCCTCTTCCTTTTAACCCCGAGCTTTCCATCGTATACCCGGTCCGCAACTCCACACTTTACTCGCGAACCTTTGGCGACGACGCCCCTCCCGATCTGATCTACCTCGCCTCGCCCGCAAGCCTGGGCTTCCAGGTCATGCTTCAGTTGCGACAACAACCCAAGGAGAACCAGATCCCCGTTATCTGTAATTTCCAAACCGACCTGGCTGGCTACTGCGCCATCCTCTTCCCTGCGCCTCTCAGCTACATTGCCGTCTTTGCATTCGCCGCCGTGCAAAGCTACCTATTCCGACACGCTTCTGTCAAGACCATTTTCTACCCGTCGACATTCGTGAAGCGATACCTGATCGGCCAAAAGGTTCAAGAAGACAAACTCGAGGTCCTGGCCCGGGGTGTCAATACTGAAATATTCAATCCGACAAGGAGAAGCGAGGAATTACGCCAACAGCTGGCGCCGAATGGGGAAATCATTTTCGTGACCGTCTCGCGCATTGCGGGTGAGAAGGGATTCGACTTTCTCGCCAAGGCGGCAAAGGAACTTGACGCGAAGGGACTAAACTTCAAGCTTTATATCGTTGGTGGCAATCGAAATGCGGACGTCGAGAGAGACGTGCACGAGATGTTTGACCCTCTGAGGGCAAAGGGAAAAGTGGTCTTCGCCGGCTTCAAGGTGGGAGAGGACCTTGCCACTGCCTATGCGAGCGGCGATGTCTTTTTGCACTGCTCTGTCACCGAGACTTTTGGCCTGGTGGTCCTCGAGTCCATGGCCAGCGGCGTCCCAGTCATTGCTCGCGATGAGGGTGGCCCCTCGGATATTGTTCAACACGGCGATACTGGCTACCTGGTGCCTCCCAACGACATGGACGATTTCGTCACAAAGGCCATGAAGCTCGGCCAGGACCACGAGCTCCGGACCCGGATGGGCCACGCAGCGAGATCAGCCGCCTGCGAAGCAACATGGGAAAAGATCAACAACAAGGTCGCATGGCGTATGGCCGACACTATCGCAGAAAGTCAACGAGATAAGGCGGGCCCTCAGAGCCAGCAACTGAGCAAGATCGGCCTCGACGCGCAACAGCTCATTCCCATCTATGGATGGCTTATGATGAACGATGCCATGCGAGAGACCGTCACCCAACGGATTGTTGACGCGCGCGTCATGGGCGGACTGGGCGTTATCGTCTCCTTCTGGATGGTGACCGGATGGTACATGGTGTTCACCGAGTGCTTCCTCTGGGCTAAAGGAAGATGGAGAGATGCAGAGCGGACTAAGCAGGTCTCGGCGTAGGCAGGAACAAGACTGGCTTATTGGCGTTTACGCATATGCATTGACAAGCTGGGGGAGTCGAAGGAAGGCGTTAGGCGCAGGATTGATGACAACTTCGAACCGGGTACAGATTGGGGCAATGCTTTGGCGGTCCCTCGGCTGCGGGGGCTCGCATTTTTCTGTCTCTTGGACATACTAGACAAACCAGTGATACCAGACCCGAATGATGATTGCTGATGCTATAATGCGTTTCGTACCCCAAGAAACCGGCTGACTGCGTTGCCGGGTTTCGCACCCAGCGTACGATACAAGTTTCATGTTTGATGCAACCACGCCATTTTCGGCAACGTTACACTCATAGATACCAGACTTGGCAACAACCGAATCAAGCGCTTAGAAGGAAACTTATTTTTTCTTTCTCAGCAAGGCCAGTGATGCATTAATATATTGTTTGATTTATTTTTGACTTGTTTATCTTGGGTTGTTGAGAAATGAAGGTAGGGTAGTTGTTGTAGCAGTAATAAATAGTGTACAAACCCTATAAGGGCCAGATGTCGACTAATGACATGGAGTGCCGTAAGAAGTTGGCTGAATACTAGAGAAGATGTCGTAAATGAGAAATAGTAAGTAATAGGTATCACACGCTTTCGCTGTCAAAGTAAAGGTCATCTTCTCCCCATTACCAAAGATTCTAAGCACTCCCCCTCCACCTTCCATTAAACCACTCTATTCTTCCCCCCGTAGATTTGCTCATATCCTGTTCCCGCGGGGAACGGACACGGCCTGGCGCCGCCGGTACATCTCGGCGTACTGGAAGCGCTCGTAGGTGCCGAAGCCGACGGCGGCGACGCCGACGAGCAGCCACACGCTGACGATGATCAGGCCGATCGGGTAGATCATCAGCTGCACGCCCGGCAGCACGAAGGCCACGGTGCCGTTCTTCAGCCCCGCGACCTGCTCGTCCACGGCCGCCTGCGCGGCGCCGAAGTCGGACATGATCACCTCGCTGGAGAAGACGCCCGTGAGGAACGACGCCTCGTTGATGGAGACGTTGGTCCGCACTTCGCTGCCCGTTGCGTTGGTGCCTGTGAGGGTGAGGGTGGGGAGGACGAGAGCTTCGAATGCGGCCCTGGGTATCTCAGTTAGTGTGCTGTTTGCGGGAAGCGTGTAAGTGGGAGATGAGGCTTACATGCTCATGTTGTCCAACATGCGGTCTTTGTCGATCTGGCCGACAAACATATACGTCTGCAGCAACTCCGGCGCTCCATTAGCGCGTCTCGCTATGCTCGCCACACTGCCGACCATGCCCGCCCCTGACATATCGGTCTCGTTGACGGGCATGACACTGGCGCCGACATAGGACAACCCAACGCTGACATCCTCCGGAGCAATGCTGGCAAACTCGCCGCGCGACGCCGAGACCTTGTACAGACGCAGGTCGGCCTCGAAGACGCCCGTGTCGGTGTCCAGCGAGGGCATGTTGTAGCAAACGCAGGCGCCCGAGGGGTTGGTGCTCTGGGTGAGGATGCTGAGGGCGCTCTGGCAGGCGGCATTGGTGGCCTCGTTCCAGGCCGTCAGGTTCAGCGAGCCGTCCGAGTTGACGGCCACGCCGAACGTGTCGTTGGCGCTGAGCGTCGAGTTCTCGTCGTCGATTTCGCGCACGTGCAGGAGCGACGAGCTGAGGACCGTGGCGTAGGGGCGGTGCAGCACGTCTTCGGCGCGGAGCAGGACGGCGCCGGAGAGAGGTGTTGAGGCGTGTGTGGAGAGGGCGAAGAGAGAGACCACGAGGGCGAGGGCGGTGGCCGGAGCCATTTCGTTGGTTTCCTCCTTGTAGACGTTCTCCCAGATGGCTTATACCGACTCTCCTCTCTTGATACAGGGTTCAGTGGTGGCCAGCACAAAGCTCTTAAACACTGCGTTTTGGCGACGGATTTTCCTCCCACAAATCTAATTCAGGCCCAGGAGATAATTCTAGCCAGAAAAATGGATCCGTCCGGCGGGTTGAAGTTGAAGTCTATTCGGAAATCGTAAAGTGCGAGTATGCGAGAACTCGATGTCGTCCAGGGGTGGGTATCAATGAAAAGGGATTCGCGATATCGCCGGCAAATCCAACCGGAACAACGGACTGCTGGTGGGGGATCGGGCGGAGAGGATTATTAAAGAGCGGACAGACAAGGCAAAAGATCGCTGGGTGGAAATACGGATAGAATAAGAGAATAGAAGGAGGAGTCGAAAAAGAGAGGGGACCAGCCCACTGAAGTGAAGGAAAATAAGGGACCCGTACGGTGCCGCGAACCGGTGGGATAGGCGGCAAATAGCGAGAGAATCGTACGGGACGGGGCAAAAAGCAGATGACAATCCCCCAGGGATGGCGCTGCTTGGCTCGGAATAGAGAGGCCAGAAGGGAATGAAGCGAAGAAGGGACCTGGGCAACTGAACTGCAGCTTGGGGGACGGGGGGTTGAAAAGGGTAATAGGGCCCGTCAGGCGAACGGTGAGGGCGGCAGCGAGGAGCCAGGGTGACCGCGAACCTGGGACGAAGGGGGTTGATGGACGGCAGGGGAGCGAATGGGGAACTCGGCTGGCCGGCATGAGGAAGAGAAGGCACAAGGCGTGGAAGCGCCGGGGTGGGACGTTGATGGAACATGGGGGGGCTCGGTACTTTGGACTGGTATAACGTTCCATCCGGCCAGTTGACATTCGTGGTTGGCTGAGGTGCGTTTGACAAACTCCTACAACCCAGGCGCCTAGCAACTAAACCAAACTTGACATCATCGAAACTGCAGATGAATCCGGCTCGTCAGTCACCGAGTGTCACTTGGCTGTGGCTCTTGTCTCGGCGGCGTTCCGGGCCATGTCACGTCAAGTCTCAGATCGGTTGGCAAGAGCCGACGCGCGCGCAGAGGGGTTGCGGGTTGACTGGGTTGTCTGAGGGGATGGTGGTTTCAGGTTGGGCATGGGAGTGAGCCGTAGACCGAGATGTCGGGTTGACCACTTAGATAGATGGACGAGGTGGGAGGGGCTTGATTGTCTTGCAGTAGTTACTGTAGTAAAATAGAAGAAAGTGTTATTACAAAGACGAAGAGTTAATAGCAAGTAGATAATAGATAGTTGCTGAAGATCCGGTAGTTGAGGTTAAGTTCTGACTGAAAATTATAGTGCTCACCTAGGTACCTACCTTGGGTACATTGGGACGCCGCCGTTCAGTTGAAAACGGTCACCCGCCCTCCCCCAGTTCCAGCGGGCTCTCCACTGTCCCTTCAGGGGCCAAGCCCTGCCCCTTGCAGCTGCCGGCGAGCCGTCCTCGGCTTGCTTCCAGGGATGCGCTGGTGAGGCCGCCATGTGGAGGGCCCGCTCTAGCGCTCGCGTGCCCAGCCAGCCCTGTAGCGAACCTCTTCCATTGGTGCCCACGCCTTGTCCTCCCCTGCGCCGTCAGCCCACCGAGGCTTGGTGATGGCTTCATCTCGTGCCCAAGTTGCATGTTTTCCGCCCGTATCAACGCGATTTCTTTTTTTTTTCCGTGTCCCTTTCATTCGAGTCTCTCTCGGTCTACTCGCTCTACTTAACTCTGGCTTGTTTAATCGCTGCCTGCAATCGCGTAAGCGGAGGTTCTTCCTGCACCGAAACACAACCTGGCCCGACCCGGGTCACGCTCGTCGCGCGGCTCCCACGGCTTCCGTTCGCATCTGTGTCTCGTCGTGTGTTTCCTCCCCGCCCCCGCGCGATGGCGGTCTCTCATCTCACACAGCGATTTCCGTGGTTGAGACGACAGCGGTCGCGGGCGCAGCGATATAGTAGCATTGCAAACCCTGAAACAGGCTCTGCAACACCAGCCTTTCTTGTCCCGCGGTCTTCCACTACTGCTTCTGTGTGATCGCCGCAGATGAAATCTGGGCGACTTGCCCTTAGGCAGCCCTCGAGGCGGTCTAGACCCGCGATTTGAATCTCTCTTCCATCTCAATCCCCTTGGCCTGCCCGTAAGCGAGGCCGTTGTCAATGACGGCCAAACCGGACTCTTTGGGGTTAGGTCGTGGCTAAGGCTTGGCCCTCAATCTCGGTCTCAAGTGCCAAGCCAGTGGGGGGTGGCGCTGCGAGATTGATGCCAGGATGCATTGACTCGAGAAGCTGGTGATATCCGTCCGGGTCTTGTGCTAACCTTAATGCGGCATGCTTGTTTGGCTCGACAAATCACGGCTGCCAGTTGTGAACATCAGTCGACGATGTGAGGTTCGTGATGTGATAAACATTAGATCTACGTAGTATGGCTAAATGGGCAACTGAGAACAGGGCCTAGATTGCCGAGAAGGAATCTGCACATCCCCAATCAATAGCTCAGATCCTTCCACGCTTATTTCGACTTATCTTGGACATGTTAGTTACTCGTCAGTCTCCTGATGCCATCGTGCGAATGTTGTGGTCTAGCAGCGGCTGAAAGCTGAAATGGTGTGTGGCGTGTATGGTTGCGTTGGCTTGGTGGTGTGATGGCCTCGATGCATTTCTTCATCTACGATGCGTGCATGTCCTGAAAAGGAATTTCTGTTCTCAAGACTCATCATGAATATGGTGTTGGATTTCTGTCGATTTTCTAACCCGGGCACTTGAACATGGCGACAACTAAACCCGTGGAGAGTGAGCCCGTGGACAGCGAGCCCGTGAAGACCGAGCCAGAGCTCTTCTTCGTCAGTCTCAACGATGACAAACCCACGACCATCGTCCTCCTCCACGGCCTGCTCAACTCACACCTCGAGTGGGAATTCGTCATCCCCCACCTCGCCGATTACCACATCCTTGCGCCCGACATCAGCGGCCACTCCCGGTCCCGCGACATCCTGCCGGCCGACCTCCCCACTTCGGCGGACCGCGTCGCCGGCCTCATCCGGCGGCACGCCAAGGACGGCCGGGCGCACGTCGTCGGCCTCTCCATGGGCGCCTTCGTCGCGCTCCGCCTCAGCCAGCGCCACGAGGCGCTGCTGGGCTCGATGCGGCGCAACCGGCGCTGGGACGTGATCCGCGACGTCGACCTGGGCCTGCTGGAGCTGGGCTGGGACGACGTGCGGACGCTGCCCGTGAGGACACTGTCCGTCGCGGCGGACAGCGTCGACGACGTCGAGGCGGTGAGGCGGATGGGGAGGGAGATGCCCGTGGCGGGATCCTTGGGGGCCGTGGTGCGAGGGGCGGTGCACACGTGGAACCTCCAGAAGCCAGAGCTGTTTGCGGAGGGCATCAAGGCGTGGATCGAGGAGAGGCCGCTGCCGGAGGAGTTGGAGGTGTTGACGTGAGAGTCTCACTGTTCTTCAGCCTGAAGTTATGTTTCCGTGTCTCATCCTCCGAGACGCACATCACCGTCGATGAATGTCCATCACACTTCGTCCAAGAACCACAAGGCTACTACTAGTAATTAATACCCAGCTTATAATAGGCCCAACAGCCACTCAGCGGCTACCTTAAACAGAGGGTCTTCCACCACGCAAAGCGCGCCAACACCGCATCACCGCGGCGTCTTCTTCACCGGCCATCTCACCATCTCCAGTATTTCCCCTCGCAAGCAACTCACCTCACTGGCCGGCCCGCTAGCCTGTGGACTCCGGATGCTACTGCAACTGCCGCGGCGCTCTCAAAAGTGCCAAGGATGAGCCCGCCCGTCCCACAGCTCCGGGCATCTGATTGATTAGCGAAGGCGTGTCGTGTGTCAGGAACCGTCCAACGCTTGACGACTCTCGATTCGCCAGCACACGCACAAAAAAAGCCCGCCTTGCAAAACCACCGCGAAAATAACACACTTCATAGGCTGCAAATCGTTCCTTCAGGCACTCGTCACGTGAGCTGTCTGACGTTGGATCCTGCAAGCTGCCGTTAGCGCTGGGCTGGCTGTTGCTTGGAGCTGCGCCTCATCGCCGAAGCTTCGTTCCGCCAACTCGACGAACAAAGGCCACTTCTCTCTCCTCTTCAGGGTGTTTTTTCCGTCATTCTTTCTTTTGGATACTTGCTGTGATTGCAAGTCCCGTCGTGTCAACAACTCGACCATGGGCGACGAGATGGAGCCCACGGCCGAGCCTCAGGTGACGTTCGCATCTGGGCGTGTTGACGATGCGGGAGTGGCCGATTCGCTGCCTGACCTGCGCATCATTCACTACAACGACGTCTACCACCTCGATCCGTCCAGTGCTGAGCCCATTGGCGGCCTGCCGAGGTTCATCAGCCTTTGCCGGGAGTACCAGGAGGGCGAGCAGTATGAGGGCCAGCCCAAGGCGTTGACCTTGTTCTCGGGAGATGCCTTCAACCCCAGTCTTGAGAGCAGCGTAACCAAGGGTAAGTCGGGGAACACTTGATACCGCAACATATGGCATACTGACAAACTCAGGCCAACACATGGTTCCCGTGCTCAACTTGATTGGGACCGACGTTGCATGCGTAGGGGTGGGTGAATCGAGCCACCCCGGCCCGATCCGGAGAACTAACTACGGCATCTTAGAACCACGACTTCGACTTCGGCATCAAGCAGTATGAGCATCTCGCGAGTCAGTGCAACTTCCCATGGTTGCTCGCCAACGTCATCGATCCCGCCCTGGGCGATGATGTGCCCATGGGTAATGCCAAGAAGACGTACATGATGACTTCGTCCAACGGCATCAAGGTCGGCTTCATCGGCCTCGGTGAGCGTGAGTGGCTGGAGACTATCAACACATTGCCTCCCAACCTGATCTACAAGTCTGCCACCCAGACCGCCAAGGAGATTTGCCCCCAGCTGCGCGAACAGGGCGCCGAGATCATCATCTGTCTGAGCCACATGCGCGAGCCCAACGACAACAAGCTGGCGGAGCAGACCGAAGGCCTCATCGACATTATCCTGGGTGGACACGACCACTACTACGCACACAGCTTCATCAACGGCACCCATGCCCTGCGGTCTGGCACTGACTTCAAGAACCTCAGCTATATCGAAGCCCGCCGAAAGCCCGACAATCCTGAGCGCTGGGACTTTGACATCTGGCGACGGGACGTCACATCTTCAATCGAGGAGCACCAGCCTACAGTAGAACTGGTCAACGAGCTCACGTCAAAGCTGAACCAGTCGCTGGCCAAGGCGGTCGGATGGACGGCGACCCCCCTGGATGCCCGATTCAGCACCGTTCGTCTAAAGGAGTCCAACATTGGAAACTTTGTCTGCGACGTCATGCGCCAGCACCACAACGCTGATTGCACCATCATGGCCGCTGGCACTATCCGTGCGGACCAGATTTACCCCCCGGGAGCGATCCGAATCAAGGACATTACCACATGTTTCCCGTTCGAGGATCCCGTTGTGCTGCTGAGGGTCAAGGGACAGGCGATCTGGGATGCCCTGGAGAACTCTGTGTCGATGTACCCTGCCCTCGAGGGACGGTTTCCCCAGGTGTCCAACATCCGCTTCGTGTTTGATCCGAAACAGCCCAGAGGAAAGCGAGTGCTTTCAATGGAGATTGGTGGAAAGACGTATGAGCCCGAGAAGCTTTACGTCCTTGCCACCAGAGGTTACATGGGCCGAGGAAAAGGTGAGCAGCATCATAAGAGTTCCAACGGCATTTCTTGCTAACACTGCTTTAGACGGTTTTACCAGTCTTCTAGTCAAGTCCGAAGGAGGCGAGGCGGAAGAGATCATCGAAGAGGAAAACGGCATTCTCATCTCCGCCATGCTCCGGCAGTACTTTATGGGTCTACGGACCGTGGGGCAGTGGAAGAACCTCGCGGACCACTGGGTCAACGTAGTCGAGAACTGCGAGACGCCCATCTCTCCCATTCGGACGAAGGTTGACTTCCCCAGCCTCGACTCGGTAGCGGCGCAACTCCCCACGAAGGGCAGCAAGAAGGCGGCCAAGGACGCCAAGGACCCCTGGAGCAAGTTCCTCCAGCGACGCTTCAAGCTCAACGCGGCGCCGCTGCACGAGAACACGGACAGCGACGCCGAGGCGGACGACACGGAGGACGAAGATGCGCGGGACGGCGGCGACCAGCTCGACTTTGAGATCCTGCTGATGCGCAAGTTCTGGACGCGGTGGGCGCTGCGGACGGGCGTCAAGGCGGGTATCTGCGATCCGCTCAAGGAGGGCGAGTTCACGGTGGATTGGACGAGATGTATTGCGCCGGTGGTGGATGGACGGATTACAATGATAGAGTCGTGAGCACGAGAAGTGCCACTACCAAACTAAGCGAGACATTTATGAAGAATTTCAAGATGGCCAGTAACTCGGAGAAGCGCTGAAATGTTGGTTGGTGTGGCTGTCTGTGTAACTCGCATGTATTTTCCGGGGCATTCTATGACTCGAGGGTAAAATGATGTCGAGGAGATTGCATCCAGCTTGTTCTTTGCTTCTTTAAACGAGGGAATTACCACAAACTTGCTTTTGCTTTAGGGTAGCGAGTACTAAAAAGGAAGCTCGTTGATAGTCATGATAAGGGGGCTTGACATGGGACACGTCCTGCTTCAACTGCCTCGTCTACAGTGGAGAATGAAACAGGTAGGCATCAGAAACACGGCATGTTAGTGCTTACTTGCTCGAGGCTTTGATCTAGATTAGACAATCGTATTGTAGATGGTTTACATAATAGCACGCGGGTATAGGCTGATCTAGTTGAATCCGGGAGAATGAGGCCTCCTGTCTAAGTGTCTTGAGTCCTATCCAATATGAAATATGCCAAACCCAGGTCTTAACAGACGCTCGAATCAGCCAGTGTCTTAGCTGTCTCCACTTCTGTCCGCCACTTACTAGGACAATAAGCCCGAGTCTTAGGAGCAGCTGTAGTTCAGTGAAAACCTCAAGCGCACTTCGAGTTCTTGCAGATCAACTCATCAGAGCAATCATCGTAGGTAGAGCAAGCAGCACCTATCTCTATCAGCATACAAGTCATATCAAGGAAATGATCCATAGTCCAACGCACCTTTGCAATGACCGGGCCACGAACAGCTACTGCTGCTGGTCTTGCCCAGCCGCTGGATCAACTTGTCGCCCAGCGCCGTGATGCTCTGCTCAAACTTGGCGTACGTCTTGGCCGACCACGCCGCGCCCTTGGCCCCCGGCACCGCGTCGCTGCTCGGGAAGGCAATGTACAGCACGTCGTTCTCGTCGTGGCCGTTGTTGCCGTTCATGCCCGTGCCGTAGCACGCCGTCGCCAGCGAGATGGACGCCTCGCCGACCATGGGGTACTTGCCATCGTCGCCGTTCTCGTCGCCCCAGATGCCGTAGATCTGATCCCGTCAGTCGCAGTCTCGTTTGAATATAGATACACGCACCAGCTTGTTGCCGCACACGACCGCCATGACGCTCAGCGGCTTGATGCCGTACTTCTGCGGGTCGAACGTCGCCCACTTCGCCTTGCTGCCCGTGTTTCCGAAGACGACGTACGGGTGCACATTAGCGTCCAGGTCCCGCTGACCAGTCCCATAGCTGGCGACGATGTCCTGGAACGACGTGATGGACTGCGTGTCGTCCGAGCTGCCGCACCGCCCGTCATCCGCCGCGCTGCCCTGCACGCCGTCGCAGTCGATGTCCATGTTGACGAGCTCGCCCTTCTTGCCCTGGAGGTAGACGACGTTGTAGTCGGCGAGGTGGTCGCCGCAGTAGCCGTACGCTTCGCGCCGTGAGTGCCCGGCACGATAACCGCTGGGGAGGGGAACTTACACCCCGAGCCGCCGTCGGAGCTGTAGAAGCCCCCGGCGAGCACCTTGTTGCACTTGGCCTGCTTGACGACCGAGTCGCGGAAGGTCTTGACGTTGGCGGGGACGGAGCGGGCCGTCGCCAGGCCGAGAAGGACGGAAGCTAAGAGAGAGGTGCGAAGAGAGGGCATGGTGAAGAGTGTGGAGGAAGTGTTTCTTGGTGCTAAGAGACCAACATCTCGGGCATCGTCTGGGCTTTACACAGCGAAGCTGCCATGCTCACGGATCAGGCTTCAGAGCGAAGGATCGGGAATGAAGGCTGAAGAGCCTTCTTGCTTCTCCCTCTGTACAGCCTCATGGCGCCCAGCCCAGCTGAGCGGCTGGAATGCAAGGGACGACGGACACATAGATGATCGGCCGGGATGATCAACCCGGCTAGTTCCCAAAGAGGCCAGCACAGAGGGCGAAGCCGGCCAGTCACTGCGAACTCTGGGGTCAAATGGGGTAAATGTCGTGGCCGAGCCTCCACGAAAGGACATTGTATGTGAGGTTCTAAGGCGGGATGTCGTATTTCCGTGTGTATGTATGTTGTTGGACTCGAGTGATGGGAGTCTCCGCATTCCGGGCTAGTTGCCTGCTGGATTGGGCTTGAGACGAACAATCAGCATTAACGCAACGTTGTAGTACTTTGCTTGACCGTGTTCACCGCCGAGAACGGCCTGGTTCCATTGCTCGTGAACGCATTTATGCAACAGACGGGTTCCGTGCGTGGTTCGTTTTCACGTGTTGTCGATTAATACCTCTGAATCCTTCGCTCGGCCGTGCACCGGGTTAGATACGGCGCTAGATACTCGACGAGTTCTTTTGATCAGACTGGGAACTAAATAGATGGGACAGTTAGACCGTGCCAAGTTACACTTAGATCTTGTTTTGATGTTGTCGTGGGCCGTTCTGCAAGTCGAACGAATACCCTGATCAACCGTGCCGTAGATCCGTTCTTGCTTCAGGGCAGTGGCATTGTGATGCACTTTTCACTCGCAGGATAGTTCACTGAGACTATGTTGAGCAATAGCCGCATTTTTTGAGTTGTTCAAGTGGCTGGAAAACGTTGTGCTCAGTATTTTCGCATTGATTCCACCGTAGCGTCATGGAGTTGAAGGCTCACTCACTCGTAGGCATGTAGGACTCATGGACAGGCACGAACGAACTGTTACCTAGACAGTTGCCCATCTATTAATATCCAAGCTCATTAAGGTCAATTGCTCCTATGGGTTACTTCAAAGTTGGAGGCACTAACATCTGCCATAATCCACAACAGTGGAAACAGCTGCATCACCCAAAACTCAGCTTTAACAAAGCATCACACTCAACACCGGGGATAACCACGAACACAAAATAAATATTCTTCACAACCGCACCTATACCTGTACACTTACGCAAAGTTCTAAGATCGCTTGCAAGCTAAATCCGCCGCAGACGCTGATTTATAAGGTCGGGCGAATTCGTCCGTCTCGGCCTCCGACGCCCAACGCCACGTCTCCGCTTCGCGACAAGCCTCGTCCGTCTCCCTTACACAGAATGGCTGTACGTCGGACGAAAAACGGCCGCCTTGTGAGACAGTCCCTTGATAGGTCCGAAAACTCGACCGAGCATTGGAATATATATAGGCATCATAGATGGAAGAGAAAAGCCCAATTCGTGGCAGTAGCAGCCTTCTTGTCCTTGTTCTGTCGAGTTCACCATGTCGGCCAAGTTGCAACACCAAGCTGCCCACGAGGCCAGTCCTCTCGCCTTCCTCTCTCGCCAATTCATACAAACCGTACCTCCTATTCCCAAGTCCATTGACCTCTCGGGCCAAGCAGCGCTCGTGACGGGCTCCAATATCGGCCTCGGGTTCGAATGCGCACGCCAGCTTCTCGACCTCCACGTCTCGCACCTGATTCTTGCCGTCCGCTCACAGTCCAAAGGCGATGCGGCGGCAAAAGTCCTCCAGGCCGAATTCCCAGCCGCCAAGATCGAAGTCTCCCTCGTCGACATGTCCTCGTACCAGTCCATCGTGGCCTTTGCGAAGCGGTGCGAAGCCCTCCCGCGTCTGGACATGGCCGTGTTGAACGCAGGGCTGAGTCGGCCCCGGTTCGAGCGCGCCGACGAGACGAAGCACGAAATGACGTTCCAGGTCAACTACCTCTCTACCGCGCTGCTGGGTCTTCTTCTCCTCCCGATCCTGAAATCCAAGCGCGGAACCGCTTCTCCAGCGCACTTGTCCCTCGTTGGGTCCGATTCGGCCTACTGGGCAAGCTGGGCGGATCCCAACTGCGAGTCTGTGTTTGAGGTGGTGGACGCCGCGGCTGGCTTCTCATCCATGGACGCTTACAAAACGTCGAAGCTACTTCTGCTCATGTTTGCGGAAAAGCTAAGCCAGCTTGTTTCTGCCGAGGACGTCGTCGTCAACGTGCCGAATCCCGGTGCATGTAGAGGGACAGAGTTTGGGTCCGACAATCCAAGCAAGATCCAGCGGTTCATGATCCGCCTCATGGGGGCCATCATGGCGCGGCCGGTAGCGGTTGGCGCGCGTCAATATGTGGATGCAGTCGCAGTGAAGGGCGCTGAGAGCCACGGCGGGTTTGTGAGTGAGGGCAAGGTGAAGCCGTAAGTGAAATTTTTGAGAAGTCGTGAGATTGAATGCTAACATGAGATCTTATAGATATCCTGTTATTATGTATGAAGATGCTGGTCGCAAATTGCAGGAAACGTTGTGGCAAGAGACATTGAAAGAGGTGTGTTTTGTGAATCCATCTGACATTCTGGCTGGGCTGGCTAAGTAGGGATGTAATCGATGGACATATGTGGGCAAAGGAGGTAAAACATTGTCTACGACAACCAATTTTTGTTTTACCTTGGATTATATTTAGACAGGAACTTGTCAATTGTAGCACAGTTTAATACCGAATACTTGAAATTGCAGAAGTTGACAGTCTATAACACCACATGCTCATAAACCGCACTTTGACTACCCTGGACTTTCCTTCCACCACCATTTGACCATCTTACACTCCTCCCTCTTGACCCCTCACAATCTAATCTCTCCGGGAGAATCCTTCTTGAAGATCCCTCGCACCATCTTCCATGCGGATTTACGAGCGGGCGCAGAATTGCCATCGACGGGGCCCAAATAAACCCGTTGGCTCTCGACATCCCCTCCAAGCTCCTCGAGCTCCATGTCCGCTTCCACCTTGTACGCCGCTCTGTCGACCTTGCGCACGCGCCGATTGGCCAAGACGACCGCGAAGGCGCCGAGGAAGCAGAGCACCAGCGCGACGATGAGGATGCTGACCACGAGGGGCACCGTCTTGGGCATGGTCTTGTGGCCGAGGACCTTGGTGCCGTCGCGGAGGAGAGACGGGACCTGGGAGTGGCCGTAGGCGTAGTTTGTGTAGTCGACTCTTTGGACTTGCATGGTGACGATTGCTTTGGAATGGTTTAATGCTCTTGGTGGAGGTTTAAACGTTGAGGAAGAAAATTGTTTAAGCTTTGCAGTTGGGGATGGCTTGGTTGTGGTGTATGGAGAGGAGAGAGGGACGATGGATGTATCGGCGGTGGGCTTCAACGGTATATAAAGTACAGGCCGCAAAGGTTGCCGCAGAGTCCACTCCCATCCGTCTACCTTTTCCGACCAGCCCAACTCTATCCTCCGGGCCCTTCACCCTGCTGTCCCCCTCCCTCAGACCATCGTCCTCGACACCGCGGCAGACACGTTCCTCTCCTGGCTCTCCTGCGCCAGCTTCTCCTCCTCCTCCTCGCGCTTCTTGAGCCTCCGCCGCACAACGATGCAGACGCCCCAGCCCATGCCGAGGACGATGAGGGCGAAGATGGCGAAGAGCAGCGCAATGTCCACGCACAGCGACAGGTTGGTCACCACGTCGTCCAGCCCCGTGGAGCGCTTGTGCGCGTCGGCTTGGGCTTCGATGAAGGGCGGGGGGTCCGAGGGGCGGGTGTCCCAGTGAGCGTGCTCCATTGTGGTGTTGGTGCTGGGGTTTGTTCGGGGTTGAAGTATCCTGTATGTGTCGATGTGGGCTGGGGTAGGGGGAACTGGGTTTGTAGCCAACTTATGTACTTCTTCTTGATTTCACCGGGACGAAAGGTTTGGGGATACAGCTCTAACCGTAGATCTTACCGATCAACGAGAATTCATGTGGACAGTTGTTCTAAGGTTAAACCTATCTATGCAGCACGTCGCCGAAATCCTCCATGCCCCTTAACCACGGGCGCCCCTCTGGTACCGCATCACAGCATTATAAGAAGGAGGCTGCTCGGGCCTTCCATACGGCGTACACTCCCACGACCTCTGCGCCGCCGCCGCATTATTCATCCGCATCATCTCAGCACCCTCCGTGCGCCCCGGCCGCCAAGACGCCTCGACAGCGGGCGCGGGGATGCGAAGCACAACGTCCTCTTCCGTGCCACTCTCGACGTCGACGACAGCGCGGCGCCTGGCCTTTGCGAACCGGTACCGGCGCAGCCTGCTCCGGACCCAGAGCAGCGCCAGGATGGACGCGGTGGTGAGCAGGAACGCGTACACGTAGATCCAGCCGCGGCTTGTTGGGGTGTGCCAGTTAACGTTGAGGGAGGGTCTGGGTATGCAGGGGAATATGCAGTTCATGGTTTGGAGTGGTGTTTGTTGTGTGGGATAAGAGGTTGAGAAGGGGGATTGTCTTTGAGAGGGAGGTCGAGCTGGTGTGAAGCTGGTATGTGATATGGGTTGATGGTCGAGAGAGATGGAGGAAGTTGAGACAGGATCGAGAATTCATTCATCTATAAGATGACGTTTGGATCTATCTCCGTATGGAAAACTTGATATACCTGGACGGCCGAATCTGGCTTTGCAAACTGAGATTTTCCGTGGCTTATCGTGACCATGAAAGTTGGTGCAAACTCTCAACACCGGCACCTTTCTGGCGAATATGGCCATATTTGTTCTTTCGTGGTCCATGGGAATAAGTTCAACAGGAATGCTCCTATTTCTTGTCTCTTGTGGCGAACACGGCTGTTTTGTCGTTTTTACCCCAAAGAACACTCCCGATCCTCGACGAATCTGACGATGAACAATCACTCAGCGAGCACTCCCTTCGAGAACACACCTCTACTCTCCAGGATGCCTCGCACCCTCCCCAAAGCCTACCTCGGAGCCTCCTCCTCCTCCTCAGCTTCATCCACCCGCAGCTCCGACTCGTTCGAGCTCTGCGACGGCGTGCGCTGCACCTGCCAGGACGGACACCACTGGACGCCCCGGAGCTTCACGCCCGACGTTGTCACGCCGAGCTCCACGGCGTCGACGGGCTCGGGAGGATACTCCATGTATCGCGTCTGGCGCGTTGTGTCGTATGACTCGGAGTATGCGACGTCGACGGCGATGCTGGAGTCGACCAGAAGTAGCGAGGATGAGGTGGGATGCTGGTTGCTTTGCTGGCCGTGGCGCTGGGCTGCTGTGTTATCTCGGTCGACAACGACTGCCTAGCGAGGGACATGCGAGCAGAGCACATAACAGGGCGCCGACGTTGACGCAGCGGATGGCCTACGCGTCTCAAGGTGGCCCTTCTACCACACCCGACCCAGCGTCAGGTTTCCAGAACATCCATCATAAGGCCGACGGGTGGTGATTATGGAGCACGGCATGGATGAGGAGGACCGGGAGGGACAGCAACGGTGAAGCTTTGACAGTTTTGGGGCTCAACGGCCACATAGCCAAGATATGCAGGTTGGTGGACCGGACACGACGTGATCAGGGAGTTTGGGGCGTCTGAGGTTTTGATGGTGTAATGAAAACACCGATTTAGGTTCGTCCTCGGCTGCAGGCTCCATGTGAGGTTTGAAATGCGAATATGTAAAGGAAGAATGAAGAACGAAAAAGGAAGCGCAAATGCCCGTCTCCAACGCCGCAAAGTATCAATCTATAGGTGAGTAAGTAAGTTCGTAACAGTCGTGACCCAGAATAACCGTCCTGGCTGGTTGGTGGTGGATGCTCGCTCCACCCACAAAAAAAAGGAAACGCCCAACAAATCATAATTAGGGCGATGAGACTACATCTTCAACAAGGCGTCATTGTCCACGACGCGGTCCTTCCAGCCGTCCAGGGCCACCTTGACGGCAGCCTTGGCCAGCTGCGGCGCGTCAATGGCGGCGCTGGAGCTCCGGCCGACGAGACGCCTCCGCTTGGGCGCGGCGGCGGCGGCGTCGGCGGACGAGGCCACGGCGGCGGGCCGGAGGATCCAGACGGCGAAGGCGTGCGGGTTGGCGTCGGCGACGTCGCAGAG